>CM072547.1:35900393-36500393 GCA_036898215.1 Platycarya strobilacea
TGGTGACATACTTCAATGGGGTGATGCATATGGAAATATCCGATGCTGCTAACCAGCTAACCAACTACATGGGCACTGGCTACCTTCTCTCCATTCTAGCTGCTGCCCTTGCTGAAACCTTCATTGGCAGATTCAAAACCGTCCTCGTTTCAGGATGCCTGGAGTTTGCGGTATATATGCATGCCCTTGCCCTGACATGACGTGATAATTGATTGTAAAGTAGATCTGATGGAAAATGAAGCCACGACAGTTCGTATGATTACTTTTGTATAATAATATTTCAACAAAATAATCATAATTATAGATGATGACATATACAACATTAATGATTATCCTGCGCGCAGGGACTAGCACTGTTAACAATACAAGCTCACTATCCCAGTCTAAAGCCCCCAACTTGCAACATCTTTGATCCAACTGCGCGCTGCGAGAAAGTCGAAGGTGGGAATGCTGCCATCCTCTTTGTTGCCTTATATTGTCTTGCTGCTGCGACTGCAGGACTCAAAGCTGCATTGCCATCACATGGGGCTGATCAATTTGATAAAAAGGACCCCAAAGAAGCAACGCAGATGTCCAGTTTCTTCAACGGCCTCTTACTGGCCGCATGTATTGGTGGTGTTGGCAGCTTAACGCTAATTGTGTGGATCCAAGATAATAGGGGATGGGACTGGGATTTTGGGATCTCTACCATCGCCATATTCTTGGCTGTGGTCATCTTTTCTGCTGGATTGCCAATGTACAGGATACAAGTTATTCAAGGAACCAGCGCCATCACTGAAATCATACAGGTAATTTTGCATATATAATTACTTATTCATTAATGAGGACTGTTATAGCCACATATAAAAATAATCATAGAAATTTATGTATTTATTTATGATTCGTTAAATCTACTTTACAATAAAAATAATTTATAATTTGATGAACCACTTGAACCCATATCAATTTATAAGTTACTGTTGTGTAATCTAGATTTGTGTCTAAAATATTTCTCTTCCTTAATTCCTGCCAAGAAAATCTTAGACCGGTACCCTTCTATTATTTATTCCTAAAGGAGAATCTGTTGTTGCTCTTCTTTTAATTCTCTTTCTCTGCCTTTCAGCTAAGATCCAGTTTAGTACAGTTTGTTCACACCACCAAATATGTCCTGGTCAATAACCAGTAGTACTGCTCAATTTCTTTTTCTTTTTTCAGGTGTATGTTACAGCCATACGTAACAGAAATCTTCACCTTCCTGAGGACTCCACAGAGCTCTATGAAATTGATATGGACAAGGAAGCTGCTTTGGAAGTAGATTTCTTACCTCACAGAGAGGTTTTCAGGTTCTATCCCACAACCTTTAATTTGCACAAAAATTCTGTTCTTTAGAATTTGCACCGTATCTTCTAATCTATTTAAACTGAAAGTTGTATTATTTAGCATTTTAATTTACAACTCATGCTAACATCCTTTGTAGGTTTTTGGAAAAAGCGGCCATCCGACAAACAACCTACAGGGCAGCATGGCAATCAAGAGGCTCCAAATCCATGGAAACTTTGCAGAGTAACTCAAGTGGAAAATGCCAAAGTAATACTAGGAATGGTCCCAATTTTTGGTTGCACAATTATAATGACCCTTTGCCTGGCTCAGCTCCAAACCTTCTCAATCCATCAAGGTCTAACCATGGACACAAGCGTCAGCAAATCTTTTCACATCCCACCAGCCTCACTCCCCATCATCCCACTTGTATTCATGATCATTATAATCCCCATCTACGATCAGATTTTTGTTCCCTTCGCAAGAAAAATCACCGGCATCCCCACCGGAATCACACACCTGCAACGTGTAGGAGTTGGCCTAATTCTCTCAGCCATCTCCATGGCCGTGGCAGCAATATTGGAAGTGAAGAGAAAAGACGTAGCAAGAGACAATAACATGCTTGATGCCATTCCAGTGAAACAGCCATTGCCAATTAGCACATTCTGGCTTGTTAGAAATCAACACATGCAAATGAAGAAGCTGGAAGCTTCTGGAAGATGAAATTAGGCACCGAATAGAAGCAACCAGAAGGTAGGTACCACCTGAAAATGTAGGCCGCCGGAATTTCGAATTTCACCGTCTTTACATGTTCACATTATTTATTTCTCCTATAAATACGTGTAAGATTGTAATGAGAAGCAGTGAGTCGGAGGAAAGGTCCGTTGGATAGATTAGAAGCTGTGAGAGTTGAGAGAAACCATTGTAAATAATTGGTTTGTTGTTTAATATAAATTCTCCTCTTTGAGTGTGTGGACGTAGGCTAAATTGACCGAACCACGTTAAATTCTGGTCTCCATATTATTTGTGAGTTTCCGCCGATCCCAGCAAGTGGTATCAGAGCCGGAGGAGGCCGGATTTGTAAATTTTCGTAAAAGATCCATTTTTAAACTTGATCGAAATCAAGTTTGGAGGATACCATCAGATTCCTCAGGTCAAGATGAAAATTTTGGTGAAAATTTCGTCTCAAACGGACACCGGACGAAGCTACACGCTCTGCACGCGCCGACTCGGTGACGGCCATGGGACCCACGCGCCACACGCGCTCGCAGTGAAGACGACAAGATCCGACCCGTTAAATCCAGGTGATCCGACCCAAACCGGTTTGACCCGGTTTGCGACCCGCTACAGTTCCAACGGATAAGGTATATTTCGTCGCCGGCAGAATATTCCGTCACCGGCAAGAATATTCTGGTGCAAGAATATTCCGGTGACTTAGAGAATATTCCGGTGGCCGGAGAGAATATTCCGGTGGATTATGGGGAATATTCTGGCAGACAAAGGGATATTCCATTTTTCTTATTTTTCAGGTTTTCGGCGCAATTTTGATCGGTTTTGAACGAGACAAGAGTCGTTTCCAAGGTTTTCCACCGTTCTGGACGCAACGGTGAGCTCCGTTTGTTGAGATTTAACTCTGAACATTGAGAAAAGGTCACTCAAATCAAAGATTAAAGTCGAACTGATGGAGGATTCAGGTGCAGGTGCGATGATCAAGCTAACATCTATAAATTACGCACTATGGAGACCTCGAATGGAAGATCTCCTGAATTGTAAAGATCTCTTCGATCCAATTGAAGAGAAAAGCGTAAAGCCATATGATATAGCGGAAAAAGACTAGCATAAGTTGAATAAGAAAACTATTAGTCAGATTCGGCAGTGGATTGACCATAGTGTTTTTCATCATGTTGCACAGGAAACGGATGCCTATCAGCTATGGAAAAAGCTGGAAAACATGTACCAGGCAAAAACTGCTCGGAACAAGGCATTACTAATGAGACGCCTTGTCAACTTGAAACTCAAAAGTGGCATCTCAGTGGCCGCACACACCAACGAGTTTCAGAATCTTGTAAATCAACTTGCATCCGTAGATTTTAAATTCGGAGATGAAGAGCAGTCTCTACTACTTCTCAGTTTCCTACCAGATAGCTGGGAAACGCTAGTGGTCTCACTTAGTAATTCAGCTCCAGATGGAAAGCTCACCATGTCAATGGTGATAGACGCCTTGTTTAATGAAGAGGCTAGACGAAAGGAGATTGGAGGAGACGAGACAGATGCCTTTGTAACAGAAGGAAGGCATCAAAGAAATAGTAGAGGTAGAAGTCGAGAAATGAACAGAAGTCAAAGCAAAAGGAGATCCCAAAGTCGCGGTAAACAGCGAAAGAAGGGAAAATGCTTTTATTGTGGTATTGAAGGCCACTTTAAAAGAGAATGTCGAAAGCTGCAGAAGGAGCAAAATCAGCCAAGCAATCAGTCAAAGCACGAAGAAGGCGAAGCTACAATGATGCTTTTTGGAGATTGTGTACTCCTTTCCGCTGGTGAAGAATCTTGCTTGCACGTTTCAAGCGAGGAAGTCGAGTGGGTAATAGATACAGCAGCATCCTATCATGCCACTCCTTGTAAGGATTTCTTCAGTATTTACAAGGCAGGAGACTTCGGTACAGTCAAGATGGGAAATTCGAGTTTCTCAAAGATCGTGGGCATTAGAGATGTCAGAATAAAAACCAGTGTTGGCTGCACTATGGTGCTAAATGACGTTCGGCACGTACCCGATCTTCGACTCAATCTAATTTCTATAAGAACCCTTGATCAACAGGGTTACGAGAGCATCTTCAGCAACAATGCTTGGAAATTGAAGAAAGGAGCAATGGTCGTTGCACGGGGACATGTCTGTGCACTTTGTACAAATCAAGTGCTAAGATATGTGCAAACAGTCTCAATGTAGCTGAAGATGATACATCACCAAACTTGTGGCATCGGAGACTTGGCCACATGGGAGAAAAATGGGTGTTTTTGCTTGCAAAGAAAGCATTGATTACAGTAAACAAAGGTATTGCTCTCAATCCTTGTGAATACTGTTTATTTGGTAAACAACATAGAGTTTCATTCCAGACATCTGCTGGAAAAAGATCAGAGTTATTGAATTTGATACACTCTGATATTTGCGGTCCTTTTGAAGTTGAATCACTTGGAGGTAACAAATATTTTGTTACTTTTATTGATGATGCTTCATGAAAAGTGTGGGTGTATTTCCTAAAAAGGAAAGATCAAGTTTTTGAGCAATTCAAAAAATTTCATGCCATGGTAGAAAGAGAAACTGGCAAGAAGCTGAAATGCCTCAGGACAGACAATGGAGGTGAATATACTTCTCGAGAGTTCAGAGAATACTGCTCCAGACATGGCATCAGACACGAGAAGACTGTCCCCTACACCCCACAACACAATGGTGTAGCAGAACGGATGAACCTGACCATTGTGGAACGAACCAGATGCATACTGAGTATGGCAAAGTTGCCTAAGCCATTCTGGGGTGAAGCAGTAAAAGCAGCCTGTTACCTGATCAACAGAACAACATCAGTTCCACTGCAGTTCGAAGTCTCAGAGATGGTGTGATCAGGCCGCAAGATTTCATACTCTCATCTAAGAGTATTTGGGTACAAAGCATTTGCACATGTATCTAAGGAGAAAAGACAGAAACTTGATGAAAAGTCTACTCCGTGTTTTTTCATCGGCTATGGAGATGAAGAGTTTGGATACAGATTATGGGATCCAAAAGCGAAGAAAGTCATCAGAAGCAGGGACGTAGTGTTCCATAAAAACCAGATGTTTGGATCAGAACAAATAACTCCAAGTGCTCCAGAACCAGCTCCGAGTTCACTACCACTTCAGTCTGTTCCAAACACTGAAGATAGACAGGAAGTTTCCCCAGAAGAAGAAGAGGATACTGACAACGGAGAAACCACTATTGAGCAGGGGGAGCAGTTGCCTTCTTCATCAGAAACTGCAGAGTTTCCACAGTTGTCAGGTGTCAACCTCAGCAGGACAGTTTCTCTAGAAGGTGATTGTTGATTCCATCACGAAGATATCCGGAATCAGATTATATACTTCTTACAGATGAGGGGGAGCCAGAAAACTTCCAGGAGGCAATATCTCATCCAGATAGCAACAAATGGATGCAGGCTATGCAGGATGAGATGAACTCGTTACAGAAGAATCAGACTTATGAGCTGATGGAACTTCCAAAAGACAAAAGAGCACTGAGAAACAAATGAGTGTTCAAGCTGAAAAATGATGGCAAATAGGTGAAACACAAAGCTCGCTTGGTCGTCAAAGGATTCCAGCAGAAGAAAGGAATCGACTTTGATGAGGTATTTTCACCTGTTGTAAAGATGACTTCAATTCAAGTGGTACTCGGATTGGTGGCAAGTCTTGACTTGGAGCTTGAACAGATGGATGTGAAGACAGCATTTCTTCACGGCAACCTTGATGAGGAGATTTACATGGAGCATCCAGAAGGCTTCCAAGTTCCTGGAAAGGAACATTTGGTCTGCAAGTTGGAAAAGAGCCTTTACGGTTTGAAGCAGGCTCCCAGACAGTGGTATAAGAAGTTTGACTCATTCATGATGAGTCATGACTACAAGAAAACTGCTGCAGATCAGTGCGTTTACATCCGGAGATTTTCAAAAGGTGACTTCCTGATGTTACTGCTCTATGTTGACGACATACTGATTATTGGAAACGATCCATCCATTATCAGGAAGCTAAAGAAGGATCTCTCCAAAGTCTTTGAGATGAAAGACTTAGGACCTGTCCAGCAGATTTTGGGCATGAGGATCACTCGTGACAGGAAGAAAAAGAAGCTATGGCTGTCACAGGAAAAGTATGTTGAACAAATATTAAGAAGGTTCAACATGGAGAAAGCAAAACCAGTCAGTACTCTACTGGCTAATCATTTCAAATAGAGCAAAAGCTCATGTCCCTCATCACCAGAAAAGGTTCAAGAAATGGCTACAGTACCGTACTCCTCAGCAGTAGGAAGTTTAATATACGCTATGGTTTGTACCAGACCTGACATCGCTCACGCTGTTGGAGTTGTGAGCCGTTTTCTTTCAAATCCAGGGAAAGAACACTGGAAAGCAGTACAGTGGATTCTCAGGTACCTTAAAGGTACATCAAAGTTGTGTTTGTGCTACGGGGGAGCTAACCCAGTCTTGGGTGGCTATACAGATGCTGATATGGCAGGTAATCTTGATGGGAGAAAATCTACATCAGGATATATTTACACATTTGCAGGTGGAGCTGTATCATGGCAATCCAAACTGCAGAAATGTGTATCTTTATCTACAACAGAAGCAGAGTATATTGCTATAACAGAAGCAGGTAAAGAAATGTTGTGGCTAAAGCGGTTCCTCCAAGAAATGGGAGTCAGTCAAAAAGAGTACAGAATCTATTGTAATAGTCAAAGTGCTCTTGATCTGAGTAAAAACTCGATGTACCACTCCCGAACAAAGCACATCGATATTCGGTATCACTGGATACGTGAAGTAATGGAGCAACAGCTGTTGGAGCTTGTAAAGATCCATACAAAGGAGAATCCAATGGACATGCTAACAAAGGTAGTCACATACGAAAAACTTGAGCTATGTAGAAACATAGCCAGGTTAAGTACCTTGAACTAAAATGTGTCAGGGTATCCTCTATTTGGTGTTGAGGGGGAGATTGTTAGAAATCAACACATGCAAATGAAGAAGCTGGAGGCTTCTGGAAGATGAAGTTAGGCACCGAATAGAAGCAGCCGGAAGGTAGGCGCCGCCTGAAAATGTAAGCCGCCAGAATTTCGAATTTCACCGTCATTACATGTTCACATTATTTATTTCACCTATAAATACATGTAAGATTGTAATGAGAAGCAGTGAGTCGGAGGAGAGGTCCGTTGGAGAGATTAGAAGCTGTGAGAGTTGAGAGAAACCATTGTAAATAATTGGTTTGTTGTTTAATACAAATTCTCCTCTTTGAGTGTGTGGACGTAGGCTAAACTGGCCGAACCACGTTAAATTCTGGTCTCCATATTATTTGTGAGTTTCCGCCAATCCCAACATGGCTATCCTTTTACTACTTCATATTTGGAATTGCAGACATGTTTACGTACGTGGGTTTGCTCGAGTTCTTCTATTCTCAGGCACCGAAAGGCCTGAAATCCATATCGACTTGCTTTTTGTGGAGCTCCATGGCTCTGGGATATTATTTCAGCACCATAATTGTGCAAATTGCGAACAGAGCAACAAAGGATCATACGAGAAGTGGAGGTTGGCTTGCGGGGAATAATATAAACAGGAACCATTTGAATCTCTTCTACTGGTTACTTTCGATAATGAGCTTGATCAACTTCTGTATCTATTTGTTTGTGGCTAAGAGGTACAAGTACAGAACTGAGATCAATCCCGTCGTCGTGAGCAAAAGAAGATTAATGATCGTGTGATCTATTAATTGTAATTGGGGTTTTCTTTTGGGTTTTTTTTTTCTTTAATTTTAATTTTAATTTTCTTTCTTCTGTCTTTAATTCCTAGATCTTATGATATTGTAGCTCATCAGAGCTAGCTGATATATGATACCATGTGTGCTGGTTGTTAATTATAACATTGTACGTACTTCTAGCCATCATGTGTGTTGTAATATTGCCATGTGTGCTCTATACGCTTTCCTCTTTCAAGATCCGAGCTCACTGAAGCCTTAGGAGCAAGAGAAGCAGCTGCCTTTGCCAAACAATTAAACCTCCATTCTGTTATTCTTGAAGGAGATAATCTCCAAATTGTAAATAATTTAAATTCTAATTGTAAGAGGTGTGATTGAATTGGTCTAGCAATAGGAGATAGTCTGAATTTACTTTCTACTCTGAATTGGAAAGCCAACATATTAAGAGAGAAGGAAATAGGAAAGTTCATGATCTAGCCAAAAGAACATGTAGGCTAGAGGAAGGTGTGATTGGTCTGTTCCATTAATCAGATGAGGAAATCTATCTTTGTGTTTCTTCTTTTAATTGAAGTTAGGATGTGGTTGTTACTATCTCCATTTCAAAATAAATAAATAAATTATTTTTAATATCTTTTCAAAAAAAAAATCATTTTTGATATCTATTAATATTAAACGCCTCGTTAAATATAATAATAGTGGGAGGATGATATATATACATAATATATATATATATATATATAGAGAGAGAGAGAGAGAGAGAGAGAGAGAGTGACTTTAGAGGAGGATGAATAAGGTCACTCTTTCAAGAAAGAAAATATTCATTTTAACTTTGCATTATGAAAGTATTAGAAAATCTTAGTTGAACGGATAAAATTCATCGATTGATTGCTTTTAGTTTTTTAATTTTTTATTTAATAATTAAGAAAATAAATATTAATAAATTCTTATTTTTATTTTAGTTTTTGAAAATATTTAAAAACATATGAAAAATAACTAAAAAAATGAAGAAAAAAAAATTTAAAAACATAAATTTATCGATCTAAATCTTGGATTGAACCATTGGTCTACATAGCATCGTCCAGTCGTCCTATATTAAAATTAATATATTATAACATTAAATATTAATAAAAATATTAAGGAGAAATGTCAACTGATAACTTATATTATTTGTTGCATTCTGTGTATTGTATAGTATTTATGAATTGAGAAATAAAAAAATAGGTTCAAAACTTAAAAAAAATAAAAATTTTGAAGACCTTGAATTAGCGTTTATCCCAACATTTATCCCTAACATTACTCAAATATCAAAGCACCTAACTATTTTTGGAGATGCAATTACAGCCAAATGATCGATGCCGCAGCGCGCAAGCTGGAATCTATCCATAACATAATTCATAGCGCACTACACCAAGTATAGAGTACTACTGTTATAATTAGCATTCACGTATTTTTGTTTTGTATTTGTTTTGAAAGGGATCACCTGACTTTCTTTATAAAAGAAAAAAAAAAATGAAGAGAGATTACAAATCTGGCGAGAAGACCAGTTCTATCTCGTTTTTAGCTAGCAAAGTTGCTAATTTTGCTAGACGGTGAACTTCTATATTCTCACTTCTTTTTACAAATAGAACTTGCCAATACTTTGAAGATAATAGCATTTTAATATCCTGAATAAGAAGCCCTATAGTATCGGGTCTGCTATTTTGGCTATTTAGCTCCTTGGTTACTTGAAGACAATCACCTTCAATAATTATCGAAGATAGGTTGAGGTCCTTTGCCAACAGCTTCTTTTGCTCCAAGTATTTCGATCGGCATGCCTAAGGCTCTCAACAAAATTCGCATTGGCATTATAGCTAGCTAGAGACCACAGCAGCAGGATTATTGCTACTAAGAAAATTTCGAAGACATCCCTCGTGGACCTCTGGCATTCTAGAATATTAGGTATGGTACGTTATTAGGAAGTACTAATTAATTGTTGAATAATGAGACGATTCCAGCCTTTATTATAATTTATAAATATAGCCCTGGTCTCCGTGTACTCCCATTTTGCCCCTATCGTATTGTAAAAATGTCTACGTATGTTTTTTTTAAAGAAAAATGCTAGTTAAATCTGATAATCGATAAAAATAATTGATTGAATTTTTTATTTTTAAAAATATTTTAAAATAAAAATAATTATATATATATAAAAATACATTTACACTTATCTGTCGTTTTCTATTAAAGTGTCGATCCTTGTAGCATGGTCGTTTTTCTAATATAAAAAAAAAAAAAAAAAAAAAAAAAAAAACACACCTTTATATTAAGACAGAGTAACAGCCTCCAAAAATATAAAATTAGAGTACTTGTTCAAAACTTAGATCTGCATTATTAAATATATATATTATAATAAATAATTATATATTATTAATATCATATAAAAATTTACGTATTAATTTCTATATAATAATCTACTTCTAATGATTTTAAATCGAAAAACATGAAGAATATATAGAAACTTTTATTTTTCAAGAAAATAGAAACTTTTAATTATTCATAAGAGCATTTCCATTGAAATGCTATAAAATACAGTTATATATAAAATATGAAAATGTACTCAATCAAAATATAGATCCATAGATATTATAAATCATCTTTATTTAATTTCCAATTAGTAGTTGCGATACTAATTCGGCTACATTAATATAATATTGTTCACACGTCTAAAATATTTTTAATTATTTCTCTCTCCTCTAAATTATTTTTTCCTTTAGCTAGCTTAATTCTGTTTCACCACTTTTCTGGAGAAACAACCAAGGAGTGCTATGATGATCAGACTGGTTTATAGGATGCTAAGGAATTGGGTTTTTTAAAATTCTATATGTTTTTTTATATGTAATTTATAATAGTACATAATTCTCTCTCTCTCTCTCTCTCTCTCTCTCTCTCTCTCTCTCTCTCTCTCTTGTATATATTTTGAATTAGTGTCAATTTTAGTTTGACTTATAAATTGGATTAATCTAGAATAGGACATAATAATATGAAATTATATATAGAGATGTTACAAATATCAAAATATATGAGGATATTATTAATAATTAGATAAAATGAATAAAATTATATTAAAAAATAATATTTAAAATGATATAGATAAAAATTAAATAAGTTGATGTATGATATATTATAAAAATCAATATATAAAATAGAAAATTTAAATTTTGATGATGCATTTAGAAGGATATAATAAAGAAGTCATTGTGAATATTCTAAGACTTGTTTGGGAAATGAGATGATTGCATCTTATCTCAAAATTTCTTAAAATTTTACTCTCAAATATCACTCAAGCAAAAAAAAAGTTTTCTGTTAATTACACTTTATTTCTTCTAATTTTCACTCAATTTACAATTTACATTTTATCTCTTCTAACTTTCACTCAATTTACAATATGATTTTTAAACTGGAAATTACAACACATTATCTCCATCTATTTTTAAAAGTTCACAATGTCTCATTTTCATCAACAATCCACATTAAATCAAACAGAATGAAACACGTGCCTCATGTGCACCTATTAAGATAAAAATATCCTCCAAAAATGTAATCAAATAAAAAAGATTTCAATTTAAAATCTTCAATATTTTTTCATCTAATTATTACTTAGTCCCTTACAGCTTTCTACGACTTCTAAATAACTATAAAAGAAGTTTCTTTTTCAATAAATTATTATTTTAATTTTATAATATTATTTTAATTATTTTTCTATTTTTTAAAATCCAATCAAAATCTTGATTTTATTATTATTTACCTATCAATTCATTACTATTAACAAAACGAGTCTCATTCCAACAATATATATATATATATAAAGTAAGTCTTTGTGTTCACAAAAAGTTCTCTCTCCTATATCGAACCTCTCGTAGGCAATTTTTGATCCTCTCCTAAGCAATTTCTGGCATCCTCTTTTCGGGAAGGGTGGCTCGAGGCTTGGGTTTCGACCATCTTCCCTCATCCATTTTCTATTTCCGTCTATAGTTTCTCGTAGTTGATGGCTTTTAATTTTCCTTTTCCGAACTTCATGTCGTTTTACAGGCGCCCATATTAGATTAACACGCACCTCCTCCATCATCTTTATAGGTGCCGAGCTACAAGTTTGTGAGGAGATTTTGCATTTTTATTGGGCCCGTTCGCTTCACGCGTGGCCTAGACCAAGCGCATCGGCTACTTGCCAGTGACTTCCTAGAGTGATTTTGGAGGCAACGCATGGTTCCAACGGCCTCAGCGGCTTCAGATCCATTGGATTTGGTTGTTGGTACACCCTTTCCAGTGGCAAGTGTTATGCACGAGCCACCACCGCAGCCGTTAGATCAATGGTAGAGCCCCTCCCCCTTGGCCCCACCCGTCCCTAAAAAAAAATGGAAAAAAAAATATGTATTTTTCAAAGAAAAAAATATATATGTTGATTTTTTATAATTTAGTAAGATAATATTAATTTTATCTTGTATTGACCCTTTCTTTAAAAATTATCTTAGCCCCTTCCACAAGATTTAATCTAATAAAAAAAAAATAAAATGCATCTCATATAAAATAAAATAATATAATAACATGATGACATGCTTTTTATTATAGATAAAAATAAAAGTAAAAAAGTAGGATGCTTTTTAACATATTTTTTATTATGATGATACGTTCTTGAAATATTATATACTTTTTTAATATATAAGTTATATTAAACATAATTTATTTTTATTATAGATCTTACTATCAGATTGTTTTATATCACATAAAAAAATTATATAGAAATAGAAAAAAAAATATTATATATATATTTTGTTTTATTCTTACTTAGCCCCCTAAAACAAATATGGCTCTACTACTGTGTTAGTCCTTTGCCATCGACTTGGCACATATATGTGTTTGTTTCTTATCTTACTGCATTCTCTAATCGAGGATCAAATGAAATGAAAGCAGACATAAAATTTCTTTATAGTTAGTTTAGACTAATACAATACAACATACATCCCACCACGGCTATTTTAGTAGGAGTCTAAAACTGTCATCAAGCAGTCTAATCCCTCATTATAAAATGGGCAGAAGTCATTCATTTAGCGTCTATTTGTTTTTTTTTTTTTCAATTATTCATTTGACTTTTTTTTTGTATTGTATATTAATTTTTTAGAAAGATTATAAATGATTTTCACCTCGCTTGAACTTATATTGTGTAATTCGTTAGTTTTATTTAATAAACTTAATTTACTTAGAAAAAAAATAAAAAAACATCTTGCACTCGGAAATATACTCTCGGGAAGCCAAGTGTCCCCTCCATTTGGCACTGTACTTACCCAGCCTCGGCCACCTCATTTTCCATGCATATCTACGTGTGATTCTCAAACTTCACCACGTTCTCCATGCGTATGTATCTACATCTATAAAACACTACTCACCCCACGCCAGACCTCTTCTCGATCAGGCAAAATTAATCAAGCAAACGGAATAAAAAGAGATGCATAGAGCTAGATATCAGAAGAGATCGAGCTGATCGCCTTCTTCTGAGTATATGGCTTCGAGCGACAAGACACCAACTTCTGCTTTGCCAATGGGCGGCGACCCAAGGCCGCCTGGGCAGCCGATGACGGTGGAGCAACACATGATAGACAAGGGAGCTCAAATATTGCAGTCTCTGAAGCCGGTGAAGCAGATGAGCCAGCACGCCTGCACCTTCGCCTTGTATAGCCACGACATGACCCGCCAGATCGAGACCCACCACTACATCACTCGCCTCAACGAGGACTTCCTCCAGTGTGCCGTTTACGATACCGACCACGCCCGCGCTCGTCTCATAGGTACCCAGAAAAAAACTTTTTAATTATGAGAAGTATTCTAATAAGCTGAAATAATTACACAAGCTTTTGATGTAATTTGTTAAATTATAAAATTATTTTTATAAAATGATCTTATGGATTATGTAAAGTCACGTTAATTTGTAAAATTATTTTTGTATAATTGGTTGTAGCACTCCTCTTTCATTATTCCCAGCCTTCGTTTTTGTTTTGATCAGTGATAGCGAACACATCATGATTAATGTTGCTTCAACTTCGTCTGCTATATAATATGCAGGTATTGAATATATGATATCGGAGAGGATATTTGAGGCTCTGCCTCCTGATGAGCAAAAGTTGTGGCACTCCCATGCTTATGAGGTTGGACAGCTTGTATTTTAGTACCCCAGCTGCTTTCATTGAATTTCTAACTCCCTTATAATTTATATCCAATAAATGAAACTACTCTTGATGTCTGTGATGATAAAGACTTAATTTGGATCACCATCCAGATCAAATCAGGCCTCTGGGTCAATCCACGAGTTCCCGGAATACTTGAAAAGCCAGAACTCGAAAAACTGGTGAAAACATACGGCAAGTTCTGGTGCACATGGCAGATTGATAGAGGTAAGAACTTAAACACTCTTTAAAACTGGGCATCGTTCCCTTTAAGTATGGATTGGTTCGAGTGATTTTGAGGCACTTTGGGATGTGTTTTATTGTGAATTAGGTGACAGGCTTCCACTCGGTGCGCCGGCCTTGATGATGTCTCCACAACCGGCGAATCTAGGCCAGGTCTCGCCGGAACTGGTACGTAGGAGGGATAACAAGTACAACATATCGACGGAGGCTCTGAGGGAATCGAGAGTGGAGCTACCGGAGCCGGAGCTGATAAATTCGCAGGCGGACTACTGGAAACATCATGGGAAAGGTTTTGCCATCGACATAAAGGTCACCGATATGAAATTAAGGGCACCGTTTCCCTGAACGTACGTACTACGTTATTTATATGAAGATAGATAATGGAAGAAATGTATGTATTTCTCTTTGGGCGGCATGTAGCATTTAATATTATATTATATGGTTGTGTTAAATAAAGTATATTAAGCAGATTATACAGTATGTATATTATGAAAACAATATTAAATTTCATGTTCGTAAATGATATTTCAAGTTGATTTCGAACCCAATTTATCTACACTTACTGATAGTGATCGAGATTGCATGAAACATGATGTATCTTGAGATATAGAAATTAAGTAGAGAGCAGAGTGTATTTCATTTGAAAATTCTCCCCTTAAGAACAGAGTGTGCATATTTATACCGCTATATGATTATACCAATAAAAGGAAAGAAAAGGCCTGTAGAAGATTCGGCAAGCAGGGCAATGTTCATCCCTATATGACAGTCTATTTGTGATTGTGTTTTGAACATTTTTAAAGAAAAAATAATGTTTGATATAATTTTATTAAAGTATTTTAGCTGCTTAAATAAGCATCAAATTGGAATTTTGGCGGATCTAAGATTAATTCTTTTTTTAAAGTAAAGAAAAATAAATCTATTTTTATTTTTATATTAAATTTTCATTTATTTTTATATTAAATTTTTATTTAAAATAATTCTTATTTTTCAAGTAAAAGATTAGTTAAGATTTTATATCATTATTTTTTATTTATTTGAAACTTTTGAGTTTTTTTATTGAGTTAATTAATATTTTTAACTAAATATTTAAAATATATATTTCTGGTGGATCTAAGATTAATTCTTTTTTTAAAGTAAAAAGATAAATAAATTTATTTTTATTTTTATATTAAATTTTTATTTAAAAATAATTCTTATTTTTCAAGTAAAAGATTAGTTAAGATTTTATATTATTATTTTTTATTTGAAACTTTTGATTTTTTTTATTGAGTTAATTAATATTTTTAACTAAATAGTTTTTTTTAAATATATATTTCAGACTTTTTGCAAATTTTCTTCCATTAAGGGATCTTAAGTAATTGTCTAATGGCCTAATAGAAGAGCCGCTCCGGTAAAAAAAAAAAAAATTGTAGATATAAGTTAATTTTGAAAAAATTAAAAAGTGGTTACATATATATTTATATGCAAAAGTTATAATCTATAAATCTAAAAAGTTATATTTTTAATCGCAATTTTAAGTATACATTTAATATATATCCGTAATTTTCTCAATTATGGATATATATGCTCAGTTCCTGTTTTTACATGTATGTAAACAGGGGCATAAATGATTCATTAGAACTTCTCTGTCCTGTTTAGTCAAACTTTAAGGTCGCATTTGAATTTGAAAATGAGTTGAATTTGAAAATGAGTTGAGGTTGTCTTAATTTATTTCAAATTTATCATTACACTTTTTTTCAAATTCTCGTATAAAATACAATTTTTAATAGAGCTTTTTCAAATTTTAATTTAATTTTTTCAAATTTCAAAATAATAATAATAATAATATTTTATTTAACTTTCAAAAGTCACCTCTTCTCAACTCCGAATTCAAAAGAAAAGCGTCCGTGGCTTCCTCCACTTTCGTTTATCTTAATATGGTTAATTCAATCAGCATTCTTGGACCATATCGATGCAGCAGATGGTTTTGAAAGCAACAAATGAAATTGGGGTTTGAAATTCCTTGGTATGATATGATTGTTTCATCTTTGCATAATCAGTTCTGTGGCTATGGAAATCAGTGAAAGTAATATCGGTTCAAGTGCATATGGGTACTTGAATATGATCATTTCCTACATTTTCTTGTGGTTTTTTACAAAGCTGGAATATTAGCTGCCTATTACAGAACTTGGGACAAAATCTGTTCATAGAATCTTAACCACCTCATATTTACTAAATTGTTCTCTTTTCATAATTGAAGTAGAGAAGCAAGGGGAAATTGTGTTTGTGAGAAATCACTTCATCTCATAAACGTTGCTTTATTTTCTTACATGATTCTTATTTTATTTAGGAACTTGCCCCATGGAAGATAATTGTGCTGGGTAGACTATCATCTGGCCTATATATTTGCAACAACCATGTGTCAATGTTGTCAAGCATTCTCATTGGCACGATGCTATGCCTTATACTATAATCTAGTAGCACTTGGATTCTTACAGCACTTCCTTCAAACAAAACTCATGTAGTTTGTAATTGGGTATATAAAATCAAATACAATATTAGATGGTTCAATTGAGAAATGAGGCAAGGTTTATTGCCAGAAAGTATATTCAAAAGGAAGGTGATCTCGATTATTCTTTTAGAACTTTTTTCCTTTCGCAAAAATGGTCACAATCATTATTAACATTTTTTTCCATTTAGATGTTGATAACACTTTCTTATATGGAGATTTAGATGAAGAGGTTAACATAAAATTACCTCTTGGCTATCTTAGTTAAGGGCACATGTGAATGTAAATTACAAATAGATTTATTGAATTGAAACAAGTTTCTAGACAATGGAATTCTAAATTTACATTTGCTATACTTAACATTAGATTTTTACCACCCAAGTCAAATTACTCATAATATATTCTTGTTCCTCAGATGACTAACACAAGAACGAGGATGAATTGTGTTATATTAAAAAAATTAACACTTATAAAACAAATACACAATATAAAATATAAATAACACAAAAAAGCAAGAAATATAAAGAATGAGGGCAAGAAGAACCAAATTCAGTATTTTAACGAGATTCAATCTCACTGCTTACGTCATCGCCTCAAACTACCCCTTGAGCATCTCAAATTCACTATTCAATCTTTTTCAAGCAGAAATAGAAACCTATTACACATTTGAGCAACACCGCTACAAAGAATCTGTGTAGAACACCCTCTACACTTACAATCACCTCACATTTATGATTCAACTATTTCCTGTGTAGAACACCTTCTACACACACAAGGGTTATACGCACCCTCTTACAAATATAAGAGCTGATAGTGGGTAAATTATCAGAGTACACTCCTTAATAAGTGATATAAGAACAATACAGCGCAACTTATATCTCTCTCAAAATGAACAGAGGTTAACGCACAAAACTTAAAGAAGAGAGAATGAGGGCTTTGAAAGAATGATACAAAACTTAGCAATTGATGTGTAAGCTCTTATTGTGATTTTTGCAAAACTCAAGTGAGCTATTTATAGGCAAATGAGTTTTCATATTCCAATTTAAAAAGGTTCACATGTCAAATAAGAACACTATTTACTTTTCAAAAGATTCAAATAAAAACATCTCATTTTTTTATTTGTCAAAGACAATTCTATTTATTTTTCAAATAAATCAAACATAATATCTAACTTTTCATATATGACAAAATTAATATGATTTATTTTTCAAACCAAATCATCTTCTTTTTGCATATGTCAAAAAAATATACAACCACCCTTTAAAATTTTCAAACAAAGTCATCTATTTTTTGTATTTGTCAAAAAAACACACAACCACCATTCAAGATTTTCAAACAAAATATGAACATGTCAAAAATGACAATCAATCATCTTACAAATTCAAATTTTTATACATATATGGAAAAAAAATTCAAAATTAAATATTTTAATAAAGTTATACAAATGTAAAAATATAATTTGATACTTTATGAGAAAATATTAATTTTGAACCTTAATTCAATTTCAAATTTTAAGAGATGTTCAAAATTACTCTATAAATTACATTTGCAGATTTGTTCTTCTTATTGATCATACTTGATTTTTTGATGTATTTAACTTTTTTCATGCGTAGACAATTTGAGCTTTAGTTTTGAATTTATTTGTTATCATCAAAATCTATACGTAGATACGAGACTTGAAACCTTAGATTCTACAATTTTCATTTTTTTTTATTGGTTTATATTGATATTCTCCTTGCTAATAGGTTCCAAAGCCTTTTCAGACTTTATTATCCAAAATAAATGTGCATAATATATACAGAATTAATATATACATGTGTAATTTCTTGATGGCTATAGTGTTGTAAAGATATATAGACTCATTCAGTTAAATTCTCACCCTCTTTTAACATTTATATAAACATAGATAGTCCTTGTAAATTCAAGAGTAAAGAGTACTATTTTATTCTTTATTTGCGTAGAAGATCTCGGTTAGTTTTGGTTTGTAACTCTGTATTTAGTCTTCTTTATGTCATTGCCCTTGCAAAGTTTTAAGGATGTCAAAATATGTCAACATGTCGTATTTGTGTCGTGTCAGGATATATACATTACACCTAAAGGATCAATACAAATACGATTCATTAGGGGTGTCAAATTGTCTCAACATGTCGTATTTATGTCGTGTCAGGATATGTACATTACACCTAAAGGATTAACATGAACACGATCTGTTAAGAATTTAATTTCAACCTTAACATGATCCATTATGATAATAGGTTGATATGACACGACCCTTTAAAACCTGTTAAAATCCTTTGACACATATATCACGATACAACATGACATGACCTATTCCAACTTGTAAACTTGTTAGTGGCCCATTTCAGTTTAATCTAATTGATTTTGTACCAATATTAAAATTTAAATAATAGTTATAAAATATAAAAAAATTAATTACAAATTGCAATCCTAAAATTACAATCCAATAAGTAGTATACTACAAAATATTATAAACACATAAATATGATCCATACATTGTAAAATATTTAAATTACATCTCAAACATAATAATAATAACAGGTTAACCTATTAATGACTCTTTAAGAAGTGTTTAAATGAGATAGGTAAGTGCCTATGGATATCAAGCCAATATTAATTAGGATTTTTTGAAATTTAGGTCAAGAGTGTAAAGGTAAATTCAAGTTTCTTAACGGGTCATAGCGAATTAATTCGTTAATGACCCTTTAAATTGTCATGACTTAACGGGGTGACTCGTCTTGACCACTATTTCGAATTTTGTACCGTATCGGCCGGTACAAAAAAGTGGTATTTCGTACCAAGATATTCTTCGACTATATTGGCCAGTACAAAGAATTTCGATAGAAATATTAGCCAGTACTAGTCTGTAGCTGATATTCGTATTTCAGCCATACTGAATTTCGATTTTTTTCTTCATTTTTTGCTAATTTTTTTTACTTCAATTCAGATTGTTATTTTTATTTATTATATAATTTATTCATATATTAATTATTATTTCGAAATATAATTTATATATGTATTTTTATATATAATTTATTTGTGTATAAATTATTCTGAAACGATACACGAAATAGTACTGATACCAAAATATTTCGTTCCAGTGACTTAACCAATATGCTCACTGGTATGTTATTCAAAATATTAGTCTTGACCCAAAATCTGTTAAGGGTAAACCCTAACTCGCCTTTATCGTGTTATGTTCCTTATGATTTAACGGATCGTGTCACATATTATTACCTATTTTGATTTGAAACTCGCTAATGTTAAATTTTAATCCATTTTTATCATATCGTATTTATTTTAAATTAACAAATCGTATCACATATTACCACCCTACTCCAAACTAAAATAAAACCAGAAACATAATTGTCCTCGAACCGAACCGGGCCTACAAACGCAATGATTCTCCTAAATGAACTAAGGTTATCACCAGCATGGCATCATCGTCATATACGCATGCATGTTCCATTCCATGTGCTCTCCCACATAAGATGCCCGACACCACTCCTCTGTGCATGCTTTTCCCTTGCTTCCCATCACCGCCCAATCCCATCCCACCGTCACTCAAGTCAAGACTCAAGACTACTCATCTCTCCCTGCTTTCCCGCACCATCATCCTATTCCTCCCACGCAACCTTATTTCCCTACTTTATTCCCCATCGACTTTCCACCAGAACCCAATCCTTTCTTTCGTTATTTCCTCCAAAACCCACTCCCTTTACTCATCGTCCTCGGACTCTCGGACTCTATCTCATGGCAATCCCGGAGAGTGCTACGGACCCCCAAACCCATCAACTGGAGGAGAAGCATGTCTACTCGGTGTGGGCGGTGCCACCGGACGACGTTGCAGCCAGGCTCAAGAAGCTGATGGAGGACCTCCGGTCCGAGTTCGGTGGGCCACAGTTCGAGCCCCACATCACCGTTGTCGGAGCCATCAGTTTGACGCCGGACGATGCGCTTAGCAGGTTCAGGTCCGCGTGCGATGGCCTCAAGGCCTACACTGCCACCGTCGATCGTGTGGCCACGGGGACCTTCTTCTATCAGTGTGTATACCTCCTCATTCATCCAGCAACTCAGGTAATTTCTTCATTCCAATTTGTTGGTGAACCAAATTTTTGGGTCAGTTTCTTATTTAGGTCTTAATTGAGGCAATAATCCTAACAATGAAATATTGTGTTTTGTTTCAGGTGGTGGAAACTAGCGCGCACTGCTCTGGCCATTTTGGATACAAGAACTCAGCTCGTATGTTATGTGTTCAATAAAACGTTTCTTAAAATGATAATGCGAACTTTTCCATGGCTAATATAAGGCCAGTCTAATAATTGTGGAAACGTATGGACTAGAAATCGTCGGTCCCCAATTTTGGTTACATTGATATCTAGAAGATAAATGATCATGACCATACATGAGGATGTGGGTTTGGTAGCAATTCTACATTAGAGTCTCAAAATATTAATCTTTGTCTTATTCAGTCTATCTGACGAAGCTATACTTTGAAGCAAAACTTGTAATATTATTTTAGATAATTAGGAGGTCAATAATTCTACATAAAACTACCTAGAGAAATCAAATAATCCTAATCCATTGGAGCTACTCTATGTAATAGAAGAAAGTGAAATGCTAGTCCTGATCATGATCCCTAAATTAGTACCTTGATACAGACTGTTAGTATAGTTAACTGCATCCTGACAATCAACTGCAAAGAGTCTACAAATAATAGAAATAATGGGAGATTGTAGGCGATGTTGATGATAGCCCTGATGCTTAAGTCACTCAAGGATATATATTTATTTTTTTAATTTATAAAGATGGGAAGGATGAAAGGGGAGTGTGTCCTAAGTGCAAGCTTGTCACCTTTCTTTTCCAAGTAATTGATAGTTTGATGTTTGTTTGTTCTGAAGGAACTACATTTTGTGTCAAATAATGAGATAAGTAGTTAATTTTCATTAGTGCTTCAACCACATTGAATTTGGTGCGGTAAATGGATGATCCTCTAGAATTATTACAATAAGAAAATCCATGACTTAAATTAAATGTTACAAGGACCACATATTGTGTCCATCTTCCCCAGAAAACCTAGTCCTTGGATTTTCCTAAGCTTTCTACGAGACTGACCATATTTGATTAAAAAAAAAGTGTTTTCCTCTCGAACTTGTGCTGTTCGTTGACTCAACGATGCAGAAGTGAGGTTTTAGTTTTCCAGATAGAAAAAATAAAGAGTCCTGCTTGTATGTGTTTTTCTTAAAACTTTAGGGAATGGTTTTGGGGCTGTGATGACTCTGCCTGTAATAATAAATACACTGATAACATTTTGCAGCTTACATGCCACATCTGAGCCTCCTCTATGGGGATCTGACCGATGATGAGAAGATCAGAGCTCAAGAAAAAGTCAGCTTTCTTGATGAAAGCATTAGCAGCCTGAACTTCCCAGTCAGTCGTCTTGCATTATACAAAACGGACACCGAAGACAAAACTCTCAAATCCTGGGAGAAAATTGCCGAATACAGCCTTAGCCCAAATTAGCTTTATGTCTTGTGTCTGTAATAAGTGTAATGGAGTCTCTCTCCCTCTTCATTTTTCGTGATTTTAGTTTATAATAATGACAATTTGCCCCTATTGCCATTGCCCTGGTGTTCTTATGCCTCTTCCCATGTGGTCAAGTAGGCAATAACTCTTAGAGTGCCTTCTGTATTGGGTCAGAGGTAACAAGATGAGATTTTGGCCCAATTCGGTTTGAGTCATGGGCCCCCTGTGGTTGTTTATCCGGCCCATCAAAGCTAAGAAAGGTTTAAAATAAATATCAAACCTAGATCAGATATTTTCTTAATACATGTGGACAAGATGTCGGCTAAAAGCTCATCCTTGTTGATGATATTAATGACTTAAAACAACCATCACGAGGTATAAAATGATATAAAATCTGTGTTTCCTTGTCAAAGGGATGGCAACCACTGTTCTAAAGGATAATTATGATTAGGTGGACACTGTGAACCCAAAGTGGATATCCAACTCCAAGATTCCATCCAAATCTCTTATCGTTTTTATCAGTGTGGTTATGATTATTATTATAATTATTATACCATCAACTTGAGAGGGGAATGTGCATGTTGGAGTATCTTAATGAACATGAATGTTGACTTGGGCACGATTCAAAGAACTTTGCAAAAATAGGACTTTTCTCCTTCTCTATTTCTTCTTTACCGTTTGAAATAGAAATGGTCAAGTCTGGGTTGATTATTCTCACTAATTACATGGCTCCCGCTTTATATTCTTCTTTTGAGAATTGCTATTCTAAAGTCTTTACGCTAAAATTTATAAATCAAATGTTAACGTTACAGTAATGTAGAAGTTATACTTTACACAAAGGCTTGCCGTTCTTTATGCATCTAGTTTGAATTCGGGATTCACTTCAACTCATCTCCATTTCATTATTATATTTTTTCAATTTTCTATATAAAATACAAATTCTTATATATCTTTTTCAAATTTCAATACACTTTTATCAAATTTTAATATATCTTTTTTAAATTTCAAAATAATAATAATATTAAAAAATAAATTCAACTCATCTCAACTCATTTTATCTCTAAATCCAAACGGTCTTTCCTCAACAATATTTCCCTCTCTAGAAAAAGGCATTAATGTCTTCTTTCTATAACTTGTATGTTAAGAATTTTAAAGTAGAACTTAATTTTAAAAATCAGCTTACAAAGGAAGAAAATAGACCAAATTGTTTAAATTTTGAAATCTTTTCAATTTTCTTTTGTTTCCTGGCTGAATTAGATCGTCCAATGCAAAAGAAAATAAACCTAATTGTTTGAATTTTGATTTAAGATCTCACACGTTCCGTAAAGAAGAAAAGAAGCTTACTGAAAAAGTAAAAAAAAAAAAGAAAAAAAAAAGTAAATGGAAAATGGAAATGTTAATTGTGGTCTTCTCCAGATAGAGGGTGACGGCAGATACGTGTGTTTATGGTTCCAAAAGTTTAGCCTTTCCTCGACACCACGAGATGAGTGTGAATGTAGTCTGCCGTGTTTGACAGTCAAACGGAAGCCTCTATTCTTTCTCATGATTATTATGACCATTCCTCTCTTCGATTGTTATCTTACCAAGTCAGCAAACGATGTGCTTTCCTATTCTATCTTATAATTTTACTATTTAATATTTCAAATTGTTAAGCCTATCAATTTACTACTTCATATAAAAAACTTGGTCCATTTCGCCTACTTCTTGCATTTATATATATATATATATATATTAATCAGAAAATATAGGCAGAAGCACACAGGCTTGAAGAAAAAAAAAATTTACTATAGTTGTGTCTTGGTGTGTCAGTATGTAGCAGCATACTGACTGTTGTCCAGCACAACTCTATATTAATATATTTATATTCAAACACATTTCAATAAAATTTACAAAAATTTATTATTTATTAATCAACTTAAATTATTTAAAATTATCTCAACATTTAAATATAGTCTTAATCAAATTTGGATAAACAGGACCAACAAAAATGGATTGGTTTCGACCGGTTCAAACCGGTTCAAACTGTTTATATAAATGCTCTGCATCCACCCAAAAAGCCTCCAGTCTTGCTTAAGAATTAAGAAATTTCAGAATTTGTATTCACATGATTAATCGAATTTAGAATAGCCAACTTTCATTTCCTGCTTTTCCGCTGTTTAGATTAGAAATTCTAGGAATATACAGTTGGTTACAGCACCTGAGTCGGAAAAGGAAAGGTAACTAACTTGAGGCCAGCTTGTGACGGTTCCTACTTTCTAATATTGTCGCAAGGCATTTTAGTTCTTTTGGGAAATAATTTCTTGATTTCTTATAAACAAACATACACACATATACATATATATATATATATATATATATAGGAGACGCTAGGGACCGGTCCGGCTGTCCCCAGCATCGTTGGACTACTTGATGATAAAAAACACATTAAAATAAAATAAAAAATATGATTAAATAAAAAAATGAAGATTAAAAATATACTAAAAAAATAAAATGAACAAAACATAATAAAAAACACAATAAAAAATAAAATGAAGATGAATTTAAGAAAATTCGGCCATGGAGCGAACGGAGCCGCCGCCGGTGGCGGTGGGCGACACCACCTAGTACGGGTCTGAAACGGGTTTAAGGCTGCGGGGGCACACCGGAGCTCGCCGGAACTCATCGTCATAGGAGTGAGGTCGCCTGAGTCCGCTAGTCCCGATGGCGGTGGGCGACACAGGTCTGAAACGGGTTTAAGGCTGCCAGGAGCACACTGGAACTTGCCGTCGTAGGGGTGAGGTCACCTGAGTCCGGCGGTCCAGATGGCGGGGGCAGTGTCGCCCACCTCCACCGATGTCGGCGGGGGCTGCTTTTGTTAGGGGGGCAGCCCGTCTACCCCCAGGATTCCTCTATATATATTTATAAGTGAAGCACTATTACCACAAAAGATATTGATAAAAATTTTAAAAAAGAAATAAGAATCTGATAGTTGATAAAGAATTTGAAGCATATAATAATACTGTCTTTAAGACGATATTTGCCCCTACTCGCAAAGAGTTTACTAATAGGTTTGTAACAAATATGTTGAACTCAAGGATTCAAGTTTCATATAAATCTACACATGGATTTTGATGATAACAAATGAATTCAAAGAATAAAGGAGTTTCAAGCTCAAGTTGTCCACACAATAGAATCAAGCACATCAAGGAAGCAAGCATGAGCAAGAAGGGAATAAGTTCACATTAAAATCATAGAGTAATTTTGTAAATCTCTTAAAAATTCAAAATTAGGATTAAGGTTCAAAATTAATATTTTATCATAAAGCATTAAAATATATTTTCCACATGTGCATGAATATTTTGAAAATTAAATTTGAAAATTTTGAAAGATGCTTGATTGTCATCTTTCACATGTGCATGACATGATTAAATGTTTGAATTTTGAAAATTTTGAAAAATGATTGATTGTCATTTTTCACATGTGCATGACATGATTAAAGGTTTGAATTTTGAAAATATTAAAATGCTTTATTGTCATCTTTCACATGTGCATGACATGATTAAAGGTTTAAATTTTGAAAATATTAAGATGATTGATTGTCATCTTTCACATGTGCATGTTTTATTTGAATATTTTCAAAAGTGGTGGATACTTTTCTTGACTTATGCAAAAGGTAGATGTCTTTATTTGAAAATTTTGAAAAGTAAAGTGTGCTCCTTTTGTCATATGCAAAAAGTAAAAGATTGTGTTTGAAATTTTTGAAAAGTAAAGTGTGCTCCTTTTGTCACATGCAAAAAGTAAAAATATTAGATTTGAAATTTTTGAAAAGTGAATGATGATGTTTTTAACATGGGAATCTTTTCAAATTTGAAATTGAAAACTCATTTGCCTATAAATAGC
Source organism: Platycarya strobilacea (assembly GCA_036898215.1). Taxonomy (NCBI): domain Eukaryota; kingdom Viridiplantae; phylum Streptophyta; class Magnoliopsida; order Fagales; family Juglandaceae; genus Platycarya; species Platycarya strobilacea. The sequence goes on from CM072547.1 coordinate 35,926,503, forward strand.
TCACTTGAGTTTTGCAAAATTCACAACAAGAGCTTACACATCTATTGCTAAGTTTTGCATCATTTCTTCAAAGCTCTCATTCTCTCTTTTTTAAAGTTTTGAGCCTTAATTCTTGTTCTTGTTGAGAGAGATATAGGTTGCGCTGTATTGTTTCTATCTTACTCATTGAGGAGTGTACTTTGATAGTCTACCTACTATCAATTCTTGTATCAGTAAAAGGGTGTGTATAACCCTTGTGTGTGTAGAAGGTGTTCTACACAGGGAATAGTTAAATCACCAAGTGTAAGGTGATTGGAAGTGTAGAAGGTGTTCTACACGTGGAATAGTTAAATCACTAAGTGTGAGGTGATTAGAAGTGTAGAGGGTGTTCTACACGGATTCTTTGGAGCGGTGCTGCTCAAAGGTGTAATAGGTTTCTATCTCCACCTAAAGGAGATTGAATAGTGGATTTGGGGATCCTCAAGAGGTAGCTTGAGGCGAGGACGTAGGCAGTGGGGCCGAACCTCGTTAACATACTGAGTTTGCCTCTCTCTTACCCTTACTCTTTATATTTATTATTGTTTCATATTTTATTTATATTTTATATTATATATTTGATTTATAATTGTTATTTGTTTAAATACAACTCAATTCACCCCCCCTCTTGTGTTAGTCATCTGGGCAACAAAATCGTCTCCAGGATACAACAAAGTCTTTGAACTCAACAAATAACAATTTTGTTGAGTTTCTATTGTTACTATTAAAAATGATAGAAATAGAAGAAGATGAAGAATTTTTCGTGACTTTACAAATTTGTCACCACAATACTTATAAAGCCTAAAAAGACATGTATGAAAAATCACGTCTTTTGTTAATTAGTCGTTTCTCGCTCGAGCGAAGTGTTGAGCGAGGATCGAGCGAAGTTATGGCCTGACCACTCGCTCGAGCCCCACATCAAGCGTATATCGAGCGAAGTCTCGGCACGACTCTCGCTCGAGTGAAGTGTCGAGCGAGATCAAACGATAAACACACATCACTTCAATTGAGACGCATCTTTTCTTTCAGACGTCGCATCGATTCATTAAAACAGTTTCACGCTCGAGCGAAACGTCGAGCGAACATCTAGCGAGATTACTGTCCGAGTCTCGCTCGAGCGATGTCTCAAGTTTGACTTCGCTCGAGTGACATGTCGAGTGACAGTCTAGCGAGATCTCTACTAATAGGTATTCTCAACCATTTTATTCACAAGTTTTATACTTTCAACTTTTAAATATATATTACAACCTATTCCAATAATAGGATCTCATAAAAAAATAAAACATAATGACATGTCACATTTTTAGTGATCTATTTCTCTTTGATCCGCCCATACCCTCAAAATGATAGCCAAACGTCTTTCTTCCTTCAGCGCCGCCATCGCCAGCTATGACAACTAGTCACTCTGTCGTACCAGCAACCACTCTTTATGTTGGCAAGCCTAGCCCTGGGTATCTATACATGGTTTTTACTATTTCAGTCACTTTTTGTCGCCGCATGCCAGCCCAGACACCACTGTCGGTTCCTTCTCTTATCAGCAACTCCCAGCCACCAAATCTAGCCTCCTTCCTCCCTCGCTGTTACACACACGTACAATCCAAAGATAGTGAAAATGTCACTGATGATGATATATAAAAGAAGACATATTATTTTTTATACCTCGAATGTGCTCCTGCAGTAGCAATTTCGAGAGTGAAAGTTCAACAAATATTCTGAACTTTTATTTTGTCTTCCAGTAATTGAGCTAAATAATGAGTTTTTGTTAATAAATCACCAGTTACGTCCTATTAATGATATTTAATTTACACCATTCCTAGAAGTGAACGGTGTATCCTTTCAAAGGAATTAAGGGCGTAGACGTGGTAAAAAAATTATAGAAGTGTTGGTCTCAAAAGCGACAACACTAAAGATGATAAAAATATATCATATCACTAGAAGTGATCCAACTCAGAAAAGGGTAAAAGCTTTCAGAATAATTTTTCATAGAAAAATGAAGATGTTTGTCATAGATGTAGTATGACTGAACAGTGGTCACATACCTGTTGTATAGCCAAACACTTGATAAAGCTTTTATATATAAGCTTATTAATATTTCATCATGTTTTGAAATAATGAAATATCAGTGCCTGAAGCATGATAGAAATTATTTAGGATAATAAAATTCTGTCTAAATTTGATCATCTTATAAATAAATGTGAACCAAAAGTTCAGAGGATTATCTATCTGCAAAGTGTTGCAAATCAATTACATGATGTATTTACTGACACTAAAAGAGTTGTAAAATCATATATTACTACTGTTAATGTTTAAGCAATAATTAAAATCTCTGAAAGACGAGTTGTTAAAACAGTAATAAATGAGTCTAAGATACGCCTGAAGCGTTGAAGACCTATTAGTGCACAAAAGAAAAAAAAATCAGTGCTCATGAAGAGACCGTATTTTCTGTATAAAATATAATCCTCCTGAAGAGGAAACCTCCTGAAGAGGTAACTCCTGAACAGTATAACTCCTAAAGAGTGTAACTCTTGAAGAGGTAACTCCTGAAGAGAAAACTCCTAAAGAGTACAAACCTCCTGAAGAGGAACCTCCTGTAGAGGTGTTTCATGAAATGTTTTCCCCTGAAGATGAACAATGAGATCTCAATACATTTCATGAGTACTGGAAAATTTATGGATAGAAATAAAACTGTTGTCGACAACATATATGATAACACTTGACATTACCAGAAGTAATGAAAAAAATGAGCCAAAAATCGTTGAAAAATGTCGACGTAGAAATGATTGACCAAAATGGAAAGCAGTATTGCAACTGAATTAAAATCGCTAGCAAAGCGAGAGGTATTTGGACCTGTTGTCCAAACAATAAAAGGTGTAATGTCTATAAAATATAAGTGAGTATTTATACGAAAACGTAATGCGAAATGAAATTGTGCGGCAAAATTTGTTGCACAAGGTTTCCTGCAGAAACCTGACAGCAGTTATGAGGAAACATATTTCCTTGTTATGAATGTGATCACATTCATATTTTTAATCGATTTGATTATTACAAAAGGATTAGATATGTAGTTAATAAATATGGTCACTGCATATTTATAAGGATCATTAGATCATTACATATATAAAGATATACGATACTTGAAGCATCTAATCCAAGTACATTTAGGAGTATGTACTTTATAAAGTTTCAAAGATTTTTATATGGGTTAAAGCAATCCGGACGCATGTGGTATAATTGAATCAACGAGTATCTATTGAAAGAAGGATTTAAGAATAATCATATATGCCCATGTGTTTTATCAGAATCCGGATTTGTCGTTATTGCAGTTTACGTTGATGATTTACCTTATTAGAACTCCTAAAGAAATCACAAGGGCTGCTATAAATTCAAGAAACGCATTTGAAAAGAAAAGATCTTATTATTCAATTGATAGATGAGTTACAAGAATTTGAGACTTCTAACTTCATCTCTCAAATGCATTTGTTCTTCATAAAGCAACACACCATCCTTATCTAAAGGATTAGGCAGTTGAAATGAAAAGTCAAGTAAGGATTTTAAATCCTTATTCTCTTGCTTTAAGTCTGCAATTTTTCTCTCAGACTCTTGAATGAGTCGTTGAAATACGGAAACCTTCTCGTTAAGCTCCTCAATCTCACGATTTTTGGATTGTAATCGGTTGGAAAATCCAACAATAGAGGAGGAGTATCGGGTGTCGAGAGTCACCAACTGATAAACGGCTTCATGATCTGAATTATTAGCCAGATCATTCGCTTGCTGCAACATGGCACCTGCGGAAGATGCATGAATAATTTGTAATTGAGGTGAAGGATACCTCATATGTTGATCGTGAGAAATGGTAAAAGAAAATTGATAAGCCATTGAAAATTTGTAAAATAAGAATACAAATACAGATGAATTATAGATATGAGAAGAAGATTTGATGCGTACTAAATGAAACTAAAGACGGTTCTTATAGAAATGGAAATAAGAACAAGACAAAACATCATCTCTTCAAATCTCACTTTACAAGATATGCTGGATGCATGATTTCAAAAGCCAGCGAGATTAATTACAGCTATCTCTATTTTCTTGTAAACGTTGAATCTCTATCATTAGCTGCTGTTGTTGACTTTGTATCTGAACTCTCTCTCGTTCTAGCTCTTCTACTCGTGTTTTCAGGTCACGAGAATACTAGTCTACAAATTTCTTCAGCTCATTGTTTTCTTGTCTTAAATCTTTATTTTTTTTTTATCTTTAGTTGCAAGCTTTTGATGCAACTCAGATATTTGAGTTTTAAGATGATCACCTCACTCGTTCTCGCCAACAGTCTCTAAGACATGGTTGTAAGAGAGGCAGCATATTGAGCACTGAGAGTTCTTAATGCTGCAACAATTTTAAGATCAGATTTACTAAAAATATATATTTCTGCTCCTATCATGGTATTTACAGTCTCAAGAGAAAATATAAGTGATTGAGGTATAAAAAGTTCATGATTTAAATCTGAGACATTAGAATTTCTATCAGACATAATATCGTTCTGGATGAATAACAACTGAATCTATAAGGAATGTGAGATCTTTTTGCTGGAGTAAACCAATGGTAAAATTGGTTATATTTAAACAACAACCCGAAACCTTCAAATCTTTTCAAGATCTCGTTTGTCTATAATGTCAAGCGGATTTGATTTTCCGCCAAACCGATAATATTAGACCTCAAAACTTTTACAAGCTTTTATCATACATGAATGATTTCCAATGTTATTTCCGCCGTATATAAATAAGTTCTCCCTAATAACGCCGAATGAGGGAGAGAAAATTTTAGATGAAAATATTATCATGTTCTCTCTAATGCATTATTTAGATGGAAATCATATTTGAATTCGTAATCTATTATATATGCTGAAATAATGTTTACTTATTACTTGAAACACTAATGCATATTATTAGGGGGAGTTTAAATATTACTGTAGGTATCAGATTTCTATTAAGTCTATCAATCAGATATTATTTTTTATCTTCAAATCACTCAGAAATTATTGCAATTCATGAAACAAGTCGAGAGTATATTTGGTTGAGATCAATGACTCAACATATCCAAGAAAAGTGTGGTATTTCATAATCAATGATAGCTCAACAATTTTATACGAAGATAATGCTGCTTATATCATTCAAATCAAAGGAGGATATATCAAAGATACGATCAAGTGATAATCTGACAGATTAATTCACGAATGCACCACCAACTGCGACATTCAAGAAAATTGTGTAGAATATTAAAACATGAAAACTTAAAAATTTATCATCATGCACTTTCCAGGGGGAGTAAAAGTCCTGAAGACTTGTATTGATTGTACTCTTTTTCCTTCGCTAAGGTTTTGTCCCACTGGGTTTTCTTTTACAAGATTTTAATGAGGCAATCTTAAAACACTTGTAGATACATAAGAAGACTGTACTCTTTTTCCTTCGTCATTGATTTTTTTCCCACTGAGTTTTTCTTTGACAAGATTTTAACGAAGCAGATTGTTTATGGGTGATTATTTAAGGGGGAGTGTTATGAATTATTAGGGGCGGTCCTCGCCCCCTTAATTATTTTGTGAATGACCCCACCACTATTATTTTAAGTCTTGTATAGTAACTTGCATAATAATTTCAACGCCTATGGTTTCAGTTATTATGAAATTGATAAGAAAATATAGAGAAGGAAAAGAGTTTCAGAGAATTTTTTTTATATTTCTCTTACAATAGTAGTAGTTTTCTTTTTAGTTTTATAACAATAAATACTATTTTCGTCTGGATTTTTTCTTTTTCTGAGTCTGGATTTGTTATTTATAGAATTACTTTTTATAAAATTAAAAAAAAATAGAATTATTCTTAAAATTAAAAAATATCCAAATGGTAAATAATAATAATAATAATAGAGCCGAAACAGCTCGGAAACCATCTGTTGTCGGTGGCACCGTTAACCTATTCCTATATACGGCGTAAGGGGGTAAGTCAATTTTCAAACTAACTTCTTATCCTACGCCCTTACGCCGAAATTTCTGATGGCAAGTGGCACACTGGCACGACCTGCCATTTTTCAAAATCGTCAACGTTACAAGTTTACAAACCGCTACCTTTTGCCAAAGCCTTCGGAAACCTCTCTAAACTCTCTCTTTCAATACCTGAGCATAGCTGCTAAGGGATTCCTGAATTGTTAGTTCCGTAAATCTAGCAATGGAAGCGTCTAAACCACCGGTGAGGTTTACACTAGGAAAGCAGTCGTCTCGGGCGCCGGACCGGCACACGGACGACGAGGGGTCAGTTACCGAGAACGAGGAAATTGGGGAGGACATCGATCGGGGGGTCCGGTTGATGTACCTAGCCAATGGAGGCGACCTGGAAGGTATTCGCGAGCTCCTCGATTCCGGCGTTGACGTCAATTACAAGGACATCGACGATAGGAGGGCTCTCCATGTCTCTGCCTGTCAGGGCTTCACCGACGTCGCCGCGCTCTTGCTCGACCGTGGCGCAGAGATTGACCCGAAAGACCGCTGGGGGAGCACGGTAACACCATTTCTTCTTTTTCTATATCTTTTGTTTTGTAGCTTAATTCAAATCTAATGCGGTTTGTTTTTGAAAAAAAAAAAAAGCCTCTTGCTGATGCTATATATTACAAGAATCATGACGTGATAAAGCTTTTGGAGAAATGTGGTGCGAAGCCTCTGGTATGTTTGTGTTTGTTCATGTATCATTGCGTTATTAGCATTACCTTTCTTTTGGGAAATTATAACATTTTGCGTAGTAATTTAAGTAGTCTGTAAATTATCTTTGCTTTTATTGCCGTTTGTGATTTTTTCCTGCTGTTCAGATGGCCCCAATGCACGTTAGACATGCCCGTGAAGTCCCGGAGTATGAAATCAATACTAATGAGCTTGATTTTACGAACAGTGTGGAAATAACTAAGGTAAAATTGTCTCGATATAATCTATATATTTATATATATTGGTATCTGAAATAATCAACAATCTGCTTCCTGCGCCGCATGTGTTGAAAGTACTGCTAGATGTGATACCGTTTTTTAATCTCAGTACTTCTACCGCAACAGGATATTTTGGATGGCTGCAAATTTATGCTCTTCATGTTTTAGATTCCGGGATTTTCTTGACCTGTTTCCCTTATTCTGGATGGTTGTATCGTTTCGTATACACCAATACTTGGGTAGCACCCTTTCTGATCATCAAGACAGTTATGATTTCTAAGAATAAGTGCATGATATTTTGGTGAATCTTCAGAGGTCTGGATGAACATTAAATTTTGTGATTGTTTAGCATATTCCTGGTTGAAATACTTCTTTGGATTCATTGTCATTCTCAATCTGTGTGAGTCTTATCGCAAGTTGATAATTGTGCATATGCTTTGTTTGATGAAACATGCTTCCAGGTCTCATTTTGTCTTTGTGATTGCCTTCCTTCTGTGTTGAATTTAATAAAATGGTAGAAACCTTTTTTCAGGGAACGTTCCGTATAGCATCGTGGCGTGGGATACAAGTTGCTGTAAAAAAGCTTGGGGAGGAAGTTATTACTGATGAGGATAAAGTGTGGGTTGCTCTAGGATTTCAAAAGGATTTTGCTATTCAATTATTTTTATATTTTGATGGTCTTTAATTTGGTTGGTTTTTCACAGGAGGGCATTCAGGGATGAGCTTGCATTACTTCAAAAGATTCGGCATCCGAATGTAGTCCAATTCCTGGGTGCTGTGACTCAAACTAGTCCAATGATGATTGTGACAGAATATCTGCCAAAGGTTTTTCTATCCCTTAGTCTGTTATCGTATAATTGATTTGTGTTATGCTGACTGCTGCCCCGCGTGGCCCTTAACTTCTGTTTATTTAGAACGATATATAGACCAAAGTACAATAAAGTGGTACTATATCAAAATAAACTTAAAACAACATAGGTCACCAAAATTACAACATTCTTCACCCTTGAACCACTATCCTTTTGGCAATGCGTATAAAAATTTGCAATTGGCATCCTAGACTACAAAAGAGTTGCATGTAGCCCCTCAGTTGATATTTCACTGTCAAGATTGTGCTTTGTTTTATTTTTCATCAATTCCAATATTAACTGAGAGTGCCCTTTGTAACTTTTTGATGGGTTAGGGGTAAACTAAAACTTTTTATAGTTTGGGCTTCATATTGTAAAGGTGATGGTTTGTGGGGGTGAGTAGTGTAGTTTCCATAATTTTACTTCAATAGGTCAGAAAAAATCATTATTTTTATTTGTCTAGTAACAGTTAAAGCAAGAGACATGAGCTGAAAGACAGCACTCATTTTCTGCTTCAAAGAAAATTTGGGTCCTTACTTTCCACTTGATTCTTTCTTGTATAAGAGAATATCAAACCATTGAATAGCTGAAATTCTTGCAAAATCCACCGCTGGATAAATGACTAATGTTCTATCAATCTTGATGCGGTGCCATATAGTTTTTTTGTGTGTGAGTTGATTTAAACTTAAAGCAGATAAACATATTAGTGACATGGTTAATAAAAGTGAAAAAATGATGATATGGAATCATTTACCATTATTTTACCATTTGTTTTGCAGGGAGATCTGGGTGAATTCCTAAGAAAAAAAGGTGCTCTAAAGCCCACAACAGCTGTGAGATTTGCACTTGATATCGCAAGGTCTCTTTTTTCTCATGCTCATCAATGAATGACAATGATGATGGTTTTGCTAGTCATGAGTTAGTCATGATTAAAGTAACCATTTTAATTTGTTATACATTATATGCATAAACTTGCTAAATTTGTTAACTTTTGAATGTTTCATGAAGTGAATGATAATTTATCTTTATCTACTTGCCTCTAAATAAGTCTCATGATTAGTTATCAATATCAGTTGTTGAAGTTATAAATTTTTGCTAGGGTGGGATGATAAATAAGGGCTTACTTTTGTTGGGCTGAGAGAAGCTCGAAACATATACATGCTTCAAAATTGTACCTGTAATATGCAGGAACTAGACATTGATCGTAAATGATGTGTACTAAGATGACGAAAAAAACTAAATGAAAGAGAAATTCTTTGGGGAAAAGTACACCCTACAGTCAAGCTATCAGACGCATGCACTTTGCACCCAAAACTACTAAAATGACACATTGCACTCTCAAAATATAAAAACCTTGCACTTTAAACCCTCATTTTATTTTGACCATTAAGATGTGATGTGCGTCATAATCTTGAAAATCAAATCTTAATTGAGGGTGCAAATGTCAGTTCTCGAAGTATGAGAGTGCAATGCGTCAATTTCTTTAGTTTTGGGTGCAAAGTGCAAACCTCGTATAGTTGGAGGGTGCAATGTGTATTTTTCTCAATTCTTAGAGAGCTATTGAGGAAAGGAATATGCTGATAGATTAAGGTTTTTTTTCCCAGAATTTTTTCTGGAAGAAGGGAATGGATTGAGTTTATTTTCCTAATATGGAATGGCTTCTTATCAATTTCATGTGTTGAGAGAGGCACTTAAAATTAATTATAGCCCAAGATTCAATCTTGATAGTTGCTGCCAACTTGTTAAAGAAATTGCTCTTTAACAGAAGGAAAAAGTGCTCTTTCACGTTGTTTGAAGATGGGAATGGCTATCAATAACATTTCTTCTGGAAAAGAAAAATTAGTACCTTGGTTGATACTTGTCGATCAATTTATTTTCTGCTAGTTTCTTTCATTTCAATGAGAGAATTGGAGACTTTCCTTCATTACATTGTCTTTGGAAAATTTTCAGGGGAATGAATTATTTGCATGAGAATAAGCCAGAACCAATAATTCACCGTGATCTTGAACCTTCGTGAGTTTCTTCTTCAACTCAAACTCTCATGTCTGAATTTCACGTTTCTTCTTCAACTCAAACTCTCATGTCTGAATTTCATGTGCATCTCTCTTCAAGATTAGCATTATATCTCCGTTGAAATCCGCTGTGAGCCATAATTGCCTTAAACTCAACCAATTTTTTTCATGTTGCTTACTGATAATATTTCAGAAATATATTGCGGGATGATTCTGGGCACCTGAAAGTTGCAGACTTTGGAGTTAGCAAGTTGCAGACAGTGAAAGAAGATAAACCTCTTACTTGTCAAGAAGCTTCTTGTGAGTGATCTTTTGGCCAGAATATTCACACATCTCCAAGTTTTTGGACCTTGCATAGCTATGATGTCATATATGAAAATATAATATGCTTCTTAGGTTCACAGAATCACACACGATGAGTTTTAGTTTGTCATTGTGATGTGTTGTTTGTAACTGACAGGCCGATATGTGGCTCCGGAAGTTTTCATTACCAAAGAATATGATACTAAAGTTGATGTGTTCTCATTCGCTTTAATTCTACAACAGGTAATCTCCTTCTTTACCTCTAAAACTCACATATTTAAGATTTGGCTATTCCATGTGAGGACTTGCTTCTACTTACAAATCCTGTTTCATGTTTGGCATTTGTCAATCTTTGAAGAGGACCATTTCAAATTCTCATAGCAATGTAGGTGATTGTATATGACTTTATGCTCCCTGATTTATGGTTATTTCTGAATAATGAGCCAACCCGTTGGCAGATGTGACACATGCATGTAATGCATTTTACTTCGTACACCCTATATGATGATAGAAGGAAAGTCGCCTCGTACCCTGTGTATGAAAAATTAACGAATGTAGAATGCATGACTGAAAAGGAAAATTTATCACCGGATAGAGTTAGTGACTTCTTCGTTTTATATTAAATATAGATTTTAATGAAATTCTTGTGCAATATATTTCTATTTGTACCAAATTTGCGACTGCTCTGTGATTCTGCAGTTTGAATAGAAATTGTTGCCCCTCATTGCTGTCTCTGTGAGTTTTAAGCGAACGAATGTTCGATGATAACAGAAGATTTTTTATACCTGGATCTAGAAGGAATGTACGTATTTGAGTTCCTTTTTTTGAAGTGTTGGTAGTCATCTCCATTCTTTGATATTGTGTCTAAAACTGGCTTTCCTCCCTTTAGAAGTTGGTTTGGTCATGTCACATACTATTTCTTTCTGTAATTTTTTTTTTGAGTTTTAATAATACCAAGTAAGGTGTTTATCGTAAACTTTTATTATCTTTGATGATTAATTGTGGTCTCTGATTTTATGGGGCTTTATCTTATGCTTCTTCCATAAATTCAATTCGGTCATAACTGGCTTCATTTGGTAATTTAGATGATTGAAGGCTACCCACCATTTTCAGCAAAGTTAGAAAATGATGTTCCTAAAGTATATGCTGCAAAAGAGCGCCCACCATTTAGAGCTTCAGCAAAGCTCTACGCACATGGACTTAAAGAGTGAGTCCTCTTTGTTTCATTGCTTTTGAACGTACTTCAACTTTCCTTTTTGTGATGATAATGACATAAATATTTTCTTCCTTTCTGACATAACTTGCATAATGTTTCTCTTTTAATTTTTTTTTATAAACCTTGTGTCCTCTTCTTTCATCAATGAAAAACATTGTTCATTTTATTCCTGAAGTTCCAATTTGGAAAATTGCAGAAACTCGGAGCAGCATTTTGTTATGAATTTAGTGATTTTCAGTTAAATACCGTTGGACCCTGCTGTCTTTCCATTTTCAAAAAAGAATACTTGATGTGGGGATAAAGACAATATGTAAAAACTTCGACAATAAAAAACATAGTATCCAAGCTAGTGATTTTTTGTAAGAAAAAAAAAGTGAGAATTTTCTGATATAACCCAACTTTTTGGGCTGCCAATCTGAGTTTGACCTTGTTGTCTTTTGTCATTCGTTTTCCTAGTTTTTGTGTCGATGAACGTGAGTGAGGTTATAGAAATATAGCTGATGATTCTGTTTACAGGTTGATTGAGGATTGCTGGAGTGAAAAGCCAGCTAAAAGACCAACATTTCGGAAAATAATAACAAGGCTGGAGTCCATTCACAATAGTCTTGGACATAAAAGGCGTTGGAAGGTCTCTCTCTCTCTCTCTCTCTCTCTCTCTTCCCTTTTTTTCTTAATGTATTGGAGTATTTCTATCTGGTTGTGAATTTTTTTCAAGCTAGGGATTTGAATTGTGTCTCATTCCTGCGCTAAAGGAAGTCAAGCTTATTCAAGGATTAATTTTTCTGTTTGATTTTTAAATTCTTTAACTGACTGCTCAAATTGCTGAAATCATCCTTACATATCTCAGGATCACTCTATTCTTATGAATGGTGGTTCTTGGTCTCATTTCACAGGCATGTCATAAAAATAAATTGTAACTCTAAAGGTCTCATTCTCTCTTTTTAATGTGTACAGGTTAGACCTTTAAGATGCTTTCAGAATCTAGAAGCTATGTTGAAGAGAGAAAATTCTCTAAGCAGCCGTTCTTCTCGTTCTAATGCCAGCAGCTGATGATTGGACAGATAATAGATTTGTGCTCTCTTTTATCTTCATTTGTGCAGAAAACTCTTTTCCAGTTTGGTGGCAAGAAGATCAGTTTTTCTAATCTGTGTAATCTCTCTCTCCCATTGAACTTGTGGGCTGAGAATATATTGCTTCAACAATATAAAGGCTCTTCATTTTACATTAAAAATGTAATCATAAATGTTTGTCATTTCTGTTGAGCAAATTGACAGTCCTGTATTGGTGAATGCTTGAGATTAACATGGATTCCCTATTTACTCATGAAACACAGGTTTGGGACGCTAAAAACCATTCAAACTTAATCATCCTTGGTCCGAGAGGCAGGTTCATGCTCAATGATTGCATTCTCCAATGTTAAAACAACTAATTTAGTCCAAATTATTGTTCAAAAATTTTAAATCTGAAGAGAGAGAGAGACAATATAAAAATACTTTTAAACATTTACGTGCTGTTTGACTAGTGAATTAAGATGAAATAAATTGATTTAAGAATTGAAAATTGAATAAAATATTAATTTTTAATATTATTATTATTTTAAACATTAAAAAAAATTGAATTATTTATTATATCTTATATAAAAATTTAAAAAAATTATAATAATAATATGAGATGACGTATCCGACTGAATCATTTGAAAAGATTTAATTTGGGAAAATAGTAGAGCATGGGCTTTCGTTGAACCATATTTGTCCATTTTGGGTGTGTGACTACGAACCCACACGTTTTTTAAAAATTTTCATGCTTAGTCTAGCGTCACTCTCAACAAACGATAACATAGAGGCAAAAGAGCAAAGATAGTAGCTGTGGTCGAGACTTGGGCTCAGAATTTTCTTTTCCACTTTTCCAAAAAATAGATTAAAAATAAATAAAAAAAAAATTAAAATTACGAAGCAATTTAATTCATTTTTATTTAAAAAAAAAGATCTATATAAAAACTTATAATGTTCTTTCCTTTATTCATGATAACATTCTGTGACATTGTGGGCCAAGTTCAGAAGTTTGAAGGTCTAGACTTTAAGGAGGGGGAACTTCCAACTGGCAAATTACGTCAATGAAACAAAATGTTTGATGAAATAGGAAAATGAAATAATTAAAAACAAAAGAAGCATAATAATTGCTCCTTTTTACAAGGGACTGAAAGTCCAACTTCTTATGGGCCTCCTTGATTGCAACAGATAGCTACGTAGCCAGCTAGGTTGGCTCCCACTCTCTGTCTAATTTCCATGTCCTAATAATTTATACGATGAGATTTATTTATTTCTGTTGTGTAGGATACAGTATATAGGTCTAGCTAGCTAGTTCATTGGTCCTGACCCAAATCAGAAACTGGATTCTATATCCTAATACCATATAAGAAATGCCCATTTATATGTATATATATAAATATATAAATATATAAAGAGAAATGATAGATGCAGTCATAAAGTTGCAAGCGGCATGCAGTCATTTTGAAAAAAAGTGAATATATATGAGACCCACGTGAAAAAATTAACTTTTTTTCTAAAGCGACTATATGACGTTTGCAACTCCATGACTGTATGTAGCATTACTCATATATAAATATAGTAACAAGAGTACAACTTGGAGAATATTTGCAAGTAATACCATATAGCTGCAGTTCAACATTTTACAAAATAAAACTAATTACTACTTTCCACTCAAACTCTTCAGCATTGAAGAGGTTATTCTTTTTTCTTTTTTCTTTTTACTGTCCAAATTAATTTGTACCTTAGTTATAGAAGTCATATATAGTATATAAAAAAAGATGCACAAAAGAATCTACCTTAGCAAGGATATTGAAGCTTGGGGAGACTAAGTACTGGAGGTAGAATAGATGATGATCGGATCGAAAATCGAAAAATGAGAAAAAAATCATGCATATTATATGCACCAATAAGGCTATAAGTAATTCTATGGGGTCCCGTGGTTGGAGCCCCTTTGCGCCCTCACAACCTTTATTAATTAGAAAAATATGAAGGAAAAAATCAAATATATTTTACCTGCACACCCCCTTTTATCATTTATGGGAAAAAAAAATTGAACCGTGAAAAAGTACAAAATAAATTATGCCTATAGGGATGCAAATGGGGCCCAACCGCGGGGCCCCATACCATTGCTCATAAGGTTATAGATGAACTAGTTTATTCAATAGCCAACTTATATTAGCTGAGTTAAACTCAAATTGACATCAACTTATGAGGAAAAAACTCGACTCGACTAACGTTAATTATTAAGGCCAACTCGTTTATGCCCGACTCGACTTTATTAAAACATTTATATATCGATGAATGTGTGTACATAAATATAAGTTAATAATATAATAAGCATAACAGATTTTATAATTAAATATATAAAAACCTAATTACAACTTATACTTAGTCATTTATGCCTATATATCAAATATACTCCATAGTTATATGTTATTTTATGTCATTAAATTATAGTAAAAATGTTATAATTTGAAAATAGTTAGTTGGCAGGACTTGATAATTTTACATATTTTACATACTAATATCTAGGAACCATATATAAAATATTGATATATGCTATTAAATCTTATTATTTTATTAGTAATATATGTAGACATATATTTATTAACATTTATTAAAAAAATAAACAAGCTCGAATTGAGAATTTAGCTCACATAGCTAAGCCCAAACAAAAAAAGATAAAATTCTCGAGCCTAAATAGTTTGAGTTGAGCGGAGTTTGACTCGTTTCGATTACAACATTAGGCGCACCAATAATTAAGTTCACTTTACAAAAATCTCTTTGACCTTTAGCCACAAGTAATATGACTCTATGAAATTTAGGATTCAAAAATGGCTTTCTTGACATGTTTCCACCATGTGATGTTATGTTATTTAGGGTATGCCATTTTTTTTTGTATTTTTGTTTTGCTTTTAATAAACCATGTGATACTATATGGTGGTGTTACATCAAGAGGGTCATATGAGCGGTAAGTTTAAGATCATGACCTAGTGCAATAGTCTTAATTAAATATGTAAGTAGAGAAAACGTATAATGTCCTTAATTTGCATGCTACGTATACATGCAATATATCTATATATATATATATATTATTATATATATGCAATATAATGCTTCTTTTAAGAAAATTCATTTCTGCATTCCCATCGCCATTTTTTTTATAAGTGTTTGCTAATTCTCAGGATTAATTTTAGTTAATTTTGAAATGTGTAGTTCATCAATAATATTAATTAGTGAATAAGATCATGAGAGTGAATAAATAGCAAGTAATCGATATCCTATGTATATTGATATCCCAAGTTAGTGCATATTATATATATTGCATGGTACGTAGCCAAGTAGGTAGCAACAAATAAAATTAATTGGCTGATAACACAAGTAATGTACCTACCTACCTACATACCTAAAATCTTATATCATACATATCCTAATTTATTTCATATATATATATATATATATATATAGAGAGAGAGAGAGAGAGAGAGAGAGAGAGAGAGAGAGAGAGAGAGAGAGAGAGAGTACTTACTGGCTCTGTCCAAGAATAATTAGGTGGAATTCCAACAATGTCACAAGCATGAATTTATTGCAAATGTGAACCCTCCAAGCCAGCTTGAAGATCAATTTCCATTTTTTATGTTTTTTTGTTTTTTTTGGTCTGAATAATTAATTTGGATGGATATTGATCATCAACAAATTAAGTTGATATAATCCAGTCATACTGATCAGCTGCGTACTGTTGACAATGACTAACCCAAAAATATAGAGATTCCTTAGTCATGGTTAGCAATCGATCATGTGACCCAATGGGCCGGGCCGGGATATATATTAATATAAAATAATTGTTTTTACCAATTACATTAACAAAATATATACAAAATAACTGCACATAAAATTTTATATAATTATATATATATATATAATCTTTGTACAAGATTAATTAAGAAGAATATTACGTACTGATAGTACTGAAATTGAAATTAGGAAACTGAACATCAGCAGGATGATCATGTGATGAGCTGTGATCTGTATTTTTGTCATGAAATTTTATATTATTCTCATCATTTATATGTTCTATATATATATATATAGTTCAATATATATATATATAATATGGTTAGCTTTCGAAACATATATATTATACGCCGGCTATCAATGATGATCGATGCATGCATGCAGCTAGCTAGCCAGCTTCTGATCATAACGATCTCATTTATATAATTACTTTGGAAAATAACAGGGCTTATATATATACATATACATATATATATATATATATATACATTGAACAGTTCTTCTTGCAGAAACGTCTGCATTGCAGAACTAATTAAAACGGCGCTCCTTTTTCTGTATACATAAAATGAGTTTTTAAGATTTGGAAAGTTTTTGACTTGTAAATAAAGATATTTTAGTGAAGTTAATTCTAAAATGGGGACTTTTTTTTTTATTACTTAGATTTTAATTTTATGGATTGTATGTACTACTACTGATATATATAATTGCATGATCATGTCTGGGCTGGTGATCACTTTAATTAATGTGACGTTCATGTCATTTGACGATCGCGTTGTACGTACTCCTAGACTCATTTATTTCCACATGCAAAATTGTAGGAGCGGCAACGTTGTAAATGACATGATTGACGAATTTATAAACTAACTAGCTAGCTATAAGAGCATTAGAATTGGTTTATATATATATATATATGTATATGTAGAATTATCTTTTTTAGAGATTTATTTTGTCATATGCACATATATAAAATTTTTTTATATTGATTTATGCAAATTTGAAATAAAATAATAATAAAATATTATTTTACTACAATTTTTTAATTTTTCAAATTATATGTAGGATGTATTTCATTAATATATATATATATATATATAAAACTGGAACGTTAACATATATATAAAACTGAAATGTGTATGTATATATATATATAACTTATATAAAATATATCTAACTTATATATTTATATATAATATATAGTTAAATTAATATATATATATAACTTATATATATAATATATATAGCTGGAATATATATAATATATATATAACTGGAATATATATATAATTGGAATACATATTTTTATAAGTGAATAGTAGAAGAAGAGAAAAAAAATATATTTTTATAAATGAATAGTAACTCTCCAAATATTCATCATAACCGTTTATAACTATGTAAATGTTTGTATATACATATTCTAATGTAGAGGATTTTAAATCTATGTTAGACAAATATAGATTTGTATATGCATATGTATAGACCATGCCAATAATCCAAGAGGTACGTACGTAGGAGCTAATTAATTAGGTCTAGCTCTAGAGCTAATTAAGGGGAAGATCTTCTTTCCCTCTAGATTACAATGGTTTATGTATGGGAAAAAGATCAGCCGAGATGGGCGAAGCCCAATAACCATTGTTTGAGGAAATGTCACTATCAGAAAATATAAGTTTTGCGATGTCAGATTTTATCACGGAAAATAAAAAAAAAAATATTGCAAAAAGTTATTTTAAAAATATCCCAACGGCCAGCTAATCAGCAGAAACTAGGAGTTGAGAAAAGATGCAATTCAAAGAGAAAACTCTTAAAAATATTGATTAATGATAAATTGATTAATGATAAATAAAAGAAAATTATCTTATGAGTCCCACAAACCGGGCTTAAAAATAATTATGATAATTTTTCCAAAAATAAAATATTGAAATTGTTGCTTGAAAATTACATACGCAACTAAACTAGAATCATGCAAAGAAATTTGGCAAAAATCGAAATCATAATAATTTCAAAAACTTGAAAAGAAATATTTTCTAAGAACACAAAAATCAATGTAAATAGATTATTTGTGAAACAAAATAATTGATATTTTTCAAATCAATGAAAGATAATTTTTTTTTTACCATATTTGGGTAGATTCACGTTTTCAAGATATATGGTAGCTTAGCACAATAAATATAGAGTTGAACCTGGGTACCCCCATATCAGTCTGGGTTTGCATAATTCTCATAGTTTTAGAGAGAATTCTTCTGACACCACATTCTGATAAGTGATAAGGGTAAATTATATATGTGATCTCACATTACTTGAGAATGAGAACTTCTTAGTCTTTATAATGTTTCAATGAGACTTTAATTGTATTATTAATTAGTTCTTTTAAAGTATAGGTCAAATAACTTGATCTTTTATTAGGGCATTCCAAATAGTATCATAACCTATCCCAATAAAAAAATATTGAACTTAAGTTTTGACACTTACGATGTACTGGCCTAACGTGGACTTTGTGAATACACTACAAGATTTTGAGGTTTTTGATACCAATTACTTCTCCACAGCTGGCCGCCGCGGCTAATAGATCCTGTTGACATGAAGCTAGCATGCCGCAACAAAAAAAATCACTTGCCACAAGAGTTCATATCATGATTTGACTCGGTGGGGAATTGAAGTTTTTGCGGCGAGTATTTGTCGCAACAAAACGTGCAAGCCACGAAAATGCAGTTGTGCCCTGCCGTTTTGTTAATGAACCAAGAACAATGGCATAATTTATTGAACCTGATATTCATCTTGGTTAGGCAAACGGTCACAAACCCATCCCACAGACCCTAGCTACCGCTCCCTGGAAATACACGGTGTTCGTCGAATCCAACCATTGTCGGCACAATTCCGGTCAGCTCCCACCCATTTTGCTCCCCCTTCAACCTCACGCCGAGGTAGCTCTTCTTTCCCTCCAAATTCTTTGATTGGGCGCTATTTTCACTCTCAAACTAAGGTTTGAATTGAGTTTTATGATTTTGTGATAGTGTTTGTCAATTCTCTCTCTATCGCACTCTCCCTCTAGTAAATCTGTTGCCTATTGAAATCTCTTTCGTGTTTGTAGGGTAATTGTTGGTTACTTTTGGCGTTATCCAAGTAATAGACCATGCTTTGATGGATAGAAGTATACATACTATCATTTTGTGCATCATCTACTACAATACATTAAGTTTCTCGAATTTTGCTTAAACAAGTGTCCCTATGTTAATTTTCCCATTTGTTATTTTGTGGTTTTGGGTTTCTTTTTTTGCTTTGATGGGCTGTTACATGAGCTAATTGTGCTGCCTCAAATAAATAAGGGTCGTTGTCATGCGTTTTAGCCAATAGGAAATTAACATGCAGTAGTTCCAGTAGCTTTAGTGCAAGAATCAGCTCCTTCATCTAGTGGTTCGTGTATTTGCATATCCTATGTGTTGGTGGAATTTACTTTTTGCTTAATTTACTAAACTTTGGAACATGGAGTGTATGGTTTTAACATTTATACATAATTCGGTTTAGATCAGGATTCTATGGAGAGACATGTTACAAAAATTACTTTATATGCTGATGTTCAGTTGTTTATACATTATGAGACATTTTGCCTTCTGTTATTGGGCTTCAACCTTCCTTATCCGTAAATAAATTTGCAAACTATTGTTGTTTTTAATTTTTTTTACTCATTTTAAAAGTATATAACTAATCCTTCTCGGATGTAACGCCCCAGTCCTGCAGGGGTCGGAAAGTTATTTCCTATTACAAAACTCACATTTCAACAGAATAATTGAAGACTTAAAATTCTCCAATATTATATAAAATTTGATTCCAAAATCACTTTCCTCAATATCATCAATTCTGGAAATATTACATCACAAAAATATAATAATACTTCCTTACTAAATCTTGTCAATACTCATATAAACTTTTTATGATTAATCTATCATTCCTAAAATCATCTCACCCAATGCTTCATAATCTGATCCTCCACTGAAATATCCAAATTCATCTGAAAAATATTCAAATATAAGGGGTGAGTTTAACCACAACTCAGTAAGCGAAGGACATATATCAAAGTGCAAACATGAGCATTTACAAAATATTATATGCAAAACAAAAATAATTCTCATAGTTATTATGCAGAATAAAACATATTTTCAAATGTAACAGAACGATCATTTTTAAATTATAAGAAATAAGGAATACTTTGGCATAACAAAATTGAGCATCATCGTTATATCAACATAGAGTATCTTACAGAGCAGAGACCATGTTTAACTCCTGTAGTAGGGTTGTGCTAATCCCGGTAGCCAAACCAGACAGAATTAGAGGTGAAACTTTCCCTTAATCATTCTCGGAGCCTCGAGTGTGCACACAGGAAAGTCTACAAAAACCATTTTGATTCCAAAATGGGTGCACTCAGAGACAGAAAAGTTGGTACCAACCCAAACAGAGCAGAGACAAAGTCAGATACAAACCAGTATATCATGCCAAAGATTTTTCAGAATCATCAAAATAACACATAGTTCCAAATTATTTTCAGAATCATTCTTATATAAATAAAACAGAGTCAGAGCATATTCATAAAATCAATGCACACTTTTTAGATCCTCAATATCACTCTTTTTCACATTTCAGAAACAACATGACAAAAACTAAACTCATGTCTGTACAATGCATGATAGAAACATTTTTCTTTCTTTCATATAAGCTTTATGAGTAATGCAAAGAAATGACTGAGGTTGGTTTTTTTAAAATTCTCATTTAATAACGAAACATGCATAAATTTTCAAAAAGTCAATCTCAGTCTACATTTGGTATAAAGCTAAGTATAGGAACCCCGCTTACCTAAATCTTTTAGCTTTTCAAAAAATATCCTCAACAAAGCTGCACAAACTCAATCGCCACTTATAAGATAATCACTTACTTTCGTAAATTTTCTAATTGATCACAAATATCGAAAATGTAACCTAAGATATAGAGTCCAATATCTTATCTTAACATTAACAGATCCTCGAATTTTGAATATAACTCTTAATAATTGAATTTACCAAAATCCTCCAAAACTCTAAAATTCTCCAATACCTCAATTTTCGCTAGAAAAATACTTAACCCAAATTTATCCTCAAATCAAGTATCTTACGAAAATCAAAACTCAATCCATTTAATAAAAAGTAGCGCCACTTATCCATTCAAAAAATCATTTAAAACACGAGTCCAGAAATAATTTTAAAAAAATCGAACCCGACTCAAAATATTTTAACTTCAAAATAATCGAACATAGTCGTAATAATTCAAGACTCGTATCCGAAATAATTTATAAACATGAATCCAAAATAGTTATGAACCCAACCGAAACCCAATACATTTTACCAAAAACAATTAGAAAACCACATAGCTAACTGGCTCAAAAGCAAACCAGACATATTAGCCAAAAACAAACTTAATAACATACTCAAAATAACAAGTAATCCAATAGAAAAAAAAAGACTTTAAAACTCACGGTTTGTGTTAAAACCAAGGGAGAAAAACGTAAATCCAATAAGATGAACACACCCTATGCTAAGCTTATAGAAGAAACAGTATAAGCGTGGCCGAAGCTTACTGAGAGGAGTTGTGCATGGACTGGAAGGGTAGTGGTCACGACGGCGATTTAGCAATTGAGAAATGCAGGAAGACCGACAGACCCGGGGAAACGGAGAGCGGTTGCTATGGGTTTTAAGGATGGTTTCCGGCGATTTGTTCTCGGTTTGTAGTGTTTGCAGTGGTTGATGGCAGGGGTGGAGAGTGCTTTCCAGCGATGGTACCATCGTGTTGGACTCTCGATCATGGTGGTTATATAGTTGCTCACGATGGAGAGTATGTCCTCTATTTTAAGGAGTAAAAACAGAGTGGTTCTCTGGTTTTAAATGATGAGGTAAGGCTTGTGGTGGTGTCTAAACATAGTGGGTTCACGATGTCTGCCGTGGAAGCGTCGATGAGTTGGCAACTGAGTAACGTGACAGGAGGTTTCGGGATGTCGTGGGGTGTGCAGCGGTATCCTCTGTGTCGGTGGCGACGTTGACGTGGGGGCTGGCATCGAGGGGTGAAGGGCTGGGCAGTGTTTGAGCATGGTGATCCAAGGGTGTTGCAAGGTTGAGTAACACGTCGGTTTCTACTCGATGATGCGTGATGGTACGCGAAGAGGGATGTAGCATGCTTGGACTTTGTTGCTCTATTTTTTTTAGTGTGAAAAATAGAGGTTTACACAGGTGGCTTGTTTCGGTTTTTCGGTGGTGGTCACAGGGAGGTTCTGGGTGGTGCGCACGATTGGGGCAGCAAGTGCATGGGCAAAACGTTGGTGGCTTCCAAAGGTGGGGTGGTGAAAAAAATCCCTCGGCATCGCTGCTTGGTGCAACGGCTGCTGAGTGCCATGTAGGGAGATGGGTTTCAAAGGAGGCTGGGCTATGGCTATGTGTGGGTGCACCAAGGCAATGGTGCAACATTGGTGGAGGAACAATTTTGCAGTGCTTGGCCAGGAGGTAGGACTGCCGGATTGAGTTTTTGCCTATGAGATTCCATGGAAGCTGCGGCTGTGGTATTTTCTAAAGTAAGAGTGTAGTTACTATTCTATATATAAAGATAAAAAAAAATGGAAAACCTTAAAAGATAAAAATAACTGAATGAATATCATATGAGACCTGTTGCCATGAAAGTAGTGGAGTGGAATTTAGAAACGTGCATGGAGTAGAAGTTGAGTCATGTATATATAGTAAACATGAAGTGGATAGCTAGCAAGTTTTGAAACAAAAACTTTTCGCCATGCGCTACAAAATCCCTATATATCTAAATATATAAAAAAAAAAAGAGTTGTAAAATATTAAAGAGAAAAAGACTCTAGAATATAGAAATTAGTAACTCTAGCCATTTAAAATATATAACAAATATTTAAAACAAAAGATAAGTTCAATTCTCGTAAAAATATAAATAAATAAAACAATAACTTAAGAATGTAATATAATTACAAAAAACAAATTTTGAAACACTCCAAAAGACTTTTTGAACATATAAAACCAAAACTTTTAGAAAGTAATTTGATGTCGGAGCAGGATGTTACATCGGGCATCTTATATAGTAGCTTCTACTATTGCCTTATTGTTTGCAAGCCAGCATGTTGCTCTATTATAATATTTTTGTGCCTTGGTAAATAATTTTATTATTGCTGAAGTGGGCCGGAAGGATCATTACTTGCTATTTTTGGGGATAAATATTTTCTTGCATTAACTTGTGATACTATTTGGGGATCATTAGAATTGAGGACTACTCACCTTACCTATTAAGTTTTAATTCTATTTCAACCAGAAAAATTATCATGTGCACAAAGTGGATAACATATTAAAAACTCAATTCTAAGTAGAGATCAATTCAACATAAAGTACAGTAGTAGTATCCAACGGTCATTCTAAACTTACAGCTCAACCAACTCACAGATTCTTTATATATAATTCTTAATTACCCTAAATTCTACAGATAGACAATTGGTGTAAACTTAAACAAAATAATATACAAACATGAATAACTATATGTATATAATTATCATAGAACTAATCAGTCTCTTCCTCTCTTTCTATCTTGATCAAGTCTTAAAATCCATAACTAGGTCATGCATTTGTCTTTATCAAGGATTGGGTATGTGCTAGCTACCTAGAACCCCTGTACATGTGTAATTTTCATGTTGAGTCGAATGCCACAAAAGTGTAATTAATTTATATATATTTGGCTTATGATAACAACATCTTATATATATATAATGGGTAGGATTGGAGATTGTACGTTAATAATTAATGCATTTATAAATATAATTAGGAAGATAGAATAAGGATCATGATCATTATATATAATAATATAATTAATTTGAATAAGATATATTAATTGTTAGGTAGCTGATCATGGAAGATTCTACCAATTAATATGTTGGTTTAAGGTCTTGATGTTTGTATACATGTTAGATTCTTGTTATCTAGAAGGAGGATGGTACCTCCAAACGTTAATTTATGCTACCTTAAGTTAATCATGATATATATATATATATATATTGTTAATTAATCACATTGAAAATCCTGAGCTCAAAGAGAAATACCTCTTCCAGCTCAAGAAGACCATGGTGCGTAAAACACCGTCAAATTCTACAGGAAATATCAACTTTAAAGAAACTTTGGGACATTTTGAAAAGAAAAAACTCAAAGACATTTCCACAAATGATTTACAGCATGAAATTGTTTTAATAAAAAAAGAGATTGTTGAACTCAAGTCGGAGATTGATGTTCTCAAGTCTAAAAATTTAGCTTTTAAACAAGATTTACTTTCTTTTAAAATTGAAAAGCAATTTGATTTAGAATGTCCTTCTGATATTGAGGAAGCAAATAATGCACACCATGTTGAATCTTTTAATCTAATTAAGGATATTTGTTTAATTCGACATTCTCTTCCTACTAAGTGATATTCTAAAGTTGATATTGTTGTTTGCCATGACTTTAGATTCTCTGTAATTGCTATGATTGATTCTGGATCGGATCTTAATTGCATCCGTGAAGGTCTAACTCCCACCAAATATTATGAAAAGTCCTCTGAGAAGCTATTCTCTGCAAACGGATCTAAAATGAAGATCAATTCTGAGTTAAATAATGCTTATATTTGTCAGGACAATATTTGTTTCAAAATTCCTTCTATGCTTGTCAAAAACATGACTCATGATGGTATATTAGGAATGCCTTTCATTTCATCCATTTATCCATTTATTTTTAAAAAAGATAGGATTTCTACTAATCCCTTTAGACAGAAAGTTAAATTTACATTTGCTTCAAAATTTCAAATTGATAATTCAAAAGATTTAAATTCTTTGATTTTAGCAAAAACAAAATATTTGAATTTCTTACAACAAGAAGTTAAATTCAAAAATTTTTTTGAGCATTTGTCTGATCCTCTGCTTCAATCAAAAATTGATGTTTTTCATAAAAAATTAATTTCTGATATTTGTTATGAACTTCCCAATGCTTTCTAGCATAGGAAAAAACATGTGATTTCTCTTCCTTACATTAAAAATTTCTCTGAGAAAAATATTCCAACTAAAGCCAGACCTATTCAAATGAATAGTGAGACTTTGGAGTTTTGCAAAATTGAAATTTCTGATCTTCTTTCTAAAGGTATTATCAGGCACGGTAAATCACCCTAGTCGTATGCTGCTTTCTATGTTAAAAAAAATGCTGAAATTGAGAGAGGGATACCCCGATTGGTTATTAATTACAAACTCTTGAATAAAGTTTTAGAATGGATTAGATACCCTTTCCAAACAAAAACGATTTGGTTCATAGGTTAAGTGATGCAGTCATTTTTTCTAAATTTGACCTTAAATTTAGATTTTGGCAGATCCAAATTAGGGAATCCAACCGTTACAAGACTGCTTTCACCACTCCACTTGGTCACTATGAGTAAAATGTAATGCTTTTCGGCCTAAAAAATGCTCCAAGTAAATTCCAAAATATCATGAATGATATCTTCAATTCATTCACTCACTTCACCATTGTCTATATTGATGATGTTCTTATCTTTTCTAAATCCATTAATGATCATTGGAAACATTTTTCTACTTTTCTTCACATCATAAGACAAAATGGCCTAGTGGTTTCTGCTAAAAAAATTAAACTGTTTCAAACCAAAATCAAATTCCTTGGTTATGACATTTCTGAAGGTAAAATCAAGCTAATTCAAAGGGCTATTGAATTTGCTGACAAATTTCCTGATGTTATCCTTGACAAAACTCAACTTCAAAGATTTTTTAGTTCACTCAATTATATTTTAGATTTTTATAAGCATATGAGAAAAAAATGTCATCCTCTCGTTGAGAGACTTCGTCTCAATTCTCCTTCATGTATAGATGTTCATACTAAGTTGATTAAACAAATCAAGATATATGTTAAAACTCTTCCATTCCCTTGTATTCCCACTTCAAATTCTTTTAAAATAGTCGAAACAAATGCCTTTGACATAGGTTATGGTGGCATTTTGAAACAAATTGTTTCACCAGGTTCTCTTAAACAAATTATCTGATTCCATTCTGGAACCTGGAATCATGCATAGCTTAATTATAGTACTATAAAAAAAAAAATACTATCCATAGTATTATGTATTTCAAAGTTTCAAAATGATTTACTTAATCAAAAGTTTTTATTACGTATTGATTGCAAAAGTGCTAAATATGTATTAGAA
Organism: Platycarya strobilacea; assembly: GCA_036898215.1. Classification (NCBI taxonomy): domain Eukaryota; kingdom Viridiplantae; phylum Streptophyta; class Magnoliopsida; order Fagales; family Juglandaceae; genus Platycarya; species Platycarya strobilacea. Next base: position 35,952,937 of record CM072547.1, read on the forward strand.
AAAGATATTCAGAATATTGCATCCAAACATATTTTTGTACGATGGCAAGCTATTTTAAGTATTTTTTATTTTGATATTGAATACATTAAAGGATCTGATAATTCTATTCCTGACTTCCTTACTCGTGAATTCCTGCAGAAAAATGAGCAGAAAAAAGGAGAAGAAGTTAAATCCCCCACCTCCTCCTAGGCCAACCACTCTCATAAGGCCATCCCATTTACATGCTCCAAGTTCTCTTGAAATAGCCAACATGTTTACTCCCCTGAGAAGTATTCCTAGATTTATTTCACCTAGTTCTTTTGCTTCAACCCTAGCCATTCCTTATGACCCGTATGTTACTCCCCTAGCAACGGCCAGGCCCAGGCCCACAATTATTTTCCTTCCTGCCTCTAAGGTAGAATATTTCAAAAAACCTTATTTTCAAAATCTGTTTTACATTGAACCCAACAGAACAATGTATACAGACTCTTTCCAAATTGCTTCAAACTACTTTCTCCCTAGTTTCCACTGGTTTCTTAAGAATCCAGTAAAATATTTAAAATTTTACCTTGCAATTCTGGTTCATACAAGATCTATTTCCATTAAACCAATTCATTGCAAGATTGATGTTTCAAAAATTATATTTCATAACTGTTATCTTCTGTCAGTTATGATTGAAGAAGAATGGGGAACTCAGCCTTATACCCCCCAAACCATTCCCAATTAAAAAATTCAATATAATTACAATGATTATATTGAAGCTTGGCATAAGTTTCCTCGGTTTCAAACCCAAGATCTTTCTCACTCGTGGTTCTTCAACTTTGATAAAAAGTGCAAACACACTTTCCATATCTAGTTCAAAAGATGGTGGCATCAATATGGCCCAATTCCTGAAATATTTCCTGATAATCTTAAACAGACTCTCAACTATTTCAATATTTCAAATACCCCCACAATGGACCATCATAATTCAAAATTTCATTTCCTAGTTCATCTTTGCAAAATATATAAGATCCACTGGATTTGCAAATGGACTTATGAAAAGAAAGGTGATATTATGGTTCGTCATTTCTTTGTCAAATGGTAGGATAGATATCCTCACACAGATGATATTATTTCACATGTTTCAAGGGATTTTCCTCCGATAGCACCAAATTTAAAAAGCCTGGAAGAATTTCCCTCACCTGCTTCAACTACTTCAACTGCTTTAATCAATTATCTCAACTTTCAGGAAAGTAAAATCTCAAGAGATTCAACTAAAGATTTATCTTCATCTTCAAAGAAGAAGAATTCAAAAAAGAAAGATTCAAAAGATTCAGATAGTTCTTCATCTTCTAAATCCAATAAGAAATCTCCCCTTCAAGAATTAAAGAAGAAAGAATTAATTCAACTATTGGAAAAATCTATCTAGAATAAAGCCAATAAAAATAGTTCAACTGAAGAATCAGAAGAATCAGAAGAATCAGAAGATGATTCTGATCCCTATAGCAATATCTTTGGACATAATTCACCAGATTACCCCCCGAGACTAGGAGTTGATTGATCCAATCACTGTTTCACTATTGGATTCTACTTCCGACCAACTTTTAGTGTTGAAAGACAGCAACTATGCTTTCACTATTTTACTAACTGTCGGCACAAAGAGTCAAAAATACTTTCGGTGCAGAAAGACAGTTATTTTACTTTATTGTTTAACTCATAATTCACCCACTATGCTCACTGTAAAGCATGTGATTTTCATTGTAAAAGGCAACTCCTTCATCTATAAAAGGAGACCTCATTTCCTTTTAAAGGGCAGAGCGAATTCTACCATTCTCCTTTTGAACTTATCTTGTAACCAGTTTTCCTTATAATCTTTTGAGTATTCAGTTTCAATAAAATGAAGAATCTTTCGATTCAAGCTTTTATTCAGTTTTATTGCTATTAATTACTTTATTTTTTCATTACATTTCATGCATTTGGCCGGCTCTGCCACCTCATATCTATTTTATATTTCATCTTATCCAGTTATCTATTCATCCAGTTATCTGGTCCTTGTTTTAATCTATTAGATTCAATCTGTTCATCTACTTCCTTGTTTATTTGCATCCAATTATCTGGTCCTCCAGTTTTTTGGTCCTTGTTTCAATCTTTTAGATTCAATCTGTTCATCTACTTCTGCGTTTCTTTGATATATATATATTGTGGGGGACCAAATTAATGATGGTATTCTATTAATAATTAATCTATTGATTCCATCAATGATTCAATATAAATACCTTTGAGAGAATTCCGTCGCTCTAATTGGCATTATTCCACTCAGATTGAAAACGACACCTCTCCTTTATTGTCAGCTACTTAAGTCATGTGGATGTTCCCCTTTTTAAATGGTCCACCCACCTAAATACAAAGCCTTGATAGTCAAGTTTATGAATACAACCATCAAAACTCACCTGTTTCCATTATTATAATACATAGTTAATTATTATAATAGCTTTACTTATCAAAAAAGATAATAATAGCTAATTAAAAGCATCCGTTCAAGAGCTACTGATGATCAGGGCGATGTATTACACTTGATGTGTTCCTCCAAATCCTTTATATATGCTTTTTTCAGACGTTTTCCCAAAAAATAAGCATATAAAGGTCCGGTCATTCTATAGTAGTGATCATCATGTAAACTTCCTAACTGGTGTAATCATGACCACTCTTTCTTGAAAAAAAAAAACAACTCAATAGATTGAGTCGATTTTTTTTGGTGAAGGTCTGCCTTCAAAGTTGTTTTTTTGGTTCTTCAGAGTCACTACACTGTATCTTAAGTGGAAAGTTATTTGTTTCAATAGACCTCAAATTTATTTTGGGACTAGCTTTTGTTTATTGCATCTAGCTGTGGGTGGAGATGAGAGTTGAATATTTTGAAATGAGATTTTTCTGAAAGTTTTTCTATTGAACCTTATTCCTTGAGTTGCTGACACTAGTCAAATGATTCTTAAGAATGGTCATAATATTGTAATTAGAAGTTAGAGCACTCTTTGCTGGCAATAGTATTTTATTTATTCTATAAACGTGAGTGTGTATATTCCTTTTATTCATGCCATGGGTGTGTTTATTTATCTTTTAACTCCCAATAAATTTGAATATCCCCATATCATTCGATATTAATTGCCTTTCCTACCCATACAATCATGGTGTACTTCCTATGTCTCTCCCTCTACATTTTTGTCGTTGGTGGCTTGTTACCCTTTTCAAGCATGAGTCTTTTTTACACGTTTATGCAAATGCAATATTCTTATCATGATGTTTTTATCAATGTCATGTGACCATTTGAGACTCAATTTAAGAAAGGGTGGGCTGGAAAATGAAAGAGTTATTACGTTTAGCTAGATAAATAAAACATCAATAACTTAGAGGTATGGTGTAAATAGAGTAAGACGCATGTTAAAATGGTCATAATGTTTGTCTATTTTCTCAAAGTGCACAAGTGTTGTGTATTCCTTTTAAGAGTAGTAGAATCTATGGCATTAAATGTTTCATATCCTATGAGTTATAATGAAAGTGCTATATTTCTCTCATCTTTGCAGAGTTACTTCCCTGCATGTGTAATTTCCCACAAGATATTTCCTATTCATTAACATCTTTTCATGTTATTGCGAGATGAATCTTCAAAATGCTCTTGTATGATCTCATCTTCTCATTATTAATGTTTCACACTCACGTCTTACTCTATGAGATACAATTGGATTTAACCTTCTAGTCACAAGATTATACTTTTATGAAGATCCGTGGATGTTCTATACTTTATATGCTGAAATTACTTTCTCATTAATGTATAGATAAGGCCTGGATGCATATTGAAGATAGATTGCAGTTGAGTGAATATGCTGCTGGTGTTAAACAATTCTTGGATATGGCAAAGGCCCACGCACCTGGTGTGGATCGCATTGGGTGTCTTTCTAAGAGATGCCAGAATAGAACTTACCAGTCTCATTCTATGGTTAAGGATCATTTGTTCATCATTGGGATAGATACAACCTATACGGTTTGGGTATTCCATGGTGATGAAATTTTCGACTACACATCATCCTCAAATGATGATGGTTCTAGGAAACACTATGCCAATGAATATATTGATGATGTGGACGAGATGTTAGATGACATTCGTGTCGGTTCCTTTATAGACCCAAGGGACAAAACACATGGTGATGCAACACAATCCATCGAGAGGGATACCTCTAATATTCCTTTTGACCTCAATTTCGAGGAGTTACTAGTGGATGCAAAACGTTCACTGCATCCAAATTGTCAGACCTTCTCAAAGTTATCCTTCATAGTCAAGCTTCTTCATATTAAGACAATTGGAGGTTTGACATGGTCATAAATTTGTTGCAGTCTGCATTTCCTGATGCATTGTTGCCGACATCATATATTGAGGCTTGCCGCTTATAGCATGGTTTGGGTTTCTTATACACAAAGATTCATGTATGTCCAAATGATTGTGTTATGTTTTGGAAGGAAAACAATGGGAGAGATGAGTGCCCAAAATGCAATGCATCTAGGTGGGTTTCACTTAAAACAGGCCTACAATTGGTCCACAAAAAAATATTGCGATACTTCCCTTTGAAGTCACGACTATAAAGGTTGTTCATGTCCAAAAAGATAGCTGCGATGATGCAATGGCACGCAAACAAGCGTGTTGATGATCTAGTTACCATGAGACATTCTACAAATTCTCAAGTCTGGAAAGACTTTGATGGAAAACATGCATCATTTTCGGCCGATCCTAGAAGTGTCAGACCTGGTCTAGCCAGGTTCAATCCATTTGGGAACATGAGCAAACCATATAGCATTTGGCCAGTGTTGCTTGTACTGTACAACTTGCCACCATGGGCATGCATGAAAGACCCCTACTTGATGATGTCATTGCTAAGCCTTGGGCCTAAGGCCCCAGGAAATGATATTGATGTGTTCTTGCGACCACTAATCAATAAGCTAAAGCAGTTATTCATAGATGTGATTTGTAAATATGATGCATACAAATAAGAGACATTTGTGTTGCATGCAGCGTTACTTTGGACTATCAACGACTTTTCTGCATACGCCAACCTCTTAGAGCAGACTGTAAAGGGCAAGATGACCTACCTTGTATGTAATGCAGACCCTGATTCACTTTGGCTAGTGCATGGCCGTAAACATTGTTATATGGGCCATAAACGCTAGTTGGTTCCGAACCATCCCTAGAGGCGAAAAAAACACTCTTTTGATGGTAAGGAAGACCACCGAACTCTTCCTAAATAGATTACGAGATTGCAACTGCTTGATCAGTTAACCGAGGTACAGAATGTGCAATTTGGAAAGGCCAGAAGGAAGAGGAAACATACTCCCAATGAACTAAGTTGGGCCAAGAAAAGTATCTTTTTTGAGCTTCCTTATTGAATAGACTTGGGGCTACCATATAATCTGGACGTAATGCATATCGAGAAAAATATATGTGATAATGTTTTGGAAACGTTAATGGCTATTGAGGGTAAGAGTAAGGACACAACCAACGCACACCAAGATTTGGAAAACCTTGGAATAAGGAAAGATCTTTATCTCTATCAGGATGGTCAAAATACGTCCATGCGTTTAGCATGTTATATGCTAAACCCACCTGAGCTCCGGACTTTTTGTCAATGGTTGGCAGAGGTGAAGTGCCCTGATGGTTTTGTTTCAAATTTTTTCCGATGTGTCAATGTTAAAGACAAAAACATCATGGGAATGAAGAGCCATGATTGTCCCATCTTCCTACAAACATTGTTGCTTGTTGTCATTAGTGGATATCTGTGGCCCGATGTGCAAGAAGCCTTAATGGAGTTAAGGTCATTTTTTAAAGAGTTATGTTCTAAAACTCTACAGAAGACGACATTGGCATGCCTTAAGACAAATATTCCCATCATTCTTTACAAATTGGAAATGATATTTCCACTAACATTTTTCAATATAATGGTCCATCTTGCTATTTATCTTGCCGAAGAAGCTTCACTAGCTAGCCCAGTCGTGTACAGATGGATGTACTCTTTTGAGAAGTATCTTAGAAAGTTCAAGCGCTACATGAGAAACAGAGCGCGACCAAAATGGTCTATTGCTAAGAGATATGTCCACCTGGAATGTCTGACATTTTGCTCAATGTACTTCCATGATATTGAGACCAGGTATAATTGAGAAGAGCGCAACGCTGACATCCAAACTTACCCTCATAAGGCATCCTTAGTTGTTTTCAAACAAAATGTTCGCCTGTTGGGAGTCAATCATTTAGAAATTGCCAGCGACATTGTTGGCTAAGGCCGTATGGTATGTACTTACTAATTGTGTTGAGAGTGACCGCTATATCGAGTAAGTAATGCAATTTCAATTGTTTTGCACCCAATTGCTCAAATATGCTATGGTGATCAAGTAGTAATGGTGTTATTATGCTATTGTAGTGAACATTATAGCAAGATTCAAACCGAGATGCCAAATAACATCGATGGTGTCCATAAAACTCAATTTCCCTCATGGTTTCAAGCACACGTAAGTCAACGTTTCTTTCTTTTGGTTTTGTTTAAAAATAGCATTATTGTGTTGCATACTGAACCTGTCTATTTATTTAAACCTCAACTACATGGTGTCTGTTACTGTGCAATGTTAGGTTGCTGATGAGTGCACAAAAATGCACTCTAAATACTCTATTTAAATATTAAAAGAAATGAGAAAATAATGGATATAACTCATGTTATTAAAATTAATGGTCATTTATCTTGAAATAGATATAAGCATGATTTAATATATTGATGAGAATATAAAATGCCATATTTTCCTCTCTTAATGTTTAATACTTTATTCTTATTTGATGCCTAAATATACTCATTATTCTTATATTTTGATTTAGGACACAAATGGAGACATTAGGAGCAAATGAAGATAATTGCAGAATTTTAGACAGTTCTAACATCTTTTCGTAATATGGGCATAACTCTCTCATCCAATCTCCGATTGAGCTGATTTAAGATGATATAGAACCGCAAGAGAAATATCTATAACTTTTATGTTTCATGTTTGAAGATATGTCCACTCAATCTAAGACAAAATCGACCATCAAGTGGACGCACCTGCACTTGACGTTCCTGGATATTTTTCAGCCACTTGCATCAAATCCAAATGTCATCATAATATTTTCCAGCAAGCACTCCTACACCAACTTGAAAATTCAATGATCAATTCATATGCAAGATGAAGTGCACTTAAGTTTCTTGTAGACAAATTATTTGACCACAAGATATTAAGTCATACAAGACAACTAATAGATAGAGAAGCAAAATTGAAACACTCAACCTACAAGCAAAATCCAGCTCATGCATGGTGGGAAAAAAAATGATCAAAATGACAACTCACAAATCACTTGGATTCAAGAATGGCACATGGCAAAACAAGTTGAAATTGTGATGATTTTGTCTTGACAACTTGCATGAAGGATGCTTATAAATAGAAGGAAGGGGTGTGTGTTCTAAGACAATGCTTAGTGTGCTTGGATGCCTTGGAAGATACATTGTTTTTGAGAGTTTGAGAAAAGAAAAGAAAAACCAAAGAAGAGAGAAGAAAATAATGGTTGGCTCTTCCATATTATCCCTTGAAGAATTTTTGTTGCATATTTTCAATATGTGTAACTAATTTTCTAGTAGAGTTAGGGATGAATTTGTATATATGATGGTATTTGTAATTATTTTTGATTCATATATGTGTTCTTCAAATATTAAACTCTTTTGTTTAGTCATTCGAAATTTATTATAAATGTTTTCGTCACCAAATAATCTTAGAATTTATTTCATTTATAGATTTAGTCATGCTTTTTCTATTAAATGCAATAATCCTTTGATTATGTTTGGTTCAATTGGTTATCTATTTTAATTTAATTCTTTGCTGCAATATTACTCTACGAGTATATTGTCGACGTTGAATTTCTTTAATATTGATAACAATTCCTATTCTTATATTGTGACGAATGATTTTTCGAAAAATTACATTTGATTTAAATCTGGTTATTAATGTTTTATTTTATGATTGAAAATTTGGACATAGAATTTTCAATTGAGTTATTAATGAATTGAAAATAATTAAAATACCAATTATATACAAAGGATTTCCGATGCTTTACTTTTCGCACTCATCTAAATCTTTTTGTTAATTTCGTTACTGTTCTTCAATTTCTCAATCCATCTCCCTGTGGGATCGACACCTCAAAACTATACTGCAAACGACGGCGTTATTTTTTGGGCGTAATCAGTTGCCGAGTTACATGCAATGAGCCTACCTTAGGTTATCGATGACTTGTATGCCTTATCGTGTGGTCCAAATCCTATCGTCGCATCATATTTGGGATGTATCATGAATGAAATCCAGTTCCACACTACAGATCTTGAAAAGCATCGTCGCACACAGAACAATGGGTTGGTGGTAAGTGGTGACCATCAAGGATTGCGTGTTGACTACTATGGTCTGTTGGATGACATAATAGAATTGCGATACATGGGATAGCGTAAGGTCTATTTGTTTAATTATAAGTAGTGGGACATTGCGGACACAAGGAGGGGGATACATGTAGTGTGAATACTGCCACACAATCATACAAATATGATCCCTTTTGTTTAGCATGCCAAGCGACTCAAGTTTTCTACCTAAAGGACCCACGGTTGGGGGGAAGCTGGAATGCAGTGCACAAGATAACAAATAGGAATGTTTACAATATCTAACCAAAGAACACGGACCTGAATGAGTCGGATGATGATTGTGGTAGTGACTTTGGATTCGATGATGATGAAGACGATGTGAGTAACTATGGGCTTGTCAACGAAATTTGTGGACCTGAGCTCAACCCACTAGCCCGTATTGATGAAGACCACATGTTGGTTAATCCAACATGCATCTCCCAGGATGATATGTCCATTCTCAACGAGGATGACGACATCGTTGAAGAAGACAATAGTATGAGTGACCTTATATATGAAAAAACAGATGGAAAGGAGTCTGATGGCAGCGAGGCAACAAGTGCTGATCATAAGCGTCATAGTTCAAATGAGCATGATGGTTGAAAGTGAGGTGTAGTTTGAATAGTTTCTATTAATCATTTTCTTTCTCCCTCTTCATTCGCATGCCATACTTATAGGTTTCGCAACTTGCTGAGGGATACTGTTTTTTCATGATAGGACGTACTTTCTTTATTTGATGCTCTAGAATTAGGATGAGTTTAAGTAATATGATTTGTTTTGTTTGTCCGTGGACATTTGAATGGGTTTAATTTGAGTGGCACTACAAATCATTTATCAACTGATTGGTTGTATTATATTAACTTGTAGCTCATTCGGTTTATTTATGTATTAGATTGGAGATAGCTCCCATTTATTTGGCAGAGCACAGTAAGTAGATGCTTGCCCATTCAAGGCTGTTTAAAGCATGTCTTGCACCTGGTTCAAATTTTAGATATCGCCAATTAATACTAATGGTTTAACTAATAATCTTGTTCGTTATTGGTTTTTTCAAGTTGACGACATCATATAATTGGGATCAATGTTAATTGATTTATTACATGCATATAAATCAATTATATATGCATATATATATATATATATTGATAGAAGTTGCTTTCTTCTTTCTTTTTGTTGTTGTGCAAGTATCATCTCAAACATGTAACCTCAGGTTCAATTCATTAGGTTAATGTCACAGCTGTATGTAAGAATAGATATATGCCTTTGGATGTCCTATGTGATGCATATCATTTATGGTTTTGTCCTATGTGATGCATATCTTTTATGGTTCCTTATCCATGTAACTAGGTTGTTGAATCTTGTTTCATTTATTAATTGCCACGGTCTTAGGTATACTTTAGACCATAATTGATACGGTCATTTATGCCATACTTTAGATCCATACCTCTACCGGGGTTTTGGGTATTTGCCTGCCACTTTCCTCTCTTCATTCATATCTTGGGTACAAGTGTTACTTATTGCACTATCCATGTAAGTGTGGTATGTTGGTAGTAGATCCTTTTGTTATGTCCCATAGAATATGCTAGTAGTGGATTCATATTTACACATGCAAACCTAGTGTTTCACATTCCTTTCTCATGAGATATGATGGGTAAGATGCATGAGTATTATTGGTCCAGTTTGTGTTGCACATTCTTTTCTCATGAATGATGTTGGGCATACAAATGCTTACTTATATTTACTAGTTTAGGTGTTAATCATGGAAATACTTGTAGGTTTTGAGTTGGATTTTCAAGCAAGCTATTCGTTTCAATTATTTGAAATGATCTTATGCTAATATTAATTAGAAATTTTTTGTGGTGCATCAACTAGCTGCAGTATTGAGATATGAAAAGGGGATTTCATATCTCAATACTTTATGGGGACCTAAGATTCTGCCAACCAATAAGCAAGTTATATTATATTGTGTTTTGTTGCAAATACATCCTTCATTTACAGGCCACAACAATATTATAACAACCCCTTATCAGGGAAACTATGCTTTTGATGATAGACTTTAATTTAAGTTGAATATGGGGATTTTTCAAAGCGTTTGAGACGTAAAAGGGACCTACAAGCTGGCAGGTTAAAATGATTATAGAGTGACATATTTCACAATATTGGCAAAAGCGTATTTTACTAAAAAAAGTCACTAAAATTGGACTCTATTAAAAAAAATGCTAAGTACGAGCCTATAAATATGAAATACTTGTTAAAATGAACTTCACTAAGCTAATTAACTGTGAGGCATTGCTCGGTCCAGCTCATATCCAAAGTTCCCATATAAGAAGTAAAAGTACCAAGGTCCACTGATAACACCAAATTTAATGGCATAATAACACAATACACTATTTGCACATGAAAGTTAAATGCATGTCAGCTCGGCTGAAACTGCTGGGTAATAAGGTTGTAAAATAATATAACCCACTCACTTAAAAAATATATATATAACCTAGTACTTGAACTCATGATTCGTAGCTGGTGTGGCTGATAACCTAAGGCCACACGCAAAGTAGACATGTTTACTGACATGTCCCATTAGTATAGCTGTATGCAGGTAAGATGCAAATGAGAGGGAAAGAACACTTTCTAAAATGACGCCTTTTCTAGAGGCTTATTTTCTAGAATTGGCTTTCATTCTTTGTGTTGCTCGAAAATTACATTCTTTGGCCACTTTTCTCTCAGTGTCTAGAGCCTCTCAAAGAAGAGTAAGTGATCACAATCCAATCCATACATTTCTCTCTACACCCTTCTCAGCAGACCCAAAGCCAAAGGTAAGGCTACATATTCGAAACCCCCCTCTTCAAAATTTGGTCCAGCTTTTCTAGGTTAGTTTTTGCTACCAACTTCATCTTATTGATTTTTTTCTAATCACTCATGTCCACATTTTGGCAAACAAAAAAGCAAGCTGTTTTCTTTTTTTATGTTCTCCCACATGAGGAAAACGGAAATGATGTCTATTTATTTTGGTGAAGGGTTTTTGGGTTATTTTGCAACATAAAGATAGGATATTCAAATATTGTTGTGAATCCTAGAAAGGGGGCAAACCAGCCTGTAGCTATCTGCTGCTTATCCGACAGTAGTTAACCACATTTCATTTTATTAGGACTTAGTTAAGGAACATGCATGAGTTTACATCCATTCCATACACCCTCAGTTAAGGACTGTTTCCCTTTTGCGTTTTAGATCAAACCCTAAAGCTATTATATGCCTCTGGATCTTAGGGATGTTATTCAAATGACTATATCTATTGATATAGTCATCCAACACTTAGTTAAACAAGTGTATTTTTAGTTGAGCTTAAAGCTGGAATGAAGGAAAAACTTTGAGTTTCTAGTGAAATGTATTTGATTAATCTTATGGAATAAGCTGGAGACCGGTCGAGCTCTTTTTTAGTGAATAACAGCCCACCAATACAAATATTACACGTAGGCTATCACAAAATAAATTTTGTACATGCGTTCCATCCTATCTTCGAAAAAACCTCCTTACAAATTTCATTTCATTTTTTTCCTGGACACCTCATCTCTTCTCTCTCTTTCTCTCTATCTCTCACAAACACGAGAACCTTTGAGATGCAGACTTCACTTTCAAAGCTTCCTCTCCATTTTTTTTCAATTGTGTGAACTTTTTTCAAATAATCCATACTCAAGTAAGGAGGATCTGCAACCATAATGCCATAATCATGCTTCAATAATGATGGCAACTCTTCTGAGTATGGATGGAAGTAGCATTGCCTTTGGGAATCATAGAGAGAATGCTTTGTGCTATGGGTAATGCTAAGGTTTTTTGCACCAGGGAGGGTTGAAGGATGAAAACCATAGGAGAGTAACGACTGCCCTCGCAACTCCACCTCTCGAGACGGTGATGGGTTTTGATTTTCGTATTTTTTTTTCTAATTCTTTATCTGTTTTGCTTGGATTGTTATCATGTTTTCAAAAAAAAAAAAAAAACGAACTAGAAAATTAATTTCTTGTGGATTTTTCAGAAGAATTTCGTTGGTGATGAGAAAATGGTTAGGACGGCAAACAATGGAGTTTCTTGTGGGTTTTCCCAAAGAGGTGCGTTAAATGTTTTTGGAATTTGGGAGGGAACAAAAGCATGGCATCAAAAGCTCCTACAATTTATTAGGTTTCGTTGCCCATTTCTTTCACCCAGGCCAATCTTGAAAATGCTAAGGGCCTTGATGAGTGCACAAAAATGCACTCTAAATACTCTATTTAAATACTAAAATAAATGAGAAAATAATGGATATAACTCATGTTATTAAAATTAATGGTCATTTATCTTGAAATAGATATAAGCATGATTTAATATATTGATGAGAATATAAAATGTCATATTTTCCTCTCTTAATGTTTAATACTTTATTCTTATTTGATGCCTAAATATACTCATTATTCTTATATTTTGATTTAGGACAAAAATGGAGACATTAGGAGCAAATGAAGATAATTGCGGAATTTTAGACAGTTCTAACATCTTTTCGTAATATGGGCATAACTCTCTCATCCAATCTCCGATTGAGCTGATTAAAGATGATATAGAACCGCAAGAGAAATATCTATAACTTTTGTGTTTTATGTTTGAAGAGATATCCACTAAATCTAAGACAAAATCGACCATCAAGTGGACGCACCTGCACTTGACGTTCCTGGATATTTTTCAGCCACTTGCATCAAATCCAAATGTTATCATAATATTTTCCAGCAAGCACTCCTACACCAACTTGGAAATTCAATGATCAATTCATATGCAAGATGAAGTGCACTCAACCTACAAGCAAAATCCAGCTCATGCATGGTGGGAAAACAAATGATCAAAATGACAACTCACAAATCACTTGGATTCAAGAATGGCATATGGCAAAACAAGTTGAAATTGTGATGATTTTGTCATGACAACTTGCATGAAGAATGCTTATAAATAGAAGGAAGGGGTGTGTGTTCTAAGACAATGCTTAGTGTGGGAGGATGCTTTGGAAGAGCCATTATTTTGAGAGCTTGAGAAAAGAAAAGAAAAACCAAAGAAGAGAGAAAAAAAAATGGTTGGCTCTTCCATATTATCCCTTGGAGAATTTTTGTTGCATATTTTCAATATGTGTAACTAAATTCTCAAGGAGGGCTAGGGATGAACTTGTGTGTATGATGGTATTTGTAATTTATTTTTGATTCATGTATTTGGTCTTTAAATATTAAAACTCTTTTGTTCTATTATTCTCAATTTATTTGTGATGTTTTTCGTCTTCAAATAATTATAGAATCTATTTCGTTTATGGATTCAGTCATGCTTTTTCTATTGAGTGAATTAGTTCTATAATTATGTTTGGAGCAATTGATTATCTATATTGATTTAATTCTCTGCTGCAATATCGCCTCTTGGGTATATTGTCGTCGTTGGATTTTCTCAATATTGATAACAATTTATGAGAGTTAAGCGCGAAAAATGATTTTTCAAAGAGTTACATGTGATTTAAATTTTGGTTATTAATGTTATATCTTCCGATTAAGAATTTGGACATAGACTTCTTAATTGAGTTATCAATGAATTAAGAATAAATTTGAATACCACAAATACACAAGGAATTCCCTACGCTCTACTTTTCATCTCATTTTTATATTTTTTAAATTACACATTTAGTTTTAATTTACTTATCATACTCATTTAATCTTTTTGTTAATTTCATTACTGTTCTTCAATTTCTCAATCCATCTCCCTGTGAAATCGACACCCCAAAACTATACTGCAAACGACCGCGTTATTCTTTGGGCGTAATCACCTCTCCCATTTTCGTCTACACATTATTTGTGTAACTTAGTTTAGGTTCCTTTTTTCTACTCCTATTTTTTTTTTTTTATAAATAACTTTGACATTAGTCCATTTATTTATTTCTCTATGTTTTTTTGCAAGATTTATTTTGGGGGTGGGTTTTGGACTTGAAGAAAGGAGGCTTGAATGGGATGGAAAAAGAGCTTTAAAATTCTAGTTTAAAAAACAACAATGAGCTCTGAAATTCTGGTTTCAAACATGGAAATGGAAAGTCCAACTACTGTAAATTAAGAAACGAGGGAAGAAGAAGCTAAGCAGCGGCGAAGCAGACTGTGTCTAAGCTATCCCATGCGCACTAGCCTATTCCAAGTTGAGTGTGAATGTTGAGGTTGTGTTCTCTAAGTGGAGGGCTGTTTTTCCTATTTTAAAAGATGGACTAGTCTCCAACGTCTCCCTAATCTTATATGAGGCAAAAGAACACTAAAAAACAACCAAGTATTATTTTGTTGGTTGGCTACATGCAGTGAGATATTTACTTATTAGTGTTTATATTGTCATTGAAGTCTACGACATTAGAAATGTGCTAACTTTAATTAGGACATTCCTGTGTCACTTGCACTTTATGTTTTAAAAATGTAAACTAGAGACAAAGACACTTCTATAATACATTTGTTGCCTCTAGCACTAATCTTAAGATTTTGATGGCTATTGACCAAGTATACAGCCATGGTCATGGTTTGACTACCCAAAAGAGGGTGGCATAGACGTGGGCCTCCATATTTCACATTAGAATCCATAAAGGAGCAACTTGCTGCAGTGCCTCTAAAAAGGGGCCTAATGGATGAAGTAGACCCCTTAGCTGAACCATCTCATCAAGCAGCCCCCGATGGGGCTGCTGCCACTCATCAAGCAGCCCTTGCTGGGGTTGCTACCTCAGTTTAGGTAGCCCCAGCTGGGGCTGGGGCTACTGCCTCTCTTCAGGTAGCACCTATTGAGGCAATCAAACATGGAAACGAGGTCGAAACAGGAATAATCATATCAAGTAGATTCCTTATATTTGTGATTGCTATTTGTATATTGTTTCAGTTATTAATTGCTGAAAGCGATTAGTCACATATCTCTTGTGCAATTTTGACATTATAGTTCCACCTATCACTAAAAGAGGGAGATGACCTACAAATGGTACACTCTTTGAGAAGCTACGCAAGCTGGGTAAAATCCCATTGATTATAAAGGATCGACATAGGGGGCCATCATGTGAGAATGTAGCTCTATTCTCTAGCCGAATGAGTTGGATAATGAAAGTGCATGTGAACCTGAGGCATGCAAGCAGGACAGCAGTAGACGAGAAGGAGAAACTTGAGCTGATTACTCGCGTTAAAGTAAGAATTACTAAATTGTTGCCAAGGACACAATCCCACATGATTGTAACATTTTATATGGAATAAACTATTATTCTGTGAACAAGATTATCTTGGTTATTTGTTTAATTTTTTTGTTTGTATTTTTTGTGTCCACTACAGTCAAACTTTGAGTTGGATTGGACAAGGGAAAACCACCAGGAAGCCGTCATTACGACACTTGCTGATACATACAATACATACCACTACGAGCTACACAGGAAGTACAAAAAATTTGCTTCGCATGAGGAGGTCTTAGCTATTGAGATGCCGATGATGGATAAGCCAGTATAGGAGTGGCTGTGTGAATGATGGTCCAGTGGCCCATTCATGGTATACACCATAGACATTCATTGGCTTTTATTGTTACAAAAATAAAACTAAGTTGTTATTAAACTCAATCCGGTTTTTTTTTCTCCAATCACATTTGTAAGTGTAATTTTTGCCGTCTTGGTTGTTTCAGGAGTAATCTCGTAGGAATGCAAATAATAGAAAGAAGCAAGTAGTCCGTCATATGGGTGGGAGAAAGTCATTTGTACAGATAATGGCGGAGCAGGTAAGGAAAGAAATGTTTGCTACTTTATAAACATCAAGCCCTCTAATTTTGACCCAAATAGTGGTAATAATGTCATGCCTTTTATCATAAGGGTGAGGATTGGGAAGACATGATTGCTTTCTATAGGAGAACACATTGGTCTAGTAAGAAGGGAAAATTCATAAATGTATCCACTGAAAAAAACTATGTGAGTGTGTCTATTTCCTTGCATACTTACTCTCTAGATATATATGCCTTATTATTTACACGTTGGACCATTAACACATTCTGCTTGATTGATTTAATTTTCAGAATCTAATGCTAGAGAGAATGAATGAGATGGAGCCACTAGAGGACTTCAATGAGGTTGCTGAATTTGTTTTCAAAAAGACTCTTGAGTACAGATCTAGATATGCTCATGGATTGAGACATGCAATGATCCCTAAGCCATTTCCTTCAATGAAGAAGAATAAGACTTATGTTCGTATATCGGAAGAGAATGAAAGAAACAAAAGTCAAGCTAAGGATTATAAAACTCAGCTTGAAAAAATGTTGATTGATATGGATACAATGCAAAAGAAATTTTTTGATTATGACGCTCAATTGAAGCTGAATATCATCTCGGCTTGGTGGAAATAGGGAGTCTCAAGAAGATGTCGAGACTCCTGAAACTGCTTAGCCGCATTATCTAGTGTAGTTAGGTTTTTTGGTGAAAGGCTACGTTATATTTTTTGGTTGGTGATTTCCCTTCAATGGCATGGAACGATAATAGATAATCTTTGCAAAGTTTTTTGATGTGCAAAGACATTGCCAAAATGGTTGTAGTGGGTAGATATAGTATAACTAGGTAGGTTGGTGAAGAGACTCAAATTTTTGAATTTCATATGGTTTTGGAGTAGTATATTTCTCCTTTTAGGGGGATGATTATTGGTGCTGGTTAACTTTGAGGGAGTACACATGAAAGTGGACTTTGATGATGCATACGGTAAGCTGCTGAATTACCATTCTGTAGTTAGTTATTAAGCATTGTTTGCTATATTAGAACTAGTGTCTAAGTTTCTAACCATCTCAATTTTCTCTTATTAGGGGTACACAAGCACAGAGTCCATCAGGTAGATGATTCAAATTTTACCAACTCAAAGTATATGTTGAATATTAATTGCTGCTGGAATTGAATACGAGTTAATGCCTCCATGGACATTCAATTAGGCGAGCAGTGGATTCCATGATGGGGTAGTAAGTTACATTCTCCTTCTATATTTCAATAAGTGCAAGGGCGTATTTGGGTAGGAAAAAAGGTGCAAATAATTTACTTTAAGGGTCTCATATATAAGTTTGGTCATGAAATTCATGGGATATTTTTAGTCCTTTAGGTATGTGCCTATACAAACCATTTTCTTGACAGAAACAGGACTAAATGACATAATTGGTCCACAGCATGGTAGAGTTATGATCAAATATTTAGTTTTGAAACCATATTTAGGACTGCCTTAGATATGATTTTTCATTAAGGTTTTTACTAGTTGCATAAAAATAATTGTTTGGGCTGTTAGTTTGAGTTCGAAGAAATATATCATCCTTACTTGTACAATTATGTGTAGGTTATCACCATAATCATGTTGGACCATTTTAATCTTATTCATATCATGTGTCACATACCTCTATAAGAGGCAGTGAAGGCAAAAGCCATTAGTCCAAAATTTTTTGTTTTACAAGTTAACCAAACTATATATATGTAGAATTGTTTATGTTAGACATTAGAAATGATCATTTGACGTTCTTCAGTTCTAGTGATAGGTTGGAATTAAGCCATTAGGAAATTTCTCACTCCATGGATGAAAATGGCCGAAGGGGTGTAGCATGCTACCTAGGTAGATACATATGCTGATCAAGTCTAAAAGTTGATCATACGCCTCGAATGGGCATGGTTTTGGTTTCTACTTGCAGTAGAAAATCATTCCTGACTAGTGAGCTTGAAATTGTGGATGATTAATCAAGGTAACTACTATTTGATCTAAGTTGTACCATGATGCATGAACAAGATGAGCAAATATTGCATGGGTATTGATGTAATGCATTACTGGGACATGGTTTCAACATGTTGTATTCTTTTGTTGTCCATCATTTGTTTATCATGGACCTGAATCTTCAAACTGTTTTATGATTAGTATGAATATTTATCATGTTACTAATGCATTAATATATTGACAACGCCAAATGAGTATATATATGTGATCTTATATTACATATATTTATATATATATATATATATGATGCATGAATATATATGTTACTGATGCATGATTATAAATATTTGTGATTTGTCTAGAATAAAACAATTTATATATATGTTCACTCTAGATCTTAAGGATTAATTCATGGATTGTGTGAGCCAAATTGCTCATATGAATTACCAAACAAATTTCAAGGGATCAATAATTTAAATTGTTAGTAATGCCCCAATTGATTAGAATTAGGACTTTTTCATACATTGCAAATTTCAATGGCCTTACATGTGATTTGCTCATTACCCAGAAAAACCATTGCAGGGATAAACTCAACCGTGGCAAAAATTAATTATAAATCAATAGCCATGAAAACTGTTTGCAAAAATTCTTTAGTGTCGCAGGTTGTTTCCTAGCCAATAAGTGCATGCCATTCAACTTAAATCTGCATTACCCACAAAGCATTACCTGGGCATATACATATTTCACATGAGTATGGTTATGGATAATAATATTGTTTCCCACAAATAAAGTTGAAATCTCTAGAAGCATGGTTGTGGGAATAACGCAATGCATACGAACTCACTTGGTGGCGAAAGAACATTTGAGGGAAGCGGTGTTTAGAAATGACGGTGCCTAAACTATTTTTGGGACTACATGTTTCATGGTAATACTATTTAGCCATGATAATACTATTTAGCCACGAAGCTAGACGAGTTTCGAGTATTATTTCCTGCTGACACAATAAGTTTTTACCACAGATGTATTTGTGGCTATAACTAGGTGTTTGCCACGGTTTTAGTTAGTTGTGGCAAATAGAACTTTTAGGGGCGGAGCGGATACCACAAGCCACCCACAATAAAAAATGGTGGACAATAAATTATATCCACCAAAATCATAGTATTTGGGACAATTGGCCTTCCTGGCAAAAACTCTGATATCTTGTAGTAATATAAGCTGTGAAAATTTTCTTCTGGATAATAAATCATGTGGTTTGAGCCTTCAATTGTGGTATTACTAATGGTAATATAACATCTATCCCAACCGAAAATGGAGGACTTGAATCATCCTACCTAGCTACAATGGAGTATTGGCTCGACATGGACATCAGGAATATAAGGGCAGGACATTGTGATAATTCATTATAACAAGTGATAAAAGTAAGTGATATATGAGATCTAATATTGTTTGGAAATGAAATATACTTGCACTTTGTAATATTTCAATAGATTTTAATTGTATAATTGACTAGCCTTTTTGGAATTATAGGACATATGGGTTGGACCCTCTGTTGAAATGTTATAATTTGTCCTCAAATTCTAAACTTTATTGTCTCTATCTTTTAGATGTCCAATTAGACACATATTTCTTTTCTTTTGTAAATTCATCCTAACAATCATGGCAAAATGGAAATGGGTTGACTAACTTGAAATAGAATAATTTTGAATTTTTCCAAAATCATATTCCTTCCCACATCTCAAATATAATAGCAATATTAATTTGCATGGCAGAATTTGTAAACAAATCCTCAACTCTAAGAAAATCAACATAATTAATTGGGTCAAAAGTCTTTTCATTTTCGAACTTCAAACTTTCACCATTACTTTCTTTCTCAAAATTTTCTCTATTTTAAATAAAAAATAGCCATCTCATTCACTAGGTTATTTTCATCATGATAGGTATCATTAATCGGTATAGAGTTCTACTCAATGGGCCTCCTCAAAATGGTAAATCCAACATCATCTTGCACTGAATCAACGAAACCTTTAGCTTGCAGAGTATTAGGAAATTTCGATAAATCAACTCTGAAGTCTAGGTTGTCATGTTGTTCTTCCCAAACATGGTGCTCATGAAATATAGCATGATTGTGATAAAGGTCTCAAAATTTCAGAATCATGACAATCCATATGAGATCCTCTAAGTTTGGGTTAATTTTGTTATCTCTGCCTTTACAAATCAACACTTATCACATCTTGTACAATATGATCATGGTGAGTTTCTTCCTCATTTAGAACTTACCCATACCTACCACAACCTTTATCACCATTTGTGAAAATTGATGATAAATTACTTCAAAAAAGGCTAAAGCTCTAATGCCAACATACGCTGAACAAAATAAAAAGTATCTTGATGAATACTAATCAACAAAAATTAAGGCTTGAGATTAAGAAAAAATGCAAAAATTCCAATTTATGCCAAGCTTAAAATTATTATTTTTTCAAGCAGGTGTGTAGAAGTACACCATCCACATTACTTAAATGGTAAGATTCGATTTGTAAGATTTTATCAAGTTATGCCAAGTACTTTATCTAGTGTACTGCTCCACATACCAACTTAAGAATAGAATTTCTTTTGAGCTTAAATAGCTTCAAAATTCGAAATTATGAAATTCTTTTAAAAAGGGAAAATCTATATTATTGCATGAGAGATAAATACATAATTAAATAATAATCCTCCAAAAATTTTTTGCCAAAATTGAAATATGAATCACTTCAAAAACCTGAAACAAAATATATCTAAGATGACAAAAATGAACATTAATAGAGGATTTGGAGGAAAAGATTGAACAAGAAATATTGCCTCAATATAACTAAGATTCAATGTTTCTTGTCATGTTTGGGTAAATCTACATTCTTAAAGTAGTTCAGCGCTATCGACATAGAATTTGGACCCAAATAACCCATATTAGTTTGGGTTTGCATAATTTTTACTAGATTGGTGAGAATTTGTCTTCAAACTCTAAGCTTTCTTGCCTTGACTTTTTAGATGTCCGATTAAATCTATTTTCCTTTGCTTTTGTAGTTCCATCTGAATGATAAATCTATTTTCCTTTGCTTTTGTAGTTCCATCTGAATGATAATGGAAAACTTGAAATTGATTTGGCCAACTCTCAATCAAATAGTATTGAGCATCTCATACTCTAAATTCAAGTTTCTTTCCCACATCTCAAATTCCAAAGCAATACTTTGCTAGGAAAATCTGGAAACAAATCCTCAACTCGAAGGAAATCAACATAATTAATTGTTTTAAAATTATTTCATATTCAAAATTTCACCACCAATTTTTGTTTTGATTTTTTTTTAGATTTTCAGTACAATAGTTACTTCCTCCACAATGTTATCTTTGCCAAGATGGGTATTGAGACTGATATAAGAGTTCCATTCAATTGAAGAATGTTCCTCCACAAAGTCTTCTATTCTAAAGTAGTAAATCCACCCAGTCTCATACAAAAAATTAGTAAAACCCTTAGCTTGCAAAGTACCAGGAAATATTTGTAAATCAACCTTGACCTTGAAGCCTAGGTTTTCATGTTTGTTCCTCCCAAACACGATAATCTAGAAGCATACCATGGTTGTGATACGAGTTTGTGAAACTGGAGTACTCAGAATAATGACCATCCATCTGGTCCTTCAGATTTTGTGCCTTTAGACATTGATTGATTATACTATCTACCTTTGCAAATTACAATCATCACGTCTTATATGTTACAAACGTAGTGAGGGGCTTCCTTATTTAGAATTTGTTCACTTTAATAATGACCTCTACCACCAGTTATGAAAACTGATAATAAATCGCCCTAGGAAAACACTAAAGTTTTGATACCAACTGAGGCTAGGTAGAGTTAGAATTATTCAGACGGCTAGTTAATTAATCAATAGAAACTAGGGATTGAGATTGAGAAAAGATGCAACATATAGAATTACAGATCAGAATACTTTGAAAAATATTGACTAATGATAAAATTTAAAATTATCTTATTAAGTGGACACATCAGATCATTTAAATAGCTTCAAAATTTAAAATTATTAAATCTTTCAAAAAGGAAAAATCCAATTTATTGCATGAAAATTGAACACATAAGTATACAAAAATCTATGATCCAAACATTTATCCAAAATTAAAATCAAAATGACTTAAAAAAACTAGAATGAAATATTTCCTTAGAAGGAATTGCTTGATGGCCGTACATAGATGATTTGAAAAAAAAAATCCGATATTACCTAAATCTAAGAAATTAAGATTAAGCATTTCTTGCCATATATATTTGCATAGATTTACATTCTCATTAAGGTAGTTCACTAGTGCAATACATAGAATCAGGACTAACATGATATCCAATATCAGTTTGGGTTTGCATCAACATGCATATCATTTTTCCATACGCACTCCAAGTTAAATGCTGAATATTGCCATTATATAACTTATAATACACCGTTGATCTATAGCACGGAAATGTGTAATGTTACCTATATATAAACGTCGATGGGAAACATGATCCCTGTCACTTTTTAATACAGTACATATTATAGCCAGTTTAGTAATCCATAAGGCATTGATTTAGTTGTTTGCTTGATCATTATATATGATAAATGTTTCAAGATATATATATATATATATATATATATATATGCCTAATGTGGATTATAACAATATGGCCTATATTAGAAATGCATATTTCCACTGAATTCCAAGGTATCTTGTATTTCATTAAAAGGTGTATATATACACACAGATGATTACATGAATAGTAGGACAAATAAAGAATCAGGCGGTTATACAACCTGAGAAATAAAGTAACAAAAAAACCTACGATATTTCTTCTATAGTTTTTGTACAATTGACTTTTGATGAGGTGGCAACATTCTCTATATTAATACGCCCCCTCGAGTTCAAGGGGGTGTCAATCACATTGAGACTTGAACGTAGTCTACAAAATCTTTCAACCACCAGTGGTTTAGTTAAAATGTTAGCAATTTGGTACTTGGAACTGAGAAAGGAAACTGTTAAGCTCTTAGCTGCAACTCGATCTTTGACAAAGTGAAAATCAATATCCAAATGCTTGGTTTTGGAATGATAAATTGGATTGGCAGCCAGGTAAGTGGCTCCAATATTGTCACACCAAATTGTGGGAGGATGATTTAGAGTGAAACCAAGTTTTGAAATGAATGTTTGAAGCTAAATTAACTCAGTTGCTGAAGAGGCTACTGACTTGTATTCAGCTTCTGTGCTGGATTTTGCAACCATATGTTATTTCTTCGAACTCCAGGAAATGAGATGCTGGCTTAGATAAATACACTGACCCCAGTAGATTTTCAGTCGTCCGATCAACCAGCCCATTCCAAATCCGAGTAAGCTTGCAAATGAAAATGGGATTGAGAGGAGAAGTACAGGCCATGGTTAATTGTTCCTTTTAAATAATGAAATATTCTCTTCACAGCAACCTAATGCGGTAACTTAGGTGTGTGCATGAATTGTCACACCTTGTTTACCATAAAGGAGATATTGGGTCTCGTTAGAGACAAATACTGAAGACCTCCGACAACAATTTGGAATAGGGTGGCATCATCAAAGCTAGGAGAGTCGAATTTTAACATTTTCAGAGATGCTGCCATAGGAGATGTAATGGGTTTTGCCTAAAGCATATTACTCCTGGATAGCAATTATTTGATGTACTTTTGTTGAGATAACAGTAAGCCACCATTCAAAGGAATAATTTCCAAACCAAGAAAGAAAGACAGAAAACCCAAATCTTTCATAGGGAAAGCCATCCCAAGGTCATGATAAACTTAACTTATCAACAACAAAAGCATAAATTGTCGTGATGATAAAATCATCAATATAAACCAGAACATACATGCGTAAATCTCCATGATTCAAGATGAAAAGTGTGACGCCCCCAAATTCTCCTTAAAATAACACGGGAATCGAGGCGTCGGGATGATGATAACACGGGTCACACATCCCAACAACACGTGTCAAACGTGTGTGCACACGTGACATACATAAAAATATAGGTCGCAGCGGATAATAAATTAATATCTAAGTACCAGAATTTTTTTAGAAATATTTTACAAACCAATTTAATAAAAACTCTCCAACAGGAGATTTAATACAATCATCCAAAAATACAATTTAAACAAATACATTATTATAAAAAGGGAAAAATAAATTTCCCGAGATATCAATTAATAATATCACCTCAATAGCGGAGCCGTCTCCTCAAGTTCGACCTCTCCAAAGTCTGCATCCAAACAAAACTACGACACCAAGATGGCATCGCAGGTAAGTACAACCCAACCAAACTAAAAGACAAAAATACATTAATGCCACAATAGCAACCAAGAACAATTACCATATGCATGAGGCTCAAAATCATCTTCCTCAAAATCGATGAAATAACCATACTCGTCAAAATCCCAATTTAATCCACAATAAAATCACCCATCATTTTCCATAAAATAATATCCTCAAAATCGATCATACCGGGCGTTACGTATCGCCGTCCCCGATATGATTTACACACACACCCAAAATCATAATGGGCGTTACGTATCGCCGTCCCCATTATGATCCACACATACTCATTTCATACCGGGCGTTACGTATCGCCGTCCCCGATATGAAATGCACACCTGATGACCATAATGGGCGTTACGTATCGCCGTCCCCATTATGTCATCCACACACTCACACGCTGATCACAACGGGCGTTACGTATTGCCGTCCCCGTTATGACTCAGCCCAAAACCAATAAAATCCATAAACACAATTTAAATCCCATTTTCCATTCTCAACACATGAATATCCAAAATCATGTCAAAATCCACTTTCCAAATATTTTCATGAGCATGCGCGTAAATACACAATGCAGACAACTATGCACCAAATAGCCAACAATTAAATAATCCAATCAACCAACAAATACCAACATCAACCATCACATATCAGCAATAAACAAATACAACAACTGTTCATGCCAAAAATATATTTAAATCTTAAAACTTGTTTGGAAAGTACTTAAAGCGGTAAAAGCACACTTCCTTGAACAACGCCAGTCTACAGCGTTTGTAGCGGTCACATGTACGTCAGGCTAAAATACTCGGTTTGACACCCAAATTTAGGGAGGTACTCATTGAAGGGTGGGGAATCTCATGGAGGTGGTGGTGTGGCGGCACAACCATCGGAAGGTGGCGGATCGGGGCCCAAAGGGGTGAAAACCCATTTTCGGGTTTGGGGTCATACCGGGAAGGTGAGGCCGCGGTTGGGAAAACTGAGCTAGGGGGTTAACCGGCTGGGTGAGGGGAGTCGAATGGTGGTGGAGGTGAGACCTACGGTGGCCGGACGGCGGCGTGGCGAAGAACGACCCGTTTAAGGCCCGTTTCGGGTGGAGTGACTAACCGGCGGCGATGGGTGGCTTTGGGCGGTGGGTTATGCTCGTCGGAGGTTGGGGAGTCTAGTGGTGGTGGTCGGAGGCCAAGGGGTGGCCGGCGGTGGCCGGAAAATGCAAGGGAAGCAAAAATGACCATTTCGGGTTTGTGACTGTGGAGGGGCAGTGGGGTGGCCGGTGGGGACACCACCGGTGCCGTTGAGCTCGCCGGCATGAGGGGAAGGTAGTGGGCTGGGTGGTGTCGCCGGTGGGTGGCCGGCGGGAGAGAAGGGACGGCGAGAGGGAGCGAGGGAGGCAGGGGAGGACGCGGGCTGGGGGTCTGGGAAGGAAAGAAGAAAAGGAAAGAAAAGGAAGAAAAAGAAAAGAAAAGGAAAAGAAAAAAGAGAGAAAAAAAGGAACCCAACTGAAAAAAACACAATAAATTAAATAAAAGTCAGTCAAAATACTACAATCTAATGTCAATAAAATAAAATATTTAAAACCCAACAATATAAATAAATTAAACCCAAACACAATATTAATTATAAAACAATAATTAATATAACGAAAGCAGATCAAATAAATTCACATGATAAAATAAAGGAATTAAATTCCAATCATTAAAATAATTACCTCATTAAAATAAATAAGAAAAGCAACGTAACTCGATATTAATTAATTAATAGCTCAATTAAATATCTTAAATAAATAAATATGACTAATAATAATATTTAAATAAATTAAAATAATTAACACCGAGCATAAAATAACGTGTAAAAATACACGTAAATCTGGGATCTCACATTCTCTCCCCCTTAAAAAGAATTTCGTCCTCGAAATTCGCTCGGCTGCAACTAATAAAACTCCAATAACTCACCTACTACACAGTTCAACACTCACTCCAAGTATTAGCACAATCATCTATTTTCCTCGAACACAAATGGATTTTATTCCATCATAAACGTATAGTCTCCAAATAATACTTCATCTCTAAAACTCCTGAGGTAGCCAATCAATCTGAACCCCACATGTACAAGAATCTCAGTACAATCTCCCAAAATTTTAATATTCACTAACTCCTTACAACACTTTGTGTTACCCTAAAATAACTCCCAAGTTTAACTTTCTAACTTGATCGCCAATAAACATAATTTACCCAACTAAAAGATAAATCCTCACTTACAAGTATCATCTCAAATTTCAACTCACCACTAATTCCTCAAAATTTACACAAGAATTGAATCTTCAACTATATTGCAATTCATCACGCTTCCGCGCGCACTTTGATAACTCGCTAAATTCATAAAAATTTAAGTCCTCATAAATTATCACCATAGTAAAAATTGGCTTAACATCTATTAGCAAGAAATCCTGTACCACTCTTTCAAATCTTAATACTTTATCATCTCACAATTCAAGTTATGCCACCCAATATTAAAACCTAAAAATTTCTAACTCCCAAACCACTAACATACTTCTCTATCATTATAACTCCTCACTCTCATCATAGATTAATTATTTAAATCCGTATTCTCTCAATCAACCTTCATTACCTATGAGATGGAATAACCTCAAATATTTTAATTCTTATATGACCTCAAGTCACAACTAAATTCTTTAAGATACCTCGACAATTGTTGCTAACCATTAAATTCTCCGAAATATTATACTTAAATTATCCACTCCTAACAATTCGCCCAAAAGCCTAAAATTTGTATCTCTTAAATTTATTTCCATTACATCAATTCAACCTTATCACTTAACAAATAAATTTTCCTCAAGTTAAACACCAGCCAAAGACAAATACTCTCCAAACTTAACACTCACATTTATTATACATCAATCTCTAATTATCCACAAATAACATCAAAATTTCACCAAGAAAATAATTGATCGCCCACCATCATAAGCATTACTAAAACCATTTCTATAACACTATACCAATGGCTAAGAATTTTACACTCACACGAAGAGTCTATCTAAATATAATTCCAATAATCTCCCAGAAATAAAATTAGAACTTAAACACTCAAACACTCAGTGAGACCCAGGTAATAAATACACAAAAATAGCATATACAATACCGACACAGAAATGCAATTGCATAAATATCAACAAATTATTAAACAAATCCATATCGCAATTATAAATAATAGAATACCCAAATACTAAACAAAATTCAAGTAATTCACATAATTATTATATAAAAACACAAAAGGGGGAAAAGATTTAATAAACAATTAAGTTAAAACCACTCATTCAAGAAAACAAGCACACCTCCTTTAATAAACACAAATTCACCTAAAACTTTTATTAAATAAAGAAAGGAGGATAAATTAAAATAAGAACAACAAACAAAATCACAAATAAAATTTTAAAATTCTCTACAAAACTCAACTCTTAAAAAGATTACTGTAGAAATCTCTAAAATTTAAAACCTGTTAAAAGAAACGAACCATAATAAAATAATTAAATCGATAAATTAATTAATAAATAAACACCACCAAGTCGCCAAAACAAATCCACTCGTTAAAGTAAATAGATAAACTTTTAAAATAAAACATACGAGAATGCGGAAAGATAATAAATTTTAAAACTTACTTCAAAGCATGTCCCTAAAAATAAAACAATAGAAATGTGAAAATATAATCAATTTAAATTTATCTCAAAGCATAAACTTAAAAAGAAACAAGACAGTGATACTTTTAAATTTTGTCTAAATAAATTTTCAAACGCTCAGAAATACTTAAAATACAAGAGCCATAATTAAAATAAACAAATAATAAACCAAATCCAAAACTATCTCGTAGGAAACCTATGAACTGAATTTAAAATCAAATCCTGATAATAATTGAATAAAAGTTTAAGACGATAAAATAACCCATAACAAAATAAATAAACTTTAAAATAAGGAATTCTATAACACAACTGTTTAAAATCATATTCAATAAATGGATTGATTTGAAATAATAATTTAATCCGAAATATCCAAATTCTAATTTAAACAAAAATAAAGGCATATATATAAAATAAATAAATAATTAAATAAATACTCGACAACCTAACCAAATAAAATCAACTAACAAAAATCGGAATTACTACACATGTACAATATTTAATAAAAATAAAAATAAAATAAAATAAAGCCAACAAGCCAATCAATCAGAATTGATTTAATTATGAATATAAATAAACAATATAAACATTAAAATAAAAAGCACAACACAACAAAATAAATACCGATCATGTTACCATATAAATTAGTCGAAAGACTAAGACAACAAATAAAATAAAAAAACAATAAAATAAAATAACCCAATCATCAAACAAATAAATTTTTAAAACCACAAACTTTTCTGGTATTGTCCCTAGGTAACTTGCGGATTTACCCAGAGCCGAACTGCTCTGATACCACCTGTGACGCCCCCAAATTCCCCTTAAAATAACACGGGAATCGAGGCGTCGGGATGATGACAACACGGGTCACACATCCCAACAACACGTGTCAAGCGTGTGTGCACACGTGACATACATAAAAATATAGGTCGCAGCGGATAATAAATTAATATCTAAGTACCAGAATTTTTTTAGAAATATTTTACAAACCAATTTAATAAAAACTCTCCAACAGGAGATTTAATACAGTCATCCAAAAATACAATTTAAACAAATACATTATTATAAAAAGGGGAAAATAAATTTCTCGATATATTAATTAATAATATCACCTCAATAGCGGAGCCGTCTCCTCAGGCTCGGCCTCTCCAAAGTCTGCATTCAAACAAAACTACGACGCCAAGATAGCATCGCAGGTAAGTACAACCCAACCAAACCAAAAGACAAAAATACATTAATGCCACAACAGCAACCAAGAACAGTTACCATATGCATGAGGCTCAAAATCATCTTCCTCAAAATCGATGAAATAAACATACTCGTCAAAATCCCAATTTAATCCACAATAAAATCACCAATCATTTTCCATAAAATAATATCCTCAAAATCGATCATACCGGGCGTTATGTATCACCGTCCCCGATATGATTTACACACACCCAAAATCATAATGGGCGTTACGTATCGCCGTCCCCATTACGATCCACACACACTCATTTCATACCGGGTGTTACGTATCGCCGTCCCCGATATGAAATGCACACCCGATGACCATAATGGGCGTTACGTATCGCCGTCCCCATTATGTCATCCACACACTCACACGCTGATCACAACGGGCGTTACGTATCGCCGTCCCCGTTATGACTCAGCCCAAAACCAATAAAATCCATAAACACAATTTAAATCCCATTTTCCATTCTCAACACATGAATATCCAAAATCATGCCAAAATCCACTTTCCAAATATTTTCATGAGCATGCGCATAAATACA
The DNA here is from genome assembly GCA_036898215.1 of Platycarya strobilacea. Taxonomy (NCBI): domain Eukaryota; kingdom Viridiplantae; phylum Streptophyta; class Magnoliopsida; order Fagales; family Juglandaceae; genus Platycarya; species Platycarya strobilacea. The sequence goes on from CM072547.1 coordinate 35,982,899, forward strand.
CAATGCAGACAACTATGCACCAAATAGCCAACAATTAAATAATCCAATCAACCAACAAATACCAACATCAACCATCACATATCAGTAATAAACAAATACAACAACTGTTCATGCCAAAAATATATTTAAATCTTAAAGCTTGTTTGGAAAGTACTTACAGCGGTAAAAATGCACTTCCTTGAACAACGCCAGTCTACAGCGTTTGTAGCGGTCACATGTACGTCAGGCTAAAATACTTGGTTTGACACCAAAATTTAAGGAGGTACTCATTGAAGGGTGGGGAATCTCATTGTGAGATCCCAGATTTACGTGTATTTTTACACGTTATTTTATGCTCGGTGTTAATTATTTTAATTTATTTAAATAATATTATCGGTCATATTTTATTTATTTAAGATATTTATTTGAGTTATTAATTAGTTGATATCGAGTTGCGTTGCTTTTCTTATTTATTTTAATGAGTTAATTATTTTAATGAGTGGAATTAAATTCTTTTATTTTATTATGCGAAATTATTTTATCTGCTTTCGTTATATTATTTATTGTTTTATAAATAATATTGTGTTTGGGTTTAATTTATTTATATTGTTGGGGCTTTAATTATTTTATTTTAATGATATTAGATTTTAGTATTTAAAGTCTGCTTTTATTTAATTTGTTGTGTTTTTCTGGCTAGTCTCTTTTTCCCTTCTTTTTCCTTTTTCTCTTTTTTCTTTTCTTTTTCTTTTCTTTTTCTTCTTTCTTTTCTTCTTATTTCCCCTGCTTCCCGCGTGCCCAGCTCCCCTGCCTCCCTCTCCCCTTCGCCCGTTCCTTCTTTCCCACCCAGGACCGCCGCCGGCCACCCACCGGCGACACCGCCCAGCCCAACCTCACCCCCTCACGCCGGCGAGCTCAACGGCACCGGTGGTGTCCTCTCCGGCCACCCCACCGCCCCTCCACGGCCACAAACCCGAAATGGCCATTTTGCATTCCCTTGCATTTTCCGGCCACCGCCGGCCACCCCTTGGCCTCCGACCACCACCACTAGACTCCCCAACCTCCGGCGAGCATAACCCACCGCCCAAAGCCACCCATCGCCGCCGGTTAGCCCCTCCACCCGAAATGGGCCTTAAACGGGTCGTTCTTCGCCACGCCGCCGTCCGGCCACCGTAGGTCTCACCTCCGCCACCATTCGACTCCCCTCACCCAGCCGGTCAACCCCCTAGCTCAGTTTCCCCAACCGCGGCCTCACCTTCCCGGTACGACCCCAAACTCGAAAATGAGTTTTCACCCCTTTTGGCCCCGATCCGCCACCTTCCGGTGGTTGTGCCGCCACACCACCACCTCCATGAGATTCCCCACCCTTTTATGAGTACCTCCCTAAATTTTGGGGTCAAACCGAGTGTTTTTGCCTAACGTACATGTGACCGCTACAAACGCTGCGGATTGGCGTTGTTCAAGGAAATGCGTTTTTACCGCTGTAAGTACTTTCCAAACAAGCTTTAAGATTTAAATATATTTTTGGCATCAACAGTTGTTGTATTTGATTATTGCTGATATGTGATGGTTGATGTTGGTATTTGTTGGTTGATTGGATTATTTAATTGTTGGATAATTGTTGCATGGTTGTCTGCATTGTGGATTTACGCGCATGCTCATGAAAATATTGGAAAGTGGATTTTGGCATGATTTTGGATATTCATGTGTTGAGAATGGAAATTGGGATTTAAATTGTGTTTAGCGGATTTTATTGGTTTTGGGCTGAGTCATAACGGGGACGGCGATACGTAACGCCCGTTGTGATCAGCGTGTGAGTGTGTGGGTGACATAATGGGGACGGCGATACGTAACGCCCATTATGGTCATCGGGTGTGCATTTCATATCGGGGACGGCGATACGTAACGCCCGGTATGAAATGAGTGTGTGTGGATCGTAATGGGGACGGCGATACGTAACACCCATTATGGTTTCGGGTGTGTGTGTAATCATATCGGGGACGGCGATACGTAACGCCCGGTATGATCGATTTTGAGGATATTATTTTATGGAAAATGATGGGTGATTTTATGGTGGATTAAATTGGGTTTTTGACGAGTGTGGTTATTTCATCGATTTTGAGGAAGATGATTTTGAGCCTCATGCATATGGAAATTGTTCTTGTTTGTCGTTGTGGCATTAATGTATTTTTGTCTTTTGGTTTGGTTGGGTTGTACTTACCTGCGATGCCATCTTGGCGTCGTAGTTTTGTTTGGATGCAGACTTTGGAGAGGCCGAGCCTGAGGAGACGGCTCCGCTATTGAGGTGATATTATTAATTGATATCTCGGGAAATTTATTTTCCCCTTTTTATAATTATGTATTTGTTTAAATTATATTTTTGGATGACTGTATTAAATCTCCCGTTGGAGAGTTTCTATTAAATTGGTTTGTAAAATATTTCCAAAAAATTCTGGTACTTAGATATTAATTTATTATCCGCTGCGACCTATATTTTTATGTATGTCACGTGTGCACACACGTTCGACACTGGTTGTTGGGATGTGTGACCCGTGTTGTCATCATCCCGACGCCTCGATTCCCGTGTTATTTTAAGGGGAATTTGGGGGCGTCACACTCATGGAGGTGGTGGTGTGGCGGCACAACCACCGGAAGGTGGCGGATCGGGGCCCAAAGGGGTGAAAACCCATTTTCGGGTTTGGGGTCGTACCGGGAAGGTAAGGCCGCGGTTGGGAAAACTGAGTTAGGGGGTTGACCGGCTGGGTGAGGGGAGTCGAATGGTGGCAGAGGTGAGACCTACGGTGGCCGGATGGCGGCGTGGCGAAGAACGACCCGTTTAAGGCCCATTTCGGGTGGAGGGGCTAACCGGCGGCGATGGGTGGCTTTGGGCGGTGGGTTATGCTCGCCGGAGGTTGGGGAGTCTAGTGGTGGTAGTCGGAGGCCAAGGGGTGGCCGGCGGTGGCCGAAAAATGCAAGGGAAGCAAAAATGGCCATTTCAGGTTTGTGGCCGTGGAGGGGCGGTGGGGTGGCCGGAGGGGACACCACCGGTGCCGTTGAGCTCGCCGGCATGAGGGAAAGGTAGTGGGCTGGGCGGTGTCGCCGGTGGATGGCCGACGGCGGTCCTGGGTGGGAGAAAAGGGACGGCGAGAGGGAGCGAGGGAGGCAGGGGAGGACGCGGGCTGGGGGTCTGGGAAGGAAAGAAGAAAAGGAAAGAATAGGAAGAAAAAGAAAAGAAAAGGAAAAGAAAAAAAAAGGAATCCAACTGAAAAAACACAATAAATTAAATAAAAGCCAGTCAAAATACTACAATCTAATATCAATAAAATAAAATATTTAAAACCCAACAATATAAATAAATTAAACCCAAATACAATATTAATTATAAAACAATAATTAATATAACGAAAGCAGATCAAATAAATTCACATGATAAAATAAAGGAATTAAATTCCAATCATTAAAATAAATATGAAAAGTAACGTAATTCGATATTAACTAATTAATAGCTCAATTAAATATCTTAAATAAATAAATATGACTAATAATATTATTTAAATAAATTAAAATAATTAACACCGAGTATAAAATAACGTGTAAAAATACACGTAAATCTGAGATGTCACAAAAAGAGATGTATATGCTTTTGAGGCTCAAAAGCCATAGGAGAGCAACCATGAGCTCAATTGAGCAAATCATGCCCTAGGGCCTGCTTGAGGCCATAAATTGTTTTGTGCAATTTACAAACATGGTTCGGATGCAGTGGGTCTATAAATCCTTGGGGTTGTCGCATGAATACCTGGTCATCCAGTGTGGCATGGAGGAAGGCATTTTGAATGTCGATTTGATGAAGAGGCCAAGCATGATCAGTAGCAATTGAGAGAATGAGACGGATTGTTGGAGCTTTAACAATTGGGTTGAAGGTTTCGTTAAAGTCGATACCGGATTTCTGATAGTAGCCCTTAGCAACCAGTTTCGCCTTTCGTCTTTCAATAGAACCATCAGCTAGTAGTTTAGTACGATAGACCCACCTGCAACCAAGTAGATTTTGAGAGGGATTAGATGGACCCAGAGACCAAGTGTGATTTTGAAGAAGTGCACGAAACTCATGATTCATGGCTTCACGCCATTCTTCATGCTTAGAGGCCATAGCATAACTGGTAGGGTTGTCTGAAACCTGAACAGTAGTAGTGAAGCAAGATCGGGATGGATAGGGGACAGTGCCATCCATGCGAACATGGGGGGGGGGATGCAAGGAATTAGTTTGGGAACGAGTGATTATAGGGGAATGGGGAGGAATGAGAATGGGTGAAGGATTGGGTTGAGAGGGAGGATGAGATGATGATGACCTCTCGTGTGAATGAGAGGATTGAGATTCGAATTGATGGAGTTAGGGTTTGAGGAAATTGGGGAGGATGATGACGATGAATTAGGAATTTGTGGAGCAGGAGAGGAGTTTCGGGTAAATGGAGATGGGTCAGGGCCTAAAATGGATGGAGTGGATAAATTTGTTGGGCCTGGGCTGAGAAGTGAAGGAGTAAAAAGAGGAAGATGAGCTATGTTGGAATTGTTGGTAGGCGGGGAAAACATGTTAGTGGGCCGAGGCTTGGAGTAAGAGAAGTCATCTTCATGAAATTGTACATCTCTAGAGATGTATAGACGTTTGGTGGTGAGATCTAAGCAATAATAGCCCTTATGATTGAGGTTGTAGCCAAGAAACAGACAAGGTGTGGATCGAAAATTGATTTTGTATTGCTTATAGGGATGGAGATTAGGGAAACATTTACAGGCGAAGACTTTGAGAAAATCATAATCAGGGAGTTTATTGTAGACTTTGAAATGTGGAGAAAGATTTTGTAAAGTGGGGGATGGAAGAAGATTAATGAGGTGCACAGCAACAACAAAAGCATCAGTCCAAAAGTAGAGCGATAAGGAAGCATGGGCCATAAGAGCAAACCCAGTTTCCACTATGTACCTATGTTTCCTTTCCACAAGCTTATATTTTTTATGAGAATGTGGACAAGAAAATCTATGATGAATGCCCAATTTTTGACATATAGGTGTGAGAGATTTAAATTCTCCACGCCCATCAGTTTGTAGATTTAAGAGTTTAGAATTAAATAATCTTTCAACCATGGGCAAGAAAATGGAGAAAACATGAGACACATCTGATTTAAGTTTAAGTGGATAAAGCCATGTAAACCTTGTATATTGATCAACAAAGGATACATAGTATTTGTAGCCTAGTCTAGAAAAAAAGGGGATAGGCCCCATACATCTTCACACACAATCTCTAAGGGCCTAGTTGAGTGAGCCCATGTTGGAGAAAAAGGGAGTTGGTGAGACTTGGCAAAAGGGCAGTCGGTGTAGACGTATTTAGACCCTTTGGAAGAAATTTTCAAGCAGTTAGTATGCACGAGAGTTTAGATAGTCAAATGATGGGGATGACCCAATCGATGATGCCACTAAGCCAGAGCAGTTCGTTCACCTAGATTTGTCGAAGGAGAAGTGGATGGAGAAGATGAGGGTGCTGTTGTCGAGGAAGGAAAAACATATAGACTGTCACGGAGAGGGCCTTTGATGAGGTGGTTCCCTATCATTGTATCCTTCATAGAGAAAGAGTTGGCATGAAATTGAAAGAAACAGTTATTATCACGGCAAAACCTAGAAACAAAAATTAAAGTTTTAGTAATTCTTGAAACATGAAGAAGATTACGGAGAAAGAAAGAAGAGGAGGGAGATGAAAGAGTTGAGTCACCAGTGTGTTAAATGGGGAGGCTTGAGCCATCACCAACCTGAATTTGATCATTACCACTATACGGTTCTGAGGAAAGGTTGAGGTCGTTCAGATCATGAGTGAGGTTAGGAATTGCCCCCGAGTCAGGATACCATGTGCTATCGGTAAAGCTTTGAGGATGAGAGCTAGTATAAATTTGCCGAAAATGATGGTGGAGCAGCATATTGGTAGCTGTGATCAATTATGTATTGGCATTAGAAGGCTACGTGACCCATTCGGTTGCAAACTTGGCAAGTAGGCCTCTAAGCATGAGGTGTTTGATGAGAGGTCTAAGAGGGAGAAAATTGACCTCCACCATAATTTGAGGAGTTATTGCGTCCTCTTCCACCACCACTGTGATCATTTCCTCCACCTCGAGAAGGTCCTCGACCACCACGACTTCTGGAGCTAGAAAAATTAACAGAGGGCTCTATAGAGCCATTAGTACGAGCCATGTGTGACAAACGGCTTTCATGAACCAATAGTAGCTGATATAGCTCATTTAAGGTGATGGGTTCAGATCAAGTTGTTATAGACGTAACAAACGATTCATAAGCAGGGCCAGGCTCAGTGAGGAGATAAGTAACAAAATCAGGATCCGAGATAGGTGAACTTGTGGTGGCTAGAATGTCAGCTAGAGAGAGCACTTTGCTGAAGTAGTCTGTAATAGATTGTTCATTACGAGTAAGATTGGCAGGTTAAAATTTGACTTGAAATTGTTTTGCCTGAGAGTGAAAGGCAAAAGTTTAGCAAGAGATAGCCATAGGGAATGAGAAGTGCTTGAAGAGAGCACATGGCCAAGGACCGAATCGGATAAAGAAGAAAAAAGAATATTGAGTACGGCTTGATCATTTTGTTTCCATGAAGCAAAGGCTGGATTTGGTTTGGGTGAGGCATCGGTATGCTTAGGTAAGAATGGGGAAGGAGGAATTAGACTACCATTGATATATTGGTAGAGATCCTGCCCATGAATTCACTAACTTGAACCTTCCATAGGATATAATTTTATGTGGTAAGTTTGGTGGTAACAAGGTGGGAGAAGGAAAATATGAGAGGAGGTGTAACGCCTGGGCCCAAAGCCCATTAACCAGCCCAAGACCCACGCTCGGCCCAGCCCCAGTCCCAGCCCCAGCCCCAACCCATGCCCGAACGACGTCCCTTTCACCCCCGGTTTATATCTTCCTCCCCTTCTTCTTTCTTTTCTTTTCTTTTCCTTTCCCCTGCTCGACGGTTTCCCCTGTTTTGCACAACTCCATTTCTTCCGCACCAAATCACGATCTCGGTGGTTAATTTGTTGTAGATGAAAATCTCTCTCTCTCTCTCTCTCTCTCTCTCTCTCCATACGGCGTTTTATCCGTTGATTTGAGCTTCTTCCTTCCATAAAACCCTCCCTCTGGTTTCGGTTTCGCCGCATGAATCACGGTAAGATTCTCAAATTTCTTCCTACATTTTCTTCTATTCATGGATTCGGTTTGGTACTTGTAATCACTGAAAATTTATGTATTTTCGGTAGGTGAAGTCGAGCGTGGAGAAGCCAGAAATTCAGTCCTTTAGTGCCCTGTTTTCATCCGGTTTGTTACTTTGTTTTGGTGCAAGCCGTGGTTCACTTCAGGTAAGACTCATGGAGTCAGTTTTAGAGGGTCCTCTCGTATGTTTTATTTTGAAGAATTAATAAACTATTGGATAGATTTCTCCCCGTAATATTTATGGAATATTTTCTCTATTTTTTCGAATGATGTTCAAGGGATTCATTGTTAAATTTATTTTGCTGTTTGGTACTGCCGATGGGTTGTTTGGGGCATTTTGTGTAATATAAAATGGTTGGGTTTGGTTTTATTGAACGTATATGGTACTATAATTTTTGGGTTGGCTTTATCAGAGGGATGCTTGATGATGAGTTGGTAGTGGGCTGAGATGATATTTTTTAGTATGGAGTGCGCTGGTTTTGCGGGTTGAAATGGATTATGAAAATTCATGTTCTTGGCAGTGTTAAGTTAAAAGTGTTTTGATTAAGAAGCTAAATAGCCGCTGGTTGTGTGGATTTAAGGAGAAAATTTCAATGCATCTTAGAGTTTTTAAAATGATTAAAATATTGGATTTTTGTGCATCTTTAGGGGCTGTCCAGATTTGTAGTGGCTGGTTGCTTGGGTTTGGTTTGCTAGAAATTTATGATTTTAGGCAAGCAGAGTAGTTTAGCTTATAATTTTCAGATTTAAAGCTTTTGGAGTAGTCTTTAACATTAGGGAATATGTTTTTATGAATAGGTGACGAAACTCTTAGAAGTCGGACTTAAAGTTTTGATAATTCGCTGTAAATGTCAGGTACGGGGGTTCCTATGCTCGGTTTTATACCAAAAGATGACTGGGGTTGACTTTTAAAAATTTGTGCTTTTGTTAGTTATGAAATGAAAACTTGAGAAAAACCAACCTCAGTCGATTATTTGCATTATTCATAAAACTTATATGAAAGAAAGAAAAATATTTCTGTCATGCATTGTATAGACATGAGCCTGCTTTTTGTCATGTTATTTTTTGAAATGTGAAAAAGAGCATTTTTGTCTATCTGAGAAAAATTATGTCTTAATTGCGTTGACGATGTTTTATTTATATAAGCTTTATTCTAAAAATAGTTTGGAACTATGTGTCTTAAATAGTTTGGAACTATGTGTCTTTAATAATTCTGAAAACTTTTGGCATAGTATTTTGGTTGGTATTTGACTCTATCTCTGCTTGCTCTGCTCTGCTCTGCTCTGTCTATGTTTTGTTTGGATTGGTACCAATTTCCTATCTCTGAGTGATTTCCCACTTGGTTTATTGTGGGCTTTCCTATGTGCACACTCGGGGCTCCAAGAATGAATAAGGAAAAGTTCCACCTCTGTCTCTACCTGATTTGGCCACCAGGATTTGCATATCCTTACCACGGGAGTTAAACATGATTTTTGCTTTGTGAGATGCTCCGTTTGATATAGTGATAATAATCAGTTTTGTTATGCCAAAGTACTTTATGATTTAATTGTTTTGAAAATCATTTGTTTCTTATATGCATAATTATGTTTTGTTCCGTACTTTATTACTTGGTAAATGCTCATGTTTACACGCTTGTATAAGTTATTCGTTTACTGAGTTGTGAAAAAACTCACCCCCTTATCTCATATATTTTTCAGATGATTTGGATGTTCCAATAGAAGACCAAGAGTAGAGTTTTGACCAAATTTAAGCAGTTAGAGCCACAGGCTAAATGGGGGAAAACAATTAATATTTATTTTAGATGTTGGGTTTCTAGTTCATTGGATTTTAGAATGTTAGTTATTTTTTATTGTTAAGTTTATTGGGTGAATGTGAACCCTCTCATTTATGATTTATTCATATTTTTTTATTTATGACTTGGTGGATATTATTATATGGATTGAAATGTGGAAAATATTTTTATTTGAACATGGTCGGAAACCTATTATTTGTATCTTGAGGATGGATTATACCAAACAGGTTGGACTTCGTGACCCCCCTACGAGTACGGGGCGTTACAGAAGGATTTGAAGAAGAAGATGCCATGGATCAAGGACTGCAAGTCGAATGCTTTGATAGCATATCAGAAATGCATATTTCTACTGAATTCCAAGGTATCTTGTATTTCTTTAAAATGTGTATTTATACACAGATGATTACATGAATAGTAGGACAAGTAAAGAATCAAGCGGTTATATAACCTGTGAAATAAACTAACAGAAAAACCTACGGTATTTCTTCTACAGTTTCTATATAATTGACTTTTGATGAGGTGGCAATATTCTCTATATTAATAGCCTAATATATACATATATATGTATATATATATCAGTACAAGAAAAACAAGTATTTGTGATAGATTATTTACGATAAATATGATTATTTGTTGCGAAAATATACTCATTTTGACAGAAAATAATTATTTTGGTTGGAAATAGTTGATCACGAATAAACAAATTTTTTTTTTTGTAGTAATATTGTATTTTATGAAGTTTGGTTTTAAATAATTAGATCAGTTAAAATCAAGTAGCATTAGAACTTACTATTGTCACGAATACAACTAGGAATTAATTAATCACTCATTCATACTTGCACACATAAATCTTAATTTAGTTTGATTGGACCTATTAATCTTGAAGTTCCAGTATTAGAATTTAATTGTTAACCACCTTAATTCGATATTCCCAGCATAAAAAACCTTTATGCAACGTTTGAGGGTATATAATTAATTCATGTTTAAGGTCTTTTTGTCCTTTTGTATCTTTTTCATTTAGATCATAAATTTTATGGAGGGCCAGGCCGAAATTATATAGAAAAAATTTAGTTAACATTAATTTAGAGTTGATAGTTTTGTAAAAGACATGAACCCATGCATCATGTACGTAATTAATTAAAAGATTGAATTAGGGTGTGAGCCTCACATCATGCATACATCTCAAACTAGCTCATGCCAGCTTGACATGACTCATCAACAAGAATATTAGCCGCACTCTAGAGGGAAAAATATAATCCACCCATATATATAGTACTAGTAATTTTTACGTTCTTTTCTTCTATATTTCTTTTTCCTTTTTCTTTTTTATTTTTATTTTTTATTTTTTATTTTTAAATGTGGTGATGCAAGAGGAATATGGTACGAGTTGCCCACAATGTGGTCCTCATAGTAGATACGGGGAAGATTTTCTTGTTGCAAAACCATAAAGAGATTTGACCCCCTATCGAGGGCATGATGGTCAATTAACATAGCCTTCCTATTTTAGATCAGGTAAGAAAATTTAGCCTGGCTTGAGCCAAGATCAGTATTAGCTGGTACATTGTGAATCTTGATCAACTGGGTTAGTTTTGCATTCAACTTGCAGAGACTATGAGCATTAACATGAGTGGAATCGGCAAATCCATTGTTTGGCTATATTTTAGTTAGTTATCTTGCTAGTTGAAAAACAGTCTACAGCAATTAGCAAAATAAACATTAAAAACAACCAGAGCTATTTCAAAAGTTAAAATCAGTTGAGCCAATTAATATCACTAGCTATTTAGTTTTTTTGCTCATTTTATTTATTTTGTGTTTTTCTAAATTCTCTTTAATAGAATTAGAGCTTATATATTCTCTTTTTATGTCCAAACGTTTGTGCTGTGATATTTGAATTTTGCATTCGCACATTATTGGACAATTGTTCAAACGACACAATAAGTTTGATGAAAAGATCACTCACGTGCCTGGAGAGATATATATATATATATATTGTATTTATGTTTTACTGATCTGTTCTGATGAAAAGATCAGTCATGTGCCTGGATTAACTTGTTTAGCTGAAAAGGGAAAGTAAATTCTTCAGTTTAATTTACATGATATCTTGATTTCCACAGGCCATTGCATTCGTCATCATGCATCATCCTTAGTTAGTTGATCTGGTCGATATATAAGTTCCATATATACGGAAACTGTATCACGAATAATACAAGAGAAACGCCATTAATGTTTCGTATTAAAGCGTGTTGTCAATATGATATAAATAGGAAAGGTGGGCATGAACAATATTCTCTGGTGAAAACTAATTATAATATTGTCTTCTCTTCCAAGGGTTGGGAGTACTTGCAGCTAGCTGGGAACCGGCCTAATTTATATTTCTTGGCACACGTACGCACATGACAAGGAATATTTATATATATGCAGGGTGTTGGCCGAACTCCAAATATTGAATAATATCGCTAGCTGCTCGCTGAGATCAGATGCAAATCATGATGCTGCTGTTCAATTAATACAAAACCTAATAATTAACTCACGGGCGCGCGCATTAATATATATATATATATATATATAGCTGAATCAACTACTAAACTATATTCAATATTACATGTAAGTAATTAATCCAACGGGGTACGTATACTTAGCTAGCTCCACTACAACAGATTTGACTTATACCCGCAAGTTGTTTGGCCACAATAACCTGGAAAACTTGCTGCAATTGAGCAATACTGGCCAAAAGTTATTGTGGCATGTTTGTATATCTTTTTTACTGTCTATTTAATTAAATACTGCAGCTTATGAATGTTGTATGTATCACAAGGAATTAATAAATACAAAAATAAATTTATTTCCCAAAAACTTGTGAAAATGAAAAGAAAAACAAGAAGAAATAGATTTAGCAAGATATATAGGTAAACAGACAATTTTCTGCTGCCGATTTCAATACTATGGTTTTATTCTTTTACCCCACATTCATTATGATATTACAATTACTTATTCCTACTTGTGTTATAAAGCTACAAGGGTTCAGTTAAAGTTGCAATAGTGGATGGCCCTAGACCTTTGTTACCAATTACCAAGCCAATAACTATTCCTAAGTGGGAATTGCAATTTATGAAATATAAATCTAAAATGGGTTTTGAGACTGATATGTGCATCGTGATTGTAGCTTCCTTCTAACTTTAGGGATACAATGATTATGGTATGCGAATATAAAATTCTATCACTGGCTTTCAATAAGCTTTCACTGCTATTATATATCTAGTCATATGAGAATTACACCAATAGTGAGATTTATCAGTTTGAACTTTCAAGAATAAGACAAATCTATAAAGCATAGATACAACCAAACATAAAATATCTTTTATTTTTACTAGCTATTAAGAGTTGTTAAGTGCACAACCCCTCCAAACTTAGTAATAGTTGATAATCAGTACATAAAGAAGAAATAAAGTAGACAAAGATTATCTGTAAATAGTTGGAATGAATTACTTTATTCAAGCTTCTTTTACACATCCCTCCACGAATTAGTGGGTGAAACTTACCAGGAAAAAAGAGAGACAATCACTAGTGTTGTGAAGGCAAAGTTAGAAGCTGGAGTCCTACTTTTGCAACAGGTACTCCCAATTGAAACATTTTTTTTATATAAGTATACACTCAGTCGAAACATTTATAATTATTTTGGCTATTATAAGAGTCAGCACTATAATTGGTAACAACTTTAATATTTGTTAGTCTAATCACATAAAACATAAGTAAATCTAATGTTTTATTCAACAATAGACAGAAAATGAAAAATATAAGATCAAATAGGCCCTAGTTGACTCAAAGTAAACTAAATCGAGTGAATTTATATTAGGGATAAAACTGGATTCACTTACCATAATCTATAAAATCATGAACATCCCAATATAATCAAGAAAAAGAATAAATTCTTAGAGCAGCTTAACAAAAATAGGACCTATACCAAGAGGTACAATAAATTATTTATACTAATACTCTACATGGAAACACCAGAGTTTGGGCGACATAGTTCCATTCAAAAGAAGTATCATTGAAAATTATCTAGGGTTAGGCAAAAATCATGGTAGTAATAAGGTCTTGACACCAACAGCCCAAAATGTAGCTCCACTCAAAAGAAGCATCAATGAAAATTATCTAATTGTGATATATGTGTATATGTGTAAGAAAAATTGAGTTAAAATGAAAAAAAGTACCTACTAGTTCGAGTAAACTTAGAGGAGGTCAGTAGAGGAAGGGGAAGCTGATGATGGCGACAGTGAGGCTATACGATGACGGATCTAAGCAGCAAGGTGGATAAACCCATGGGACATGGGTCCTTGTGTGGGGGAGAGTGGAGGAGTTAGGAACTACATATGGGAAGGGGGAGGTGCAAGGAGGCTTGGAAAAGTCGTTGGTGGCGGCTGGGCTGGCGTACGACGGCGATAGGAGCTGCACGGTAGTGAGGAGTTCATGCAGAAACCCATTTCGAGAAGGAATCACATGGGAAGGAGGTGGGTTTCTGTGAGGGTTGGGGTGGTTGGGTTATGGTCGTTAGGGTGAGGGAAGTTGATGGTGGTAGGCAGTAAGATTGGGGGCTGTCGACGGCGGCACGAGGTGTGGAGAACCCATGGGAAACAGTGTGGACTCGAGAGAGAATTCAATTTTCGGAAGGGAGATAGCCAAATGAGGGGCAAGAGATAAAGTTAAACAAAAATAAAGATTAACTTACCTATTACGGCAACTACCAATTGTCAATAAAAAGTGTAGATGTTATAACGATGGAATTCACATTAGCAGCAACAATTGTTCGACACAACAAATATCATTATTGCCAATATTTGTGTTTTGGTGTCAATATTATTTGTGGTAACATTATGTTGTAGAAATTGGAAGGCTTTATTGACAAATTTACTGTTTATTTTTGAAGTAATACATTTTGTGAATAAAAAGCCACTTTTTGCTACAATAATTTAATTGTAGAAAAAAAAAATTGGCCACAAAAGGCCCTATTTGTTGTAGTGATCCTCCATCCCATTGATCTCAACTTTGAGTTTGCTAGCTATATTAGTAGGGCTGTCGAGGAAATCTCGCGGTGACACACTATAAGAAAAAAAGGTACAAATAATCAATTTGTTGTATCTAAAATGACTGATATCGTTATAATTTTGTTTGACATCACATGTCCTCCAGTGACAAAATGACGAAATGAAATAATTTTTAGTCACATGGAATTAGTAGCCTTCAACGTCGTCACAATCCTGAGAAATACAATTATTATGATATTGTGCTTGAAGGCCACCGAAAGCATTAAAGCCGTTGTAGAAGGTGGAAGGGATGGGTAAGTGAGGGGAGGCGGCCCTTCCATTGGTATATATTGTGCTTATGATTAAATTATACATTCAGGCTAAACGCCCTAGACGTTTAGCCGGAGAACTAGGTCAAATGAAAAAGAAAAAAACTAGACTAGTGGGAAGGCATGGGAAGAGAGAGAGAGAGAGAGAGAGAGAGATGTACTCCAATAATCATCATGCATGGCCCAAGATTGAGAATAAATATAAGAATAAATAAGCTGCTAATTAATTAGAAACCGATCGAAGTGATCTCAAGTTGATCAGCAGCTAAAAGCTTTTAGGTTTAGATCAGAAGAGATGAATACAAAAGCTCATAATTAATAAGTATTATATTTCTCTTAAGTACTTCATCACCTAATCATTAGTAGAAATATTCTTAGTACTTAAATCTAGTTTTTAACTGCCTTCGCATATAAAGTTAAGCACACGAAGCGAATTGCTTCTATCAATTTGTAGGAAAAAAAAAGTAACCACATATCAATTAATAAAGAAGTTATTGAAGCTCTAGCAATGTTTAGGGGGCTTCAGTTTTGTGCTCAATGGAGTGCGCTGAAGCTTATTTTGGAAAGAGATTGCTTAGTTTTAGTTAATATATAGTGAAACTCTTCATTCATCGGAAAATTCTCTGCTCTAAGCTTTATATATAATGCAAGATATTCGAAGGTTACTGAATGGTTTTCAAGAGGCTAGGGTATCACATGTTTTGCAGATTGGGGAATGAAGCTGCTCACAAATTATCTAGGCATGTTTGAAATGTTTTAGATACTTAAATGTGGTGGGATTATGTACCATCTTTTGTATCAGCTCAAGCCATCTGGCTTGATAAGAAGAACATTAATATCATGTAATGGTTTTATCAATGATATTGATGTTTTTTATATAAAAAAGAGTGGTGCTATTTTACTGCCTGACCGCTCTCTTATATCGCTAGTTCATATTTTACTTTTTACTTTATTTTTCTCATTTTAAAATGCTTTTAAAAAATATAAAAAAATATCAATATTATCACTTCTTTGACTATTAAATCAAAAAAAATTAAAATGTATGAGGTGTCAAAATAAGGTAACAATTAAATGAGTAGGCACGTTACTAACATTTTTCTATAACAACAAAAAAAAGAGAGAGAGAGAGAGAAATGAGAACCTTTTTATATATATTATTCTTAATTATATGCTTTTCTCATCCTCATATACAATGAAGTAAAAAATATCAGAAAGATCAAATGAGACCCGTTATTTTCTTAAATGGGCAAATGCGATTGGTCATTTTCATCCAATTTCCCTCACTTTTATATAAAAATGTAAACTGTTGGTGTTTGCCATTGTCTCAATCACCTCATAAGGAATCCCTTTCAGAAGTCCCTTTCCACACAACTCTCTCTCCCCTCTAATGCCATCCATCATTCACATGAAAGAAAAAGACCAGAGAGAGAGAGAGAGAGAGTATGTGTGTGCTTAGTCGTGATTCCCATTTTAGCCTTCTGAGTTGCTTCGTCTCCTCTATTACCATTTACCACGACCAGAAAAAAAGGGACCCCTCCACCCAATTAAAAAGGAATACAGCAGAATAAGTAAGCCAGGGGATATTTCTTTTTGAAAATAGTGAACTGGAAAAAAAGGTCCCTTTTACTTTATAAATACGTACCCTTCTCTTAGCCCCATCTTTGCTTTCAATTTTCTGCATTTCTTCCTATCCAGATTTGTGGCAATAGAAGAGAGACTAACAAAGGCAGAAACCTGCTTCCTCACCAGGTTAGTCAGCAAAATAAATGTCATCTCACAACCATTTTCTAGTTCTTCCCCTCTTTAATTTGGGACGTTAATCATTTCTTTTCCACTTCAAGCCTGGATTGAGCAAGCGACTAGCATACCCAGCTAGAAAGTAAATGTAAATTTGCAGCTCACAAGATGTTGAAATCTGCGAAGCTATTCTTAGTTTTCAATTTTTTCATTTCATTTCTTTTACTTCAACAATATGTTAATTGGGCAGTACAGTAGAAAAAAAGGTCATGTTCTTGTGTAATAGTGCTTGTGTTTCTCTTTCTGGATGAATTATTGACCTGTTCCTGCTTGATTCAGCGACCAACGTCCATGGCATACCCGGATCAATCGATGTCAGTATCTCCGCAGAGAAAAATGGGCAGGGGAAAGATTGAAATCAAGCGGATCGAAAACACTACTAATCGTCAAGTCACCTTCTGTAAGAGGCGCAACGGCTTGCTCAAAAAAGCCTATGAATTGTCTGTTCTCTGTGATGCTGAGGTTGCCCTCATCGTCTTCTCTAGCCGCGGTCGCCTTTATGAGTATGCTAACAACAGGTACTATATATGACTTGCTTTAGCTTTTCAAAATTTTTAGACTTGTTTCTTTGTTCTTGTTCACCGATCTCAACTAGCTGGTCAACTTCTTCTCTATCTTATTTCGACTAAGCACGTCTCTCTCTCTCTCTCTCTCTCTGTCTGCAATTTTAAATCTTACTTTTTATCAGTAAAGCTTTTTTCTTTTTCTGTAATTGATCTTTGGGTCATGAATTTAAGTACCAGAGCATCATCATTTTATGGTGCAGTTAAGATTCACTGATTTTTTTTTTTCCCCCTCTATGAGCTTTATAGGGTTTTCTTCTTATTTCTCTTTTTGATCATATTTTTTGAGTTATTGGTTAGGTAGATACATAGATCTGGTGTATATATAATAGACAGACATAGAGAAGAGTTATGGTTGTTAGTAGAAACAAGTAAAGATTTGGGAATGTATGCAGGATTGTGAGATCAGCTCTCTTATCTCCTTTGTTGTTCTCTATGATCTCCTCCATCCGTTGTTAAATTTTCTGTTTCCTTTCTCTTTCCCTTTCCATTATTCTCCTCTCTCTTTGTCATCTTTGAAGCTAAAAAGGACTACAACAAAAGCTGGCACGTTCTCATTAGCCCAATCCCCTCCATCTCCTTGACACTTCCTTAATGGCACGTCAGGTTGACATCAAGAAATCAAAGTACGATTGGTTTAAAAAAAAAAAATTCAAGTGTTTTTTAATTTTTTTTTAAAAAAAGGAGAAACTTAGGGTTTCAAACCCAAATGGGTTTGATCTCTCGCAACTCGTTGAAACTCCCCTTTCTAACCAACTACAACCAAATCAATTCGCAGAAACACACACCTAACATAGGGTTTTCCCACTAAACAGTAAAAAGAAATCCTTAACCAGAGTTGTACCACGTACGTTCTAGCTAGATGTTCTCACAGTCGACAGATATACCCGAATTAGGGTTTATTGGCAATAGCAATATGGCGTTATCAATTTGTCCAAGGACTCTAATCACGACCGCTTTTTTCCCTTTTCAAATATTTAGTTAGGAACTGGACAGGTTAAGTTAGGGTTTCAGGATCGGACTAAGATTAATTGTCGGAGTTCAAAGAATCTTTGGCAACGTCATACATCTTAGACTTTGACAACTGATTTTATGCCAAGATACCGGTATCTTCGTTTTCATTTTTTTTTTTTTTGGTTGAATAAGTGGGTTGTCTTCATTTCAGACTTTCACCCGTTGAAACCCTAGTTTTTATATTTAACATGGGTGCAGATAATTTCCCCACTGGGGAATTTCTTTTCCTTTTAGATTTCTCCTTCTCACTCTCCTAAGCATTGATGGAGTAAAATTCCCTTACCAAAGGCTGAAATAGCTAGCAAAGAGGAGTGGGACAGATTGAAAGAGAGTGACGAGCCAATGAGAGTGGCGCATCCCGGGTCATCATAATGTCACTGTTGGCAATATAATCTGGCCTTTGCATTTGCTCAAAGATCTTGCGTAGATATATTTGTGTAAGCTTCAGAAAGACAAAGTTTGAGAGAGAGAGAGAGAGAGAGACAACGTCGTACGACAACTGCGAGCCAATGGGAGAGTTCTGAGCTTTTGGCTTGTTTCATGCAATGAGAAGCCGCTGCTAGCTGCGGGAACGGACGGCTCTGATATCATGAGATGCTCAGACTTCCAGACAAAAGAGACATGTTTAAAATCTTATTACAACTTTTACCCATTCAAAAGTTCAAAACCCAATTCTTTAGAGTTTTCGCAAACTACCGAGGTGGGTAAGACGCTGTAGTTTTAGGGTGTTATCCATCGTGTACTGCGTACGGACTACTTGATAATATTGCTTGGCCAGCCATAATTCAGCAGGTAATGCCAGCATGGCAGAGATAGCCAATCAGCTGCTCGACGAAATTAAGGTATCAGAACCACGAAAGTGTTGGCTCAAATCTCACTGCGACGTTTTCTAATTACACTTCATTTCTTTCCCGTTTCCTTATCTATACGTACTCCTACGTTGTTGGGTGTCACATCTTGTCACATTCCTACTCTGTAACTTCGACGGAAAACTGAAATTTTAATCCTCCGGTTGCCTTTTGGGTTTCGTTGTATTAACTATTGAATCAGTTAGCCGATAAATTAGTACTCGATTTGACCGTGAAGAGTGGTCTTTTCCCCCTAATGATCTGATCTTAATCAGCTTCCCGCAGCTTCCATGATAAATAATGTGTATTCATTTGGGAGATCACATGCTGCATATTCTTAGAGCTATTAGTAATTTTCGTGGTAATGATCTTAATATTACTTTTATAGTACTTAGTATATATGCATACAATATATATACATATATATATATATATATATTGCTAGACACACGGCCAGTACTATATAAATATAGGCCAAAGATGTTTATATGTTAAAGAATTTTTCACAAAGAATACATGCATATATAATATATAGGTAACGTTTCGATACGTCATGTACGTGCTACTTATTGTAGTTAGTTCAGATTTCTGTCATCTATTTTATACATTATTTTTCCTGACACGAATGAAATAAGTTTCCCACAAAAATGAAAGTAGTGAGTTTAGTCTCTTTTCCCAATTTTTATTATGGTATGGTTGATTTCCCTTTTACAAAGCTGTAAATGATGGGTGTTGGTGTTGGGGGGGGGGGGGGGGGGGGGAGGGGAGAGGAGGTTAATTTCGTGGTCCAGTGCGTTCACGTGCATTAAATAGTAATAGTACGAGCCAACAAAGACATGGAAGATGTATGCATGCATACATATATATATATATATATATATATGTGCGGGTCACCAGGCTGATTGCATTATATTACTACATAAATGTGCAACAGTTGCGTCCCTGAATTGTACTTACAAGTTTATTCATCAGTAAAATCAGTAGTACTATACATGAGAAACAAGAATCGGTAGTACTCACATGAGAAACATTTTCAGGTAGTGGGTTTTCAACTGCATTATTATCTAGTAGACCAGAATTGGTAAAATTCTACAAAACCTAATACTGTTGTTGTTAAGGAAGAAGATCCCTTGCCTCAACACAAGGCCTTCCTATTACAGAATTCATTGACCCGTGATTAGTGTAGTCTAATTCTTTCTATTTGTTTACTTGATTCTCATTCATTTGTAATCAATCTCTATATGTAACTTCCATACATAGATGTGTAAATATAACTATATAATGCAATAGACTCACCAACGCCAAATGTGGTGGTTTTCAAATATTTTCATGGTATCAGAAGATTTTTTTTTTTTTTTTTTGTAAGTATGTTATCAGAAGACTTTGCAGATTAACCTCCATCAATCCTTCTCTTCAATGACTGTCAAGTCCACTGTTCTTCCCTTCAATACCTTCATTCACATGGTCACAATAAAACTTTCCTCTTCCAACTATCTTTTGTAAAAGAGCCAGTCGCTTCCTCTCTTATAAAGCCAAGAATTAATCGGTTATGTGGATGGCACACTTAAGCCTCCACCCCGTTTTGCCCTTGTAGATTCTCAGATTCCCAATTTCAAACATATGGCATAGAAGAACACAGACCAACAGCTTTTAAGCCTTCTCATGTTCTCCCTCACTGAGGAGGCTATGGCTGAAGTGGTGGGCCTCTCCACCTCCAGCGAAATCTGGGTTGCCTTGGAGAACACTTTTAGCCACCATTCCAAGGCCCGTGAAATCAGACTCAAGGATGATTTATAGTTGATGAAATGTGGCACCAGGTCTGTCTCTAAGAATGCCCGTGCCTTCAAAGTTCTTTGTGATCAACTTCATGCAATTTGTCAACCCATCGATGGCACCAACAAGTTGCATTAGTTCCTTCGAGGTCTTGGGTCGGAATTTTTGAACTTCTCTATGGCACTTTCTCCCCTTCCTTGTTTTGTCGACTTGGTGCCCAAGGTAAAGAGTTTTGAACTCTTCCAAAAATCATTGGAACCTGCTGCTCCCACTCCAATGGTGTTTACTGCCACTCATCGCACCTCTGCGAAACCGAATCACAAGCACTCTTCTTTTTTCAATCAACAAAGCCGAGGTGGTAGCCATGGCAGAGGACAATGGTGTTCCTACTCTGGAAGGAGACCACCATGTTGCCAAATCTGTCACGAGGAAAGGCATTTTGCAGACCACTGCCGACAACGTTATGAGTGCCATGACCAAAACTCAGAAGCTTAGTTAGCCGAAGCTCTAACCTCCTCATGCTCCATATCAGGGAACGATGCCTAGGACTGGAACTCAGACACAAGGGCTTCAGCCCATTCTACTTTGGACTAGTTCACTTCATATATGGGTAAGGATTGTGTTATTGTCGGAAATGATGTGTCCCTTCCCATCACTCACACTGGTAAAACTTCACCTTGCCCTGATTTTCAATTATCAGATATTTTAGTCATCCCTTGCATCACTAAAAATATTTTGTTTATTAGTAAATTAACGACTGATTTCCATAATCCGTTACATTTACTAATAATTTCATTGATGATTATATGTGCTAGAATGCGGAAATTTCACCTTTATTTCTGTCTTGAAAAATAAATATCTTCATGCTTCATATGATCTGTAGCATGCTCGCCTAGGACGTGTGAATCGTTTGCCTCTCATAATGAACGTCACACGTCCAGAGTTTTAGACATAATTCATTGCGATATATGGGGCCCCACACCTATCAAGTCAAATTTGGGTTTTACCTATAATGTTTTATTCATTGATGATTTTTTTCGCTTCACTTGGCTCTATTCATTGAAATTGAAATTTGACTTCTATTACTTTCATTCAATTTCAAAAATTTATGAAAAATCAACACTTTGTACGTATCAAAAATTTTCAAAGTGATGATGGTGCAGTATTCACTAGCAATTGCTTTCACGCACCTTCGTAACTCTAGCATTCATCATAAACTCTCATACCCATACACACCTACACAAAATGGTCGCGCCGAAAGGAAACACCGCCACGTGACTGAGACGAGTCTTGCTCTCATTTTCCATTCTCATATGCCTACTCGTTTTTGGGTTGATGCTTTTTACACTGCGGTTTATATCATCAACTGTTTGCTCACATCGCTTCTCGGAGGTATGTCCCCCTTTGAGCTCATTTGTGGTTCCTCTCCCAATTATGAAAATTTTCATCTCTTTGGTTATCTTGTTTATCCATGTTTACATGATTACATGACTAACAAATTTTCTTTGCGCAATATTCCTTGCATTTTCATGGGTTACAGTTCTTCTTACAAAGGCTTTCGCTATCTTGACCCCACCACCTCCAGACTCTATATTACTCGCCATGCCCAATTTGATGAGAACTACTTTCCCTCGCATCATACCTCTTATGCTCAACCCATCTCATCCATTCAAATTTCACATTTCCTGGAACCTAGTATTCCCCATACAGAGCTATCGTGTCTTCCCCTGCACCACTTTCCCAACAAATTTCTCAATCTGGATGCACCTCGTGTATTATTTGTACTAACCCTATGGATGATTCTTTGTAGGTTACTCATTCATATACAGGTCCATCTTTGCCACTTCCTACAAAGGCCTTTTCACTAGCTCCTTCTGAGCCCACTACTGAGTCACCTATAATTGCTCAGACTCCCGTTCCAGCTACTCCATTGAGTTCTCATCCTATGCTTACATGAGCCAAAGTTAGTGTTTTTAAAACTCGCCACCCATCACATCATAGTTTTGTGGGTTCCTCTAGACTTCTTACTGATCTCCTTACATCCACTAAACCCAAAGGATTCAAATCCGCTACTAAGAATCTTGCTTGGGTTATTGCTATGGATGAAAAAGTTCATGTCTTGCAAAACAATCGCACTTGGGTTTTGGTTCCTCAACCTGCAAACATGAACATTGTGGGTTCTAAATCAGTGTTTTGGATCAAATATCTACCTAATGGTTCCATTAAGTGTCTCAAAATCCGTCTTGTTGCCAAAGGCTACACACGGGTACTTGGTCTTGACTACACTGACACTTTTAGTCCTGTCATCAAAGCTACTACTGTTCGTGTTGTACTTTCTCTTACTGTGACCAATAAATGGCCCCTCTGTCAATTTGATGTCAAAAATTCATTTATCAATAGCCATCTCCTTGAAGATGTTTATATGGAGCAACCCCTAAGGTACATTAACCCTCATTTACCTAATTATGTTTATCAACTGAAAAAAACTCTCTATGGTCTAAAGCAAGCTCCTCACGCCTGGTTTCAGTGCTTCAGTTTCTCTCTCATTCAACCTAGTTCTTATTGCAGTCGCTCAGACACATCATTTTTTGTCTTCCACAAGCAGAATGATATGATGTATTTGCTTCTCTGTGTTGATGACATCATTCTCACAGGCAACAATTCCTCTTTTCTTGATAACTTTACTCGCAAGCTCAATTCTGAGTTTACTACTAAGGATTTGGGCTCTCTTAGCTACTTCCCTGGCCTTGGAGATTGATGGTCTCTTAGCTACTTCTCACATAAGATTAGTTACTTGACAGCAAACCACTCTCATGGTTGTTTCTCAACATCTGTTTGCTGATGGTCCTCTGTTTACGGATCCTACAGTTTATAAATCTTTTGTTGGTGCTCTCCAATACTAGATAATTACACATCCTGATATTGCTCATACTGTCAATTCAGTTGGTCAATTTTTACACTCTTCAACTGAAGATCACTTTCAAGCTGTCAAACGTATTCTTCACTATGTTAAGGGCAGACTACACTTTGGACTTACTTTTCATCCATCTGCCACTCCTGGTGCTTTAGTTGCCTACTCATATGTAGATTGGGCAAGATATCCTGATACTCGTAGCACTACGTCAAACTATTCCATTATCTTGGTGACAATTTGGTCTCTTAGAGTGCAAAGAAACAACCCACTATCTCTCGCTCTAGTTTTGAACTTGAGTACCGTGTCTTGGCCGTCACTGCCGCTGAAATTCTCTGGCTCACATACCTCTTTCGCGATCTCAAAGTTTCCCTTCCACAATGGCCTCTTTTACTGTGCCAAAATAAAAGTGCAATCTTATTGAGCTCTAATCTAGCTTCTCACAAGCGAGTAAAATATGTTAAGTTAGACTATCATTTTCTTCGTAAACTTGTTGTCGCCGGAAAACTTTGCACTCAGTATGTGCCCTCTCATCTGCAAGTTGCAGCCATCTTTACCAAAAGTATGTGTAGACCTCTTTCTGAATTTTTTCGATCCAAACCTCACGTCCAATCCAATCTGATGCTCAACTTGTGTGGGGGTGTTAAGGGTGAAGATCCCCTACCTTAATACAAGGCTTTCCTATTATAGAATTCATTGACCTATGATTAGTGTAGTCTAATTCTTTCCATTTATTTACTTGATTCTTTTCATTCATTTGTAATAAATCTCTATATGTAATTTCCATACATAGATGTGCAAATATAACTATATAATGCAATAGACTCATTAACGCCAGGTGTGGTGGTTTTCAAATATTCTCAGTAGTGGACACCATAGAAAGCATCATTTGGTACCCTCTTACAGCTTGGATGGTTGCACTACCATGCATGTGCACTATGAGGTGTCTTCATTTTCTAGAACCTATATCAAGATTCATCAAGCTGATAAGGAGCTATCTAAGTTCTTGTTCTATTATTTCAATAATATTGGCTGTGAACAAGCAATACAATTAGTGGAAGTAGAATTATATAGCTTAGAAAACTGTAGTGGTGAACTGGTGCATCGTGAGATCTAATTCGATGCATTAATCCAGTGTGGCAAAAGAAGAATTCTAGTAAGGACGACAACAATGTTGTTGTATTAATTGAGTAAGTGAAGAAAAAATAAATAAGTGAGAGCAACGAATGAATATAAAGGGAAGAACCCATCATGGAAAGTCAGATGGTCACTCCAATATTCAAATAGGAGAATAGTGAAGATCAAGAGGCCGATTTTGATAAGAAGAAGAAGAAAGATAAAGAATTTAAAACCTCTTGATCGTTCCTATAAATTGCATTCTTGCTAATTAGGTATTTTGGATATATAGAGTATGTCGCATATATAGAGAGCAAAAAAAGAGGAAAATTGATGCAAACTTTCTAAAAAGTGATTAGTCTTTTTAGTTTGTTTGGATTTGATAACCTTTGATTGTAACTAGTTATTGTTAGTGTAGGATTGGGATCTCTTAGAGTCCTAGACCCAACTTTAAAGTTTAAAGTCTGAGATGGATAGATATACGAAGTAGTGGACTCTGCATTAACATTTATAGCAGCTTACTCAGATGAATTTTTATGCTCCATTAAATATTTAATAAATGTTATGAAATTTATATGTTTATGAAATTTATATGTTTATCTCTCATACTCTAGGCCCCAATGTTAATCCAGTACTAGAAACTCTAGGCAATTTAGGTTTAAGGATACTATAATGTGTGCTTAAAGGACTAATCGGCCATTTAGTTGTAAAATTGCATTATTTATTATATATTAGAAATTCTTTGGATGAATTAATTATTAAACTCAGAAAAAAAGGTTGAAGGTTGGAGAGGTCCAACCAAAGTCGAGGTCACATATAAATATATGGATCACTTACCCTAGACATGACTAGTGAAGGTTATTAATTATTAGATCCCTTTAAACCATTGTAGATTCCAAGCACTTTTTCTCTCAATTAGCAATATAGAATCTCATTCATCACCTACATATATATAATATAATGTTATGATCTCTCTTTCAAATTCCTAATATCTAATTTTTTAGGCCACTCTATCATAGAACATGATCACACAGTTGATCATATCTTACGATCAGGTTCATGCATGTGATTGGATTTCGATAGCATTTTTAATGGTCATGCAATAAAAGCATGAGAAGCACGTATAAGCCACACACAATCGATTTTACATACATCTATTATAAGTAAATTGTTTATTTATAATTTATTAATTTTAGCAAAAAGATTATTTATAACAAAAATTGGCCACAAATAATTTTTTTATCGCAATTAAAAGAATACAAAAATTTGTTTTTCTCGTAATAAATACCTTGGTTATGGCCGGGACGCTTGTGGCTAGCTTGATCATGAGTAGCTCTTAATCTTAATTATACCTACAGGATCATCAAGTAGCACGACTGATAATCTTTTTAATATGTGTGCACTCAATGATTGTGATTATGTCATAATTTCTTATAAGAAAATTATTTATTTTTATTTGTTGTCAGCTATATTTTATTAAAATAATTATTTTAATTTTATTATAATGAGTCTATTAATTTAATAACAAATAATCATTTTGTAAATAATTTATTAGAAATATTTATTTTTCTTGTGTGAAATGACTACATGTAAATGTAATGATAAATTCAAATATTGCCCATATTTGTGTTATGTTGTACGTCAGCCAGCCAACTTGGGATTCTCATTTCATTTTGTTCGTTTCTCAATATTATGATGCAGTGTCAAATCAACAATTGACAGGTACAAGAAAGCATGCGCAGATTCCTCCAATACTGGGTCTGTTTCTGAAGCTAATACTCAGGTAAACGTTTATTTTCTTTTATACACAATGTTTAATCCTGGAAAAACTCTGATACTTTTTAGTTATTACGTACTTCTCATTGAGATCAACAAAAGAAATTGAGCTTCTTTATATACATACATGTATTTGGAAATAACTTCATGATGACCTTGATCAAGTCATGATAAGGATATTTTATATATATATATATAATTGGTGCTTGAGAAATGGCCTGACGATTATTTTTGCCTTTTCTGGCCGTCTTTTGATAGAAAACAAAATATTTTATATAATAGAAAATGAAATGATGAAAGGTCAGCCATAGAAAGACTTTGGAGGCTACGTTTTTTTCAATTATCATGTATAATTGAATACAAGCATAGATCTCTATTCGTAGGAAGTATTACATTAGGAAAACCAAATCGAGATGATATTAAATCAAGAATAAATTCTTGATTTGATATTATAATCTCCAACTTAATTACCTTAAACTCAAGAACTTTGAAATCTTGAGTTTGAAATTGAGTTAATACTTTATATTTGTTGATTGATCTTCAATGAGATAATAAAAGTGATGTTGATGATGAAGTAAACGCCAATTGGATTAATATCAAATATGGAGTTGTGGATAATAATGGGCCGAAGCCAACAAAGAGTTAACAATAAACAGAAAAATTGAGTCAATAATGAGCTACATATATATAGTCTTGGTCAACTATATATAGAACCAAAATCTAAATGCAAAAAAAATAGGTTTGAGATTTCAAGCAATTATCAGTACAAAAAGGCTTAGATTATTGGCATTGGGCTTTATTAAAAGCCAAGCCAAATGCAAAATTTGATGTTTTTATTCAAAATCTATCGACATTGGATTCGTCAAATCAAATCCTTTAAAATTTTTAGTTATAGAACCCTCTCATTTTTCTTCATATTTGAAGGTATATATTGTTCAAAAGTCAAACAATTTATATAATACCTTTTAATCTCCCACATTTCTTTAACTCATTTTTCTCTTATTTTTAAAATCTCAAAAATATTAGTTATTGTTATTTTGATGAATCCAATGTGAAGTTATGGATGTAGAGATTTTGAATAAATAAAAAAAACTTGTATTTTTCATTAAAATTTAAAGATGACTTTGATGAAGCTAATGTAGATGCTCTTACAACAAATAAAGATACTTCAAATGAATGAATTTGAGATGAAACATATATTGTTGAGAGAAGAAAATTATGTGAGAAGTAAAGATCATAGTGAAAGCAAATAGTCCACATGATCTAGTTTGACATTAGCCAAGTGCTTTGATATATACCATGATAGAAAATAAAATATAATAAAAAAATGAGATGGAGAAGGGAGAGGGAGAAAGATATAGGTTAAATATTCTTATAGATAGGCAGAATTATACTGATTAGATGAGATAAGACAAATATTATATATATATATATATATGTATACATATTAATCATTATTAAAAGATCAAACGAAGATACTATCAAATCAAAGTGGTTTAATAAGCATGAAAACCAAATCAAGTGTAATTGTATACAAGACACAAATCCCTATTCTTAATTTGATGCTATCTCTAACACTACTTGCCAATAGCCATTTTTTTGTTATTATACTTTCATCAATTGTCCAACTCATATTTTGATTAGTAATATTCGTTTTTAAAGTAACATTTAGCTACTTCTCAAATCCAATCCACATTATGATTCATTTTTAAGATCTTTGCACTTTATATTGAACAACATTTTGTGATTAGACTTAATTGCAAACAGAATGAATCTAGTTAGAAATGTGCCTCTGACTTTTAAAAAAAAAAATAGAATGAATCTAGTAATTTGCCAAGCCCTTACAGTTAAGTACTGGTAGTAAGACTTCCCCCACCCCAACCGTAAAGTTGCTTTTCCGATCCCTTTTCATTGCATACTTCTATTTCCAGCGGCTCGCACCTTAGCTTCATCAAGGAACATTCAAATTATAACATAAGTAACGTCCTATATATAAACCATTTATATTGTTCATGAATACCTTATATGTTTCATGATTTTAATGAAGAAATTAGATCATATCATCTCCTATAATTTATTGATAAATATATGGTGTTTAATTGAATATTGTATAAGCTTGGACGTTCGGTAAATCGATCATACCTACAAATCTGAAGGTTTCCTTCTATTTCTCTTTCCTTGTAAGCAAACATATTGTTATATATAACACAAGCAACCCTTTACATGAATATGGACCATGGCCACATACATCAGAATGAAGACTGGAACCTCAAAAACTATGATCAAACTCATGCACATCTAGTACTACAAGTATAGCAACATAAAACTGGCTTGAATTTGACATATATTATATGGACATCCACCACATGAACAAGTACTACACCTTGACACCCAACCATAACAAGACCGGCTTGAGACAGGCTCCATCAGACTAAATTACGTCAAATCATATCCATTCTTAGTTAAAGATTAGCCTATAGGACTAATTCTAAAAGATCAATAAAAAAAAAAGTTTGGGGAACAAATCCTTAATTTATGCTTGTATATATTGAGAATCATTATATCTAGCCTTAATGGTTGGTATGGTTCTTACTCATGACTTGAAATAGTGCTTGATATTGCTTGTTGCAATAATGTCAATGTTGGGGTTTCCCCTAAAAGTATATATTGCTCATGACTCATGAGCACATATATTTGACTGAAAATTTCTGAGATCTAACAGTAATATTTAACAATATTTATGTCAGTTCTACCAGCGAGAGGCTGCTACTCTGCGACAACAGATAGATAGTGTGCAAGAATCAAACAGGTAACATATACATATACATACATACATATATATATATATATAAGTATCTCTATGACATTCTCATTATATCTTGGAGTTTTACATGAGTTGCAATGATATTTTTCTTTGACGATGTTATTCTAGGAGATTGTTGGGTGAGTCTTTGAGCAGAGTGCCTTTCAAAGATCTCAAGAGCTTGGAGAGCAAATTAGAGAGTGGAATTAGAAGAATCAGATCCAAAAAGGTAGCTCTTTCATCTTCTCCGTTAGAATGTTTCTTTTTTTTCTCTAACAAGTCATCGATTATTATTGCTAGATCCCAAATTCCCCTAACAATTTACCATTTCTTTTGTTTTCTTTCCTTTCCCTTGTAAATCAACCAGAATGAGCTCTTGTTTGCAGAAATTGAGTATATGCAGAAAAGGGTACGTAACTAATCCTTCTCTTGTGCTAATATTCATGCCTGAATTGATCCTCTTTTTGCACTAATGTTCCATAGTATTTATGAGATTAATTTGTAAAGTCTGTTTTGTCATTCCATAAAGCTTAATAATCATTTCAGAAAGTTCGCTTGTAATGATATATCTGATCAATATGCTTCTTTGATTAGTAACATGATATAGACAACCTCATTGTCTTTGTGAATCCTAAGTATCTTATTCATTTTTTTAATATCAACGCATTTCCTTCTTAAATAAAAATAAAATAAAATAAATCGGTGATGATCAATTATTGTGGTTGCTTCGAGTAATTCATTCGAGAACAAATCAATTGTGACAAACAACAATCTCATGAGTTAACATAAAGTTGTCTCATGAAATTAAGCTCTGAAAAAGCTGGCCATAGCATCTCATATTTGGACATGATGATCTTTACATATTTCAATTTTTCAATAAATGGTCTAAACCATTCATGTTGACTTCCTAAAAAAATATTTTCTGTATGTTTTTATATATAGATGAAGATCATAATTAAAATTTCCATCTATTGCAGGAAGTTGACTTGCATAACAACAACCAGCTTCTTCGTGCAAAGGTTCTTTTTCTCTCACATGATATGCACATATATATATATATATCATGTATAATGTATACAAATACATATATCCATATGTATATTTTTCTCTCACACAAATATGATCCGTACATATAGAGGTAGCACGCGTACTGCAGCCATGTGCATGATGGTAATTAAAGATATGTTGTATATATGAAGATTTTATGGATGGTGTAGATAGCCGAGAATGAGAGGAACCAGCAAAACCTGAACTTGATGCAGCCAGGAGGGGCAAACTTTGAGCTCATGCACTCTCAAGTACCATTTGATTCTCGAAACTATTTCCAAGTTGATGCGTTGCAACCCAATCATGATGATCAGTACCCGCGCCAAGATCAGATGGCCCTTCAATTAGTGTAAGATTTATTTTATATATATATATATATATCCAATTCATCATTAACGTTTAACTGATCATCATGACCATTGTGTCATGAGTACTCATGATCAACAACCTTAACATTTTATCGTTTTGCCTGTGGACATAATGATAAACATTTGACGTTTTTCATTAAAAGATCTAATTTTATTCAAAATGTTTGCACACTCAAATAATTAAGGGTACTAGTGCCATTGGAACCGATAGTTGACCGAAAGATTGGACCGATTAAGTGTAAATGTACTTTTTTCTCATTTTCTTTAAATTATTTTTATACAATTTTAAATACTTCTAAGAAATAATAAAAAATACCAATTTACTAATATTCAATTCATTAACCATCAAGTAAAATCAAAAATAAAAAATTCAATCGGTCACTTTTATTATTTCAACTACCATATTTTTTCTTCAAATAATCACATTCTACTAAATATTTGGAACTATAGATAGGAGAGATATGCCCATTTAGATAATTAGATTAGATCAAATGAATTGAGATGATTTATGAATAGTAGTGAGATTATTAGTTGAAATAAGTTGAAATGAGATTAGATGGTTTCATTTCACCTCTATATTCAAACGGGCCTTTAGTATAATCATCGCCAGTATTGCATGCACAGTATTGCATGCACAATTAGGCCTATTCATCCAGGTTTAAAAAATAAGTAATTTTCTTAAATTTCTTAAGTAAAAGCGTTAAAACTGTTGAAAAAAAAATTGGAGTTAAGTCGGGAAAAATCCGACCTGAATGAACAGGCCTATGCACAATGCATGCATTCTGCCGTGTGATATTGACTGTGATTATCAACTATAAGATGTTGTTTGCCAGCAAATCATGTCCTACAATATCACTGGCCAATAGACAAAATAATTGTACGTGTTAGGTTTAATAAGCTAGCAGCCAGCAGGACAAGTGATTGGAGTATGACTAAAAATGTAACACAACATGCAGGAATTTAGGTGTGTTCATGATCATGCTGTAATTTTAACTCATTATTAATATAAAGTATTATATATCTTGTCTTATTATGATCCCGAAGCTGAAATCTATCAGAATTCCACCCTGCTGCTTAATTTTCATGCTCTTCCCATCTTTCTCAACCTTCAATCCAATAATTTTGGTTGGTTAATGTGTCTCTACGCCTTTGAAGTAGCCCAATATTAACTTTTAACAGCTCTTTCAAAATATTCATCTAACATATATATACTGCATGTCTTATGATTTCCTTGCAGTTAAGTGTACGTATCAAATGAAAGCTACGTACGGGTATGTTAATGTCAGGCACTAAACTAAGGTTTATTACCCTCTCATATTGGTGCGGTGATGGCCGGCTTTGTAAGACAGCGTTATAAGACACTTTTAATTAAGTGTGTTATTAGAGATTGATTAATTTATTTTGTGTCTATGCTTGCAGTAACAACTCTGTAACTGTTGACTAGCTAACATATATCCCATCATAATTAGACTGGTTTGGTCTTAAAACTAGTACCTAAGTACTCTCTAGAATTGCCAAAATATACATGTTTGCTTATCATGTTTTGTTTTCTCAGTCATAGTTTAGGTTGTTCTTTTAGCCTCAATATCTTATCCGAAATGCATGCCTCACTTTTCAGTGTTGAGGCTCCGAGAATAGTAATCCAGTTGTGGTTAAAGTATATCTCTTATTGATTACATAATATAACGAGCAGGGAAGCTGCCAAAGTCGATCAGCCAGAATACAATGTACGCCTATTTAACTATTGTAAATCGAGAAAGAAAAATGATCGAAGAGAGGTTATCTATTGTATATAACATCATTGGCTATTTCAAGTTCACGACCCTGATCACCTCCTCAGACAATCAAGATTTAAAGCTTCGTTTTGCTCCTCTTCCTTTGCTAAGTTTGCTCATAACTGAGCAACCTCCTCCAGAGCGGCTGCTAATTCCTTGTCAGAATTCGTGTCTTTTCTTGAATTCTAGCTTGGAAAGAGAGGTTATGATCTAGCTAAGCCCAAGCAATTGCAAGCTCTGTCTTCTTATCTTTGAGCAGAGCAAGTACATCCTTTTCCACGGACTGCTGCTTATTATTAGGTAGGCTTTGTACTTCTCTCTCCACCCCTTGCAATGCAAGGCTTGCTCGGAGAGCTTCTCCCATCATCTTAAGGTTAAAGTTCGAGGACTAGAAATGTTGAAACAAGGCCGCTACGGTCAAAATTAAAAAGATGAATATAAAGAGGTAACATTGTAAGAGGGTATCAAATCCAAATATTCAAGCGTGGCAGTGGCACCACAAGAAATTAGAATCGACAGCTTAGGATCTCATAGATCCGACTATCATCTTCTTGTCAAGAGTGGCATGTGAATCACATGTGCCTCCACAGCCAGTTACGGTCTAATGCCGGCGCATCAACTCATCTATCCTTTTTTCTACTTTCATGTTTTCTCTAATCAAGAATAAAGCGATTTTAAAAGTCTCTTTTCAGCCAATCCAAACCAACAAAATGCATCACACAATATTTCATTACGATTTTTAGTCATGACTTTAAGATTTGTTTATAAGAACATACAAAAATGACTTTTTCTTAGTATGAAATGGATAGGAATCAAATTTTTAGCTCGGTATTCCTCTTTTATTTCTCTTGTATTACATTTGTTTATTTTGAGATGATTGTTGAAGACTCCTATTTTATTAAATCTGATATGTTGCAACCACTTAATTTATCCAAGAAATATTTGCTTAAAGAAAATCCAAGTATTGACGTTAGCCACCATGACAAAGAGACATTTGGGCAGTGTTGGCTTGAAACAGTGAGACGTCCTATTCTAGGTAGGAAGTACCCTGCCGAGATAATCCATTCATCTTGGAAGGAAGTTAATCCACCGCTTTTCAGCAAGCTGAAGTCCTCCCCAGAAACATGTGGATAAAAGGGTATTGTAGGAAGGATTGGAGACGTAGATTGATCTTCATCATACTGCGGCAAGCTTTTATTTATTTCTTTGTTTATTTTTTTATAGCTGAATCGAATATGCCCCTCACCTTATTTTCTTTTTTTTCTTTAACGATGAAATCGTATCGTTTCTCTCGCATTGACTAATTATCCGAGTTAATTGTCACATCAAAGCCCTCGCCAGAATTTAACACTCTATGTTTCAAGCAACAAAGGGTAAAATTATAAAAATGCCAACAATTTGTTGATATAAGTAAGACTAAGCCCAAAAGAGAACTAAAATATTGGGAGAGAGAGAGAGCTGCAATAAAGCCTTTCCATCTAACGAAATGTACATTCAGGAGCAAAGACCTTAACTGCTGATCTCCTTATCCAGTTTCATTCTCTTCTCACTCTGCACCTCCGGCACCGACCGACTTCCCCGCTGCTGGAATGATGCATCATGCTGATATGAACAGTTGGCTCCATGCCGACATCCTCTTGAGCTATTGAAGTATATGCAAGGCTTCATTATTTTAGGCCTCACATCTCTTGATTTGTGGTTATTTGCCAACTCCTGATTAGCTCCTGACTGCTGACCCTGACTATTACCATATTGTGGAAGGGCCTCTTGCCTTTCTCCTCCATGTTGTTGAATCAAGCTCTTGTAATAGTTCATGTCCTTTGCAGGAGGAGCTCCAAGAGCGGGTGGAGAGGAAACTGGTAGGACTGTGGGCAGAGGAAGTCGTGGATTTGGATGTCGTATTCCGACGCCATTTGGTTGAGGGTAGAACGGTCCACCTAATGGGGTAGCCGATGAGGGTGTTGAGGTTATGGTCCAATCAACGGGAACTGGATATTGCTCCAATGAAGCCACCGGAGGGGAACTTGGCTTTGGTACGTCCTGTGTGTTGGTGCCTGCTCCATAGTCTGTAACCAACTTCTCAATCATTTTTGGGTTGCTTAGAATTTTAACGAGCAAGTCATGGTCAATCATGTTTCCCTGCTCATTGGTCTTCACGATTGCATCAAAGGCAGCAGCTGCAGATGCTACAACATCAGGTTCAGCACCAACGACCATTGCCGCAGGTGGCTTTTCAACTGGAAAGTTCCCAACGGTGGGTAAACTGGTTTGGGACAGAGATGCAATTCCAGGAGCCAAAGGTAGTGGCTGTTTGCTTATAGAAACATGAGATGGTGCTACGCAATCAGGTGATGTCTCAACCGCCACATCTTCATCTTCAATGGGAGTAAGGGGTATCATAAGGCTTTGCTCGTCATCGTAACTCGAGTCTCCTGCATCCATTGATACAGAAGGGCTATATAGAGCAAGAAAAACTTGTTAGTTCATGGAAGAGCAAAACGCAAGAGTAAAAGCCTTCCGAGGAAGGAGAAGTTTTCATACTTTGGAGGAATGGAAGAGGCACGTGGATAAACAGCTTCAAGTACTCTCATCTCCCTCTGACTTTCAACCTCACTCTCTTCACTTTCTTCCCCAGCAACCACTTGCCAAGACAAATCCAGCACAATCTGTAGAAATTAAAAATAACAACAGAAACTTTAGAAAAACAAAGCAATGAGCTGAAATGAAGCTTGCATAATGAATATTCAGCAGATTCAGTCTAGAAGTACAAGGAAAATGTTCAAAATACAAACTCCTAAAAGCTTGATTTACCCTAGGAGGAGATCTCCATTCAATTAGGTCAATTTGGGACAGCTTAATCTGCAACTGGTTAGCAGGATAAGCTCCTTCAAAGCCAGGGGGCAGATTATCATCAGACCCTGATCCAGTTGAATGCAATGCCAATGATGTCTTCGCTTGGAGGTGATCTTGACCACCCAACCCAACTTGCACAGGCGATTCCTCCAATAGGAACAGCCTAACCTGTTCAAAACAGAGTACCACCACAAATAAGAAAGTATCATAAGATGCTTGATCTTCCTTAAATTTCACACAATAAACTCAAACTTTGGCACGCAAGGAAACTGCAGTTAAACATGTTTCAATACAGAAAATTCAAAATCAACATTTTCTCTAACCTTTTTTCAATTTATATCTGGCAAGAATTGCGAAGTCAAATCAATTTGTACAAGCAAAACAAAAAAATAAGGACTAAGCAAAGGTGGGAAGAAAATTCAAAGCACGTCTACCAAACACAGTTATGCGTAATATGAGCTCTATGTCCACTTGACCCTGTCTAACTAAAAATAAATAAATAAAGATCACTCCCAGGACTATTGCATATCTCAATTCCATTACCTTTTCTTTAATAAGTACATATCTCAAATCCGTTACATTTCACCAAAAATGTAAAAAAAAAATTAGAATGAGGGATTTTTTCACAAAAGCTAATATAATTTTGCAATTGCTATGGATCTAGCAGCTATGAGCTACTTGTTTTGGACTAGATCTTCAACGTAGACCCAAAAACATAGGCCTTAAAGGAGGGTCTGTTTTTTTTTTTTAACAAGAAAGACAATTTTCTTAAATTGAATGAAATAGGCGATGCCCACGTACACAGGAAGGATACAAAAGAATAGGCCTTGAAGGGTTATAAGAAAGACAGAAAACATAAGGTTCAGATGACCTCTGCGTGGCCATATTTTGAAGGATGGTAAAAGGTACAATTTGGGACTGGCGCTTGACTAGATTTTATGAATCAGCCTGACCCCAAGCCCTACTGGGAACTGCAGGCAATCTTTCTAGGTTCAAACTCTGAACAATTGCTTGGTAAAAAAATCTATTGTATCCTTCATAGTTTCTGGAGCTATTTTACAGTATCTAACTTTCCTCACTTAAGTTCCAGTCTTGCGGCACCAGGAAATGTAAGAACCAAATAGTATTAGGGACAATTTCTCATATCCAGTCAAGACTAAAGATGCTTTTGTCTGATCAAAAAGATTAAAGATGCTTTGTGTGCCAGGCACTCTGGAAAGTGACATCCATCTAAATGGCTAGCCAACCAGACTTTATGTTGCCTTCAGTCCCCTTTTTTGCAGTCCCTAGGTCATGTCTAGAGCTTATCATAGTGAAATAAGCTCCCATGTTGGAAGCAGCTGAATTCTCGACCAAGACTTCCTTGCAAAAAGAAAGAAAAAGAACCTTTTAGAAGGAAAAATGGAAAAACACTGCTAAGTTCATCACTCCATGCTAGCGCATCAGAATGGAGGCTGCCCATAGAAGTCTTTCCATGAGACAACTAAATCAACCTTCTGTGACCACAACCATCTAAGTGACCCAGGGAAAGCGTTAGCCACATTTGTGCTGCAACCCCACACTCAAAAAAATAGTCAACTCGAAGCTTCTCATCTTGTAAAGCCCAATTTCATCTCGTATGAAATTTATTCTTTTCCCCAAAGTGGAACTAGGGTCTACAAATGCCACACTTTATTTCCTAAATTCCTCATCATACTGTGCTCAAGTATCACTTGTCTGACCTTAAAACTTATCTTTAATACCATGGAACAATCTGGAGAAAGCACTAGCCACATGTGCACTATAAAGTGAAAAGGATAAGGAACTTTGAAGAAACAGAGGAAGAAAGGAAACAAATACTTATAGCAGCAGTAGCCCCACTACTTTGATGCATGTCACTGAGGCAAGAAGTTGACAACAGGAGATGACTCTTTAAGATACACAAAGAATTTCACGCGTGTCAAACGCCAAATGAAACCAACCCCCAAGCAAAAGCATCCTTAACATGAGTCTAGACATTTATAAAGCAGGCCTAAGTATGGTAGCAGCAACAAACATACAAAAAATATATAAAGGCTAACACCTTAAGGAAAGCATGCAGAAATACAGATCATGGTTCACTTAGGGGAATAACAATTATTGAAGGAGACCAGCTTCTAGTTAAATGGAACTTAGAACCTCTCAAGATCTGCAAATCAAGCAGTATGATGCATTCTTGTAAACCTTTTTTTTCTGCACTAACACTTTCCGCAATGTTGAAATATGATGTGTATTTCATCTCTTACACTCAGCTTCTAATTCAAAGTCTGACTGATGAAGATATAATTTCAATATAGCACAGAACCCTTCACATGCATGATTTAAAAATATATTATTTTCGGTTAGCTATGTTAGAATGAGTTATGGAAGCACAAGCACACACAAGACTGTTCTACAGACCCTTTATAATTCTTGTTTTGAAGTCCCCTTATAACGATTCTTTAAAGCCTCTCTTTTTTCTTCTCTATCTTTTATTATAAAGAGTACATTGCAATCAAATGAATATCAAAAGGAGTACTTATAAACATGAATATCAAAAGGAATACTTATAAAAATGAATATTAAAAGGAATTTATGCTATAACCTCCCTTCCTTAGTTCAGTAACTCTGAATCTCGCTTAATCTTTTAATGCAACCAAACCACCTTACCACAGCAGTTCTTTTTTTT
Organism: Platycarya strobilacea; assembly: GCA_036898215.1. Taxonomy (NCBI): domain Eukaryota; kingdom Viridiplantae; phylum Streptophyta; class Magnoliopsida; order Fagales; family Juglandaceae; genus Platycarya; species Platycarya strobilacea. The sequence continues at coordinate 36,020,586 of CM072547.1, forward strand.
TTTTTTTTGAAACCCTATTAATTTAATTGACCCTGGAAGGAACCATAAAGTTCATATGCTTCAATTACTGCAACAAGGCCTTTCTTCCACCACACTGAGGGTCATTTCCACAATATATCTTCTGCCATTAAGCTCTATCTAAAGTACTATTCACTATGGAATAAGAGTATCACATCACCCCCATATCCCACATTCTTTCTAACTTTTTTTTTGCCATAACCCGTCATAAATGTAACTCCTCTAGTTCTAACTTGATCCTGAAGCACTTCTGACTTGCATCTACCTTTTTTCTTTTTAATTAAGTGCCTGCATATACTTCTTATTCTATTTACTTTAATTTCATCATATATGGTTACTTCTTCATTCAGCATGCTCATTGCAGTTTCAATATGTATGGAAAAAAAAAATCCAACACCTAATATTGAAGGATGTATTCTTTAGCGTTAATATAATATAAATTGACAATTATCTTCGTTCCATATAGGATGTGGGCATGGCTTCACAGCATAACCCTGTATACTTAAGGTACTTTTATCCAGGCTTCACATACAAAATGCTTTTACTTACCAACTTGCTTGTTAGTTGCTATCTGAAAAATTGAATGCATTTATTCCAAAAACAAGTTCCTTATTTCGTTGATTCAACAACCAGCTTTCTCTATCTCCTTCCAGATATAATTCATGTCAGATCTTTTCAGCTCCACCTCTTGTACGGATGTATTGCTTTCAGCTTTTAACTAGTTTACTCAAAATAGAACATCAAATTTTGTTGAAGAAGAAATTTTTTCCGTAAGTCAAATAAAAATGGAAAGTAATGCAATTTATTTTCAGCATTTGGTGTTAAAATATATGTTCTCATATCATTTAACACAAATTTCATGCCAGCTTCTGCATGGTTTTCACAAAGTTTCCTTCTCTGTTTTGTTTTGTTTTTTTTTTTTTTTATCATTTTTGACATTTGAGAGTGTTTTGCACTCTAATGCAATACAATAGATAATAGAGTTATGTAACATCCCATTTAGATAAAAGGAACGTTATTATTATTATTATTATTATTATTATTTTCCAATTAAAAGTTACCAAGAACACTAGAAAAGATTTCCTTCAGAGAACATTGACAGTGAGCCCAACATCGCAAAGAATGAAGAACAAGTTCCTTTAACAGAAACATTAAAGGAGTGAGATCAAAAGATTCCAATAAAATTCACACACATTAGAGTCAAATAAAAGAATGTTGGATGAAATCGATTTGAATTGAATCACACAAAGAGTAGGTAAACGGGTTTTCAGCTCGATTATATAATATGCAATTTTTACCTGACAAAGATTTACATCTGAAGCCCAAGAAACCCTTTTCGATTTGTGCAATCCCCGCATAGTTTACAGAAGAATCAAAATTTTCCCCAACTTCTTTTCCCAGCTCCGATGTCCAATATATTTTTATGATAGGTTTCAATTCGGGTTCGATCACAGAGCTTAGAGTTTAAAAAAAAAAAAACCCTGCTCTCAGAATCGAAACCCTGGCCTACTGTGTCAAATACCTTATATAAGTTGGCACTTTCTGAGGATTCTAGTTGTACGAAACTCACCCCATCGAATGGCAGAGGCCCAGGGACGGATCGAAATCTTCTACTGTCATGTAACGAAAGAAGTCCATAGAAACCCTAGCCTTTTTTTTTTCTACTTTTGTTCATTTTCTGTATTTTACTTGTTTATATTTGTTTTTTGATCTGCTTTTACACGCGCATCTGAAGTGCGTGAGTTTTGAGATGTATTGTAGTGAGGATTAGTTGTGGACCACGCGCTACAAATGAAAAGTGGGGTTGATTTGTAAAGCTTAGCTGTTTTGAGTAAAACGACGATCACAGGACCGTAGCTGACGAAGGGTGTAGCTAAGGTCTGGTGGCGGTCAATGCTCGACCACCACAAAGTCCTGTGTCGCAGCCTCTTTTCGCCACGTGTCTCATGCTTTTTTTTTTATTTGATCAATCGATAAATAAAGAAAAATGTTAGGCATCTTCATTTGGGGATTCCTATTTCAATTTAGAAATTCCTACTTGAAATTTTTTTTATAATTTATGTTGTCCAAATGACTAACACAAGAGGGGGTGAATTGAGTTATATTAAAAAATTAACAATTATAAATCAAGTATACAATATAAAATATAAACAAAATATGAAACAGTAATAAATATAAAAAGTAAAGGTAAGAAATAAGTAAACTCAGTATGTTAACGAGGTTCGGTCCCACTGCCTACATTCTCGCCCCAAGCTACCCCTTGAGGATCTCCAAATCCACTATTCAATCTCCTTTAGGTGGAGATAGAAACCTATTACACCTTTGAGCAGCACCGCTCCAAAAAATCCGTGTAGAACACCCTCTACACTTTCAATCACCTCACACTTGGTGATTTAACTATTCCCCGTGTAGAACACCTTCTACACTTCCAATCACCTCACACTTGGTGATTTAACTATTTTCCATGTAGAACACCTTCTACACACACAAGAGTTATACACACCCTTTTACTGATACAAGAATTGATAGTGGGTAGGCTATCAGAAAACACTCTTCAATGAGTGAAATAAAAACAATACAGCACAAACTATATCTCTCAAAATAAATAGGGGTTAAGGCTCAATACTTAGAGAAAAGAGAATGAAAACTTTGAATGAATGTTGTATGCTCTTGGTGTTGTGAATGTGAAGCTCTCAAATGATCTATTTATAAGCATATAAGATTTCATATTCAAATTTAAAAAGATTCACATGTCAAAGATATCATCATTCACTTTTTAAAAATTTCAAATCTAATCTTTTTACTTTTTGCATGTGACAAAAGGAGCACACTTTACTTTTCAAAAATTTCAAATCTAATTTTTTACTTTTTGCATATGACAAAAGGAGCACACTTTACTTTTCAAAACAACGACATCTACCTTTTGCATAAGTCAAGAAAAGCATCCACCACTTTTGAAAATATTCAAATAAAACATGCACATGTGAAAGATGACAATCAATCATCTTAATATTTTCAAAGTTCAAACCTTTAATCATATCATGCACATGTGAAATATGACAATCAATCATCTTAATATTTTCAAAGGTCAAACCTTTAATCATGTCATGCACATGTGAAAGATGATAATCAATCATCTTTCAAAATTTTCAAAGTTCAAACATTTAATCAGGTGATGCACATGTGAAAAATGACAATCAATCATCTTTCAAAATTTTCAAAATATTCATGCACATGTGGAAAATGTATTTTAATACTTTATGATAAAATATTAATTTTGAACCTTAATCCTAATTTCGAACTTTTAAGAGATTTACAATATTACTCTATGATTTTAATATGAACTTGTTCCCTTCTTACTCATACTTGCTTCCTTGATGTGCTTGATTCTATTGCGTGGACAACTTGAGCTTGAGACTCCTTTATTCTTTGAATTCATTTTTTATCATCAAAATCTATGTGTAGATTTACACGAAACTTGAATCCTTGAGTTCAACAATCTCCCCCTTTTAGATGATGACAAATGTTTGATAGAACTTGAAACCTGTATGAATACTTAAACTCCTCCTAAGAATGTGCGTTAGTTTTTCAAGTAAAAATATAAATATAATTCCAAGCATATATAACAAGTTTAGCAATTTAAATAATGTTAATGTTCTAGTTTAAAACTTCTCCCCCTTTTGGCATCATTAAAAAGGAATCATAATTAACTCAATAAGATATATTCCTACAATAACCAATAGACAGATCAAACGCTGTGTTAGTAAAAACTGTAAAAGTTAGAACCACCCATGTCCGACAAAACCTACAAAGGTTGAAGCCGCATTTTATCATCTCGGTGCGGAAGAAGATTTAAATCCGCTTGATGTTATTGACGAATTAGATGTTCCATAGATTTGAAGTTGAATAATTTAAAATTATTCGTGTCCGACAAAGATAGCAAAAGCTGCAGGCCTAGTTCTGCCAATGCGGTGCGGAGCCATGTATGTCCGACAAAACCTGCAAATGTTGGAAGTCTAACTCTGGCAATTCGATGCAGAGCCACGCATGTCTGACAAAACCTGCAAAGGTTGGAGGCCTAGCTCTAGCAGTCAGTGCGAAAGCAGATTTAAATCCACGTGATATTGTTGAAAAATTAAATATTATCGAGATTTGAAAGTTGTTGTTTAAAATACCGTTTTCACCTGTCGGATACTCAAATAAAATTTCACCTCATTCATTGATCCGGTTTCTGTTTATTCAAAATGATAGAATAGCAGAAAAAATTTCGTCTGATAATCTTCCGGATTTGAATCAGGAACCGTCTCAACCAGTCATTTTATCTCATGAGGTTGTTAACACCATGATAAAAGAAGAATTTGCATTTTTCAAATAGAACTGATTCTGAGGTTGTTGCAGCATCAAGATCTCTTAGTGCTCAATATGCTGCCTCTATTACGACCATGTCTCGGAGATTACTAGCGAGGGCAAATGAGGTTGATCGACTTAACAATCAAATATCTGTTCTGCATCAAAAGCTTGTAAATAAAAGCAGAAAGAATAAGAAGTTAAAGTAAGAAAATAAAGATTTGACGGAATTAGCTCGTGTTTTGAAACTTCAAATAGAGGAATCGGAACGAGTAAGAGTTCAAGCACAGAGTCAACATCAGCAGATAATGGCAGCGTTTCACGAGAGAAACAGGGACAATTATAATTAATCTCGCTAGCATAGTTCGGTAACTTTTGACAATATGTATCCGGCATATCTTGTAAGCTTGACTAAGTAAGATTTGAAGAGATGACAGTTTGTCTTCTACTTATTTCCATCTTTATAAAAACCTCAATGGCAGTTTGTCTTCTACTTAATGGCTCATCAATTCTCTTTCAGTGCTTCTCGTGATCAATCTATTTCTGCATCTGTCGTAAGTGCCATGAAGCAGTAAAACACTGATTTGGCTAATAAATCAGATCATTATGCCATTTACGAGCTTGTGGGTCTCGGGACTCGATACTCATCTTCCATTGTTGCTTTTTCCGCTCGGTTGCAGTCAAAAATCCGCGAGATAGAGAAACTTAATGAGAAGATCGATATTCTTCAACGACTTGTTCAAGAGTCTAACAAAAAAATAGTAGACTTAAAACAACAGAATAAGAATTTAAAATCATTACTTGCCTCTGCATTTTGATTGTCTAATCCTTTAGACAAAGATGGCATGATGCTTTATGAGGAGCAAATGTATTTGAATGATGAGGCTAAACGTCTCAAGTTTCTGTAGGTCATTTGAGATAATGGAATAAAAATATCTAGCAGATATTCATGGCATGCATAATTCCTATTTCTCTTCTAATCATGCATAGTTTATCTTCTGGTAGGGGTTTTGTGAAAATTTCTGCCAATTGATCATGTGTACTAGTGAATTCTAATACAATATCGCCCTTCTGCACATGATCTCTAAGAAGATGATATCTAATTTCAATATGTTTGGTCCAAGAATGTTGTAGTGGATTCTTTGAAAAATTTATATCACTTGTATTATCACATTTGATTGGAATGTGATTATTCATAAGTTTAAAATCCTTAAGTTGTTACTTCATGTAAAAAAAACTTAAGCACAACAATTGCCTACAACAACATACTCTGCTTCAGTAATAGATAATGCAATAGAATTTTTTTTTTATTAAATCATGAAACAAGTGCATGACCTAAGAAATGACATGTTCTACTAAAACATTTTCTATCATCTTTGCAACTAGTATAATCTGTACTTGAATAACTAATAAGATCGAAAGAAGTGTGTTTAGGATACCATAACTCTAAGTCAATGGTACTGGCAAAATATCTAAAAATCCGCTTAACTGCAATCAAATGAGATTGTTTTGGAAATGATTGAAAACGTGCACATAAACATACACTGAACATAATATCAGGTCTACTAGTTATCAAATATAACAAACTACCAATCATACCTCGATATACTTTTGAGTCAACTGGCTTACCGCTTTCATCTTTATCAAGTTTAGTGGTTGGACTCATTGATGTTCCAATTACTTGATTTGCAATCCGAGAAAGAAATTAAGTTCTCCCATCATGCTCATTTCAAATTCTTCCTGCATATTCTTAGCAAAATCTTGACATATATTTTCATTAGTAGCACCAAATATTATATCATCAACATAAATCTGAATCAAAAAAATATCATCATTTTCGTATTTAATGAAAAGAGTTGTATCAATTTTTTCTCTTCAAAAGCATTTTTCAATCAAGAAACTACTGAGTCTCTCGTACCACGCTCTAGGAGCTTGTTTGAGTCCATATAGTGCTTTTGTGAGTTTGAAAACATGATTTGGAAAAATATGATTTTCAAAACCTGGAGGTTGCTCAACATATTTTACCTATTCCCACGATATTCCCTTTCGAGTTGTCTCCAAATGTTACGTATCCTTCTTCTTTAGATCTAAGATCAAAGAATTTAGTCTTGTTTCCCGTCATGTGTCTTGAATATCCACTATCTAAAAATAATTTATTTTTACCTGTAGAATACTTTATGCATACCTACAAAAACAATTAAAAACAATTTTTGGTACCCAAATTCTTTGGGTCCTTTATTTATTAGTATTAGAAGAAACAAGATTTTTAGGTATCCATATGACCCTAATAGTCATTGTATGTTTTCTTCTAATAGGACAAGCAAAATAATTATGACCATTTATATTACAAAAATTGCAAATAGCATGTGACATATATAAAGAACTTGAGTGATTATAATAGTATCCTTTTTTAACAAAATTATTTTTATGAAAAAAATTTTGAATATTGGACTTTGATGTAGAAGGATTATCAAAGAAATTTTTATAAGATTTGTATTTTTGTTTTGGCATATATCCCAAGCCTGCCTTGTCAAAAACACATATTTGACTACCAAGAAGTTTTTCAAAATTTCTTTTTCCATTCGTAAAGTTTTCAATAATATTTTTTAAATCATTTTTCTTTTTCTTCAACTCAAAATTTTCATCTTTCAAAACAATACTTTCTTTTCTTAAAATATCAATTTCGTTTGTTAAAGAGGAATTTTTCTTTTTCAAAACAGTATACTTGATACCCAATTTTTCAAATTCCTCATATACCTCTTCTAAAACATTTTGCAATTTTTCATATGAAGGATCTTCAATATTATCAAGATTTATTACTTCAATATCATCTTTAGCCATAAGACAAAGATTTGCTGATTCTACATTGCTTGCTTCACTATCTGAGTTACTTGAATCATCATCTCATGTAACTTTCATTACTTTTTTGCCTTTGTTTCGATCTTTCTTTAGTAGAGGAAAATCTGATTTAATATGACCAGACTTATTGCATTTATAATAAATTAAAGTGTCATTTTTACCTGAATATTTCTTGAAAAATTTTTTGAAAGATTTCCTTGGAGGAGTTTTTTTTTTTTTAAGAACTTCTGAATTCTTCTTGTTATCATCGCAACTTCTTCATCTTTATCGTCATTTTCCTCATCTTCATCACTTTCACTTTCATATGGAATAGCTTTAAGTGCCAAACTCTTCTTTGACTTTCCTTTTTCTTCTCCTCTTTTCAACGTGTACTCATGGGTGATAAGTGACCCGATGAGTTCATTCACTTCGAGCTTCTTGAGGTCTCTAGCTTCAAGAATCGCTGTCACTTTTGATTCCCAACGTTTTGGTAGAGAGTTGAAAATTTTTCTTACTATCTCCACTTTGGAATAAATTTTGCCAAGAGCTGTCAAGCTGTTTATGATGTTAGTAAAACGAGTGTACATACTAGAAATAGATTCATCATCATTCATCTTAAACATTTTATATTCATGAGTAAGAATATAAATTTTTGATGCTTTGACTTGAGAAGTTCCTTCATAAGTAATTTCCAAATTATCCCAAATTTCCTTTGCTGTAGCATAAGTCATTACTTTATTAAATTCATTACTATTGAGAACATTATATAATAAATTCATAGTAGTTAAATTCAAAGTACAAAGTCTATCGTCTTCACAATCAAACTCTTCTTCTTTCTTTTTGACCTTTACTCTATCAATCAGTTTTGTTGGAATATAAGGTCCATTTACAATACATTTCCAGATTTCTCGACCTTGAGCCTGAAGAAATATTCTCATTCTAACTTTCCAGAATGAGTAATTTTCTCCGCAAAAGAGTGGAGGCCGACTGCTGGATTGATCTTCCCAAATGAAGCTGCAATGTTAGCCATAAGATCTTAACTCAAAAGATAGTTAATCTTATAAAAGAGCTCTAGTTCTGATACCAATTGTTACTGATCATAGGCCGCACCTATGTCACCTAACAACTGTACCTACCAGACTAGCCAGCCACCGTCTCTACCGGTGCACCGTCACCCATGGTCGGAGAGTCTTGCTTCGGTGACACAGTCACAAGCGAGAGTTCCCATGAGTGATCTGCCTGTATGAACAGTACAGGTCAACTAGCTCTGATACCAATTGTTGCCCAGATGACTAACACAAGAGGAGGGGTGAATTGAGTTGTATTAAAAAATTAACAATTATAAATCAAGTATACAATATAAAATATAAACAAAATATGAAACAGTAATAAATATAAAGAGTAAAGGTAAGAGAGAAGCAAACTCAGTATGTTAACGAGGTTCGGCGTCACTGCCTACGTCCTCGCCTCAAGCTATCCCTTGAGAATCCCCAAATCCACTATTTAATCTCCTTTAGGTGAAGATAGAAACCTATTACACCTTTGAGCAGTACCGCTCCAAAGAATCAGTGTAGAACACCATCTACACTTTCAATCACCTCACACTTGGTGATTTAACTATTCCCCGTGTAGAACACCTTCTACACTTCCAATCACCTCACACTTGGTGATTTAACTATTCCCCGTGTAGAACACCTTCTACACACACAAGGGTTATACATACCCTTTTACTGATACAAGAATTGATAGTGGGTAGGCTATCAGAAAACACTCATCAATGAGTGAAATAAAAATAATACAGTACAAACTATATCTCTCAAAATAAATAAGGGTTAAGGCTCAATGTTTAGAGAAGAGAGAATGAAAACTTTGAATGAATGTTGTATGCTCTTGGTGTTGTGAATGTGAAGCTCTCAAATGATTTATTTATAAGCATATAAGACTTCATATTCAAATTTAAAAAGATTCACATGTCAAAAATATCATCATTCACTTTTTAAAAATTTCAAATCTAATCTTTTTACTTTTTGCATGTGACAAAAGGAGTACACTTTACTTTTCAAAAATTTCAAATCTAATCTTTTACTTTTTGCATATGACAAAAGGAGCACACTTTACTTTTCAAAACAAAGACATCTACCTTTTGCATAAGTCAAGAAAAGCATCCACCACTTTTGAAAATATTCAAATAAAACATGCACATGTGAAAGATGACAATCAATCATCTTAATATTTTCAAAATTTAAACATTTAATCATATCATGCACATGTGAAAGATGACAATCAATCATCTTAATATTTTCAAAATTCAAACTTTTAATCATGTCATGCACATGTGAAAGATGATAATCAATCATCTTTCAAAATTTTCAAAGTTCAAACATTTAATCAGGTGATGCACATGTGAAAAATGACAATCAATCATCTTTCAAAATTTTCAAAATATTCATGTACATGTGGAAAATGTATTTTAATGGTTTATGATAAAATATTAATTTTGAGTCTTAATCCTAATTTCAAATTTTTAAGAGATTTACAATATTACTCTACGATTTTAATGTGAACTTGTTCCCTTCTTTCTCATGCTTGCTTCCTTGATGTTCTTGATTCTATTGTATGGACAACTTGAGCTTGAGACTCCTTTATTTTTTGAATTCATTTGTTATCATCAAAATCTATGTGTAGATTTACACGAAACTGAAACCTTGAGTTCAACAATTTATAATTTTATATAATTTTATATAAGTATTTTAAAATAATTTTAAAATTTTTTATATTTTAAAGTTTTAAGATGTTAAAAAAATCATATAAAAAAATTAAAAATTTAAGTATTTTAAAATGTATATTTTATGTACATGATTTTTTTAACATCTTAAACTATTTTTTAAAAATATAAAAAATTCATAATATTGTTTTAAATTACTTATATAAAAATTATATAAAATTAAAAATTAAAAAAATATATATCTCAAATAGAATTCTTAAATAGGAATTCAAAAATAAAGATTCCTAACATTATTCATAAATAAATATTAATGTATACCATACACCTAATTGACTTGGAAAATGTCAAAATAAGAAGAATCATCATAATAATTTTTAAAGATATTACAACAAACTTCATCATAATTCCTGTTCGGATTATGTCGGGCAAATTCAGATATAAAATATTCAAAAATTGGGTTCCTTGCATTAGTTTAGGGTAAGGTAACTTCTAAAAAGATAATAAAAAAAAAAGAGAGAGAAATGAATAAGAAAGATAATGCGACCTATTTAAGAGACATTCTTGAGATGTTTGAAGAAGTAGATATTTCATTCTTTTATCTCTTTATCTTTGTAAAAGAAAAGGTGGTGTTCATCATTTGTTTTTTCAATTATCATCTTCTCAATATTTATTAATGTGCCATGGTAGACAAATAAAACATGATAAATTTTTTTAATTATTTAATATATCAAATTATGAGATAATGAGAAGAAAATAAATAACATTACTCAATCATTGCACTTGTGTAAAACAATAATAATTATTTTAATCCCAACTTGATTAAGTTGATTAAAGTATAAACATCTTAGGGCCCTTATTAGAAGAATTCACTATTGAAAATTAATTTTGAATTTTACCACCTCAAAAAATTAAACTACAAATTATTTTTGAATGGAAAATGATTTACTCATCATAACTACTTTACAACTCTACATAGATGAAGTGTAATTTTGTAATATTGAAATTTATTTTTAATAGGGTGGTATGATTCTATTGGTTGATTGAAAACGAATTTGTAAAATAGTTGTAAAAAATTGTAAGTATATCATTATCCATTTTTAAAAGATGATATCCAAACTAACAATTTATAACTTAACCCAATTTAAACATAAGTTACAATAAATAGATTTAATCATTAAAGTTATGTAATGTCATTTTTATTAATCTAATTTCTTTCAACTATTCTTAGGGAGCAAGACGAAATATAGCACTTGCTAAAACATCTCTTTCATTATCATCATCATCATCATCATCATCATCAATTTTTTTTTCTTTTAACTTTAACTTTCCCAACAATTACCTCCATATATGGCAGTTTCTTGAGTTTGAAATCTTTATTTTTCTAACCAAGCAAGCATAATATTAATAGAGTCAAGGGTTCATAATACATAGTTAGAATGTGGATCATTTTCTCTCTATTTAGCAAGAGAATATATTTAGGAAGAGTAGCAAAGGATATACAATCAATAATAAGATTGGTCGAAGACCATTGCACAATTAAATGCTGCATGCATTGATTTTATGATCGATAAATTTTTCATACTTTTAAATGATCAAAGAGACTAAGATGAATATCTTCAACGATTGGTAAAATTTTTTAATCTGACGTGTGTCAACATGTTCAATGGTTGTTATGACCAGAAGAGCATCAACTTCTATTAGCTTCACAAATGTCTGGATTGGTTGATTCAAATTTTGATGTCCAAGCTTCTAGAATTTTCCCTTTGAATTGCAACAAACAATTGTTGTAATCATGAAAGTGTCCCTAATAGGTGCATTAAAAATTAAACTATAAAAATTGATGGAGGAGTACTCCATTTATGATAATACATATGTTGATATTTCTTTTCCCCATGCATATATATGTATTATCTATAGAACTTTACAAGGAGAAGACTAATTTTCCAAGTTTTAGGTTTGATTTGGTCATGGCTGATTATTTTGCAAAATTTCCATATGATATATATAATGAGGACAACAAAGAGTTGAAAATGAGTTTTGTCCCCTAACAGACCTAATAAAGATTCTGGGTTAATAATAGTTTTTACCTAGTCTGTAATGGAATATAGAAATGTTGAGATGCTTAATGGCGAACTACTTTAATGCCAAATAATGCATGTAAAGGGATAAACCAAAAATCAATGAGCCAAAGTTTCTTCTTCTTTGTTACAAATGGGAGAGATTCATGCCTTCAAAATGAGGTGAGGGGATTACAAATTCAATTGGACAAGAGTTGACAAGAAGTGCTATAAAATTTTTTAGAGTAGTAATCTGTGGTAGTCATGGATCTTTAGTTGCCAAAGTTATATCCGTGGGGAATTTGGGTAGTTTGAAAGGGATGTGCAAGAGAATGAGGCTTCAAGATTGTAGGCGGATTTAACTGAGTACTTGTCAAATTAAGATCTACACCATTGTATCTTGTCTAGTTAGGTTATACGAGGAGGGGTTAAAACTTTGAATGTGCAATAGAGCTCATTCTAGCTTTTTATATTGTCATGAATTTTACCAAAATGAGTTCTATTCCATAATTTCAAAGCCTCTTTAGTTACCTTAAGCTTTTGATAGAGGAAGAATGTTGAGTTACAATTAACAACTGTTGATTGTGGTTTGAAGTTAAGGATAAGATCAGATGGTGGAGATTGGCATCCATAAAAAAAAAAATAGTCTTCATTGTTGATTGGATCCACCACCATCGCGTTATTTCTTAATAAGAGTGCAACCTTACATTTTCTTAATCCACATGTATGAGGGACCATTTTTTTTAAGGAATATCTCAGACTATTTATCATTCATATCAAAGATAAAACTTGATTACATTCTGGTCTAGGAACCATGATAGCACATCCCTCAGCTATATCTAAGGATTGCTTAGCTAGACAATGAGCAATTTCATTACCACTTCTCTTGATATGTATCACTTGTCATTGGGAAAGTCTAGTGAGCCAAGTTTTAGTATCTGTTAGCACCATACCCAGCCTATATGTGACACCCCCAAATTCTCTTTAAAATAACATGGAAATCGAGACGTCGAGATGATGACAACACGGGTTACGCATCCCCAACGTCATATGCTAAGTGTGTGAATACATGATATACATAAATAAAAGTAGCGGATAAATTAAGTCAATAACTAGTATCAAAATTTTTAAAATTATTTTACAAACCAGTTTAACATAAATTCTCCAACAGAGAATTTAATACAGTCATCCGAAAGATAAATCATAAAAATACATATTCATAAAAAGGGGAAAATAATTTTCCAAGATAACAATTTTATAATACGAATACTTCAACAGCGGAGTCAGTTCCTCAGACTCAGCCTTTACAAAAATCTGCATCCAAAAACTACGACGTTAGAAAAGATATCGTAGGTAAGTATAACCTAAACAAACCAAAAGATAGAAATACATTCATGCAACAACATTACGCATGAACAGGACACATTATGCATGAAACTTAAAATCATCTTTCCCAAAATAAATACGATAACCACACAAGCCAAAATCTCAATTTGGCCCAAATTAAAACTCCAATAAAATCATTCATCATTTTTCCAGAAAATGATGTGCATAAATCCATTAAAACCACAACCATTTTTCCAGAAAATGGTTCACGTAAAACTAATAAATACAACTCATCAATTTCCCATAAAATGATCTAAACATCCATTTTATTAACCGTATGCACCATATCTCTCCTAGGGACCATCCGCACGGTGGAGGAGGTAAGATGCACAGTGGCCGAACGGCAACGCGGCGAGGATAAACGCATTTAAGACCCATTTCGGGTTTGCTCAAGTGGAAGGAGAAATGGTGGTGCGTGGGGGCTGCCGGTGGTAGGGAAGGGTTGCCAAGGGATGGGTAGTCTAGTGGTGAGGGCGGTGACGCCGTAGGGTGGTGGACGGCAGCGCTGTAGTGGCTCAAAGGAATGAAAACCCATTTCGGGTTTAAGGGTATTCTGGGATGGTGCGGGATAGGCCGGAGTTGGGATTGCTACAAGGAACTCGCCGGTAGCTGGTGGTTCAAGTAGTGGGGGCGGTGACAGCCACGGCCGTGCGCAGGGGCACCGGGTGTAGGGAGAAGGGACGAGCGAGAGAAAGGAGAGAACATGGGAGGGGGTCGCACGGGGAAACTGGGAAGGAAAGAAGAAAAAAAAAGAAAAAAAAAAGAAAAGAAAAAGGAAAAGAGAAAAAAGAAAAAGAAAAAGAGGACTACTAAAAAAAGCGCAATAAATTAAATAAAAGCTAACTGAACATACTACAATTTAATATTAATAAAATAAAATATTTAAAACCCAACAATAAACCAATTTAATTTAGAAAACAATTTAATTACAGAACACTAATTATTATTAAGAAAGCACATCAAATAAAATCACATAATAAAATAAAAGAATTTAATTCCAATTACTAAAATAATTACCTTACATAAAATTAATAAGAAAAGTAACGTAACTCAATATTAACTAATTAATAGCTCAAATAAATATTTTAAACAAATAAAACACAACTAATAATATTATTAAATTAAATTAAAATAATCAACAACGAGAATAAAATAACGTGTAAAAATACACGTAAATCTATGATCTCACACTATATGCTCTCTCATTTACATAATTTACACCCTTCACAACCTGCATTGAATCTCCTTTTAAGATGACAACTAGCAAATCTAGTTCATTAGCAAATCTAGTTCATTAGCAAATCTAGCAACATGATAACCCCCTAATGCCTTTGCTAACATGGGTTCTCTGAAGTTTAGCATGTTAGTCTTCTTTGTTGCAAACATAGTCCCCTCCTACAACACATAGGACACGTAAACGAAATAACAATTTTCCTTTTGGACGGATTCAACATAGTGGGAAGTATTTTTAAACATGCTCTCCACAAAAATTCTTGTAGTATTTGGAATCTTTCAATTCCAGCACTTAGTTCATCTCTCTTGCTTGTTTACACCTCTTAAAGACTGACATCTTGACAATTTTCAGCAACTTTTTCTATAGGTGATATGAGCTCTAGATTTAAAGTTTTCCTTCTTAATTAGTTTTCATCCAAGTGAGCCTATCCAACTTAGCCACGTTTATATATAAGGGTGCCTAATCCAACTACTAAACAGGAGTTTACAGGGCGACCTCCAAATTTTTCTTATTGATTTAGGATTAGGTTTAACTCCCCAATGCAAAGCCATGCACCAAGATAGGCTATGTTAATTATTTCAAAGTGTTGTTAGAAATTTTCTTCTTGATTCTGTGGGGCTAGAGTGTGAACAAAAGTGATAAGTAGTGAGTTATATGGAATGTCTGAGTACACCAAAATAGATAAAGAATTCATATTAATATGCACAAGTTTGACGTCAATACCAAGTTGTCATACGTACAAAAGTCCATCTTTTTTGACAATATGGGGAATATGTACATAGTGATAAAAATCTAGATTATTTACTATAGATAAGGAACGTTTATCATGTAACATGGCTCCAACAAAACAATCAAATTAGGATAATGAGTCTTGAGATATTTCTTGAGGCTTCTAAGTGCCTAGGATTGAGCAAGGCATCGAGAATTTCATATTATAATCCTCAAAAAAAGCAAGCCTCTTCTGCTTCTAATTTTGGTGCTTCGTATGGGGTGGATTACTCGATCTTTGCCAATGGTATAAAATAAAATTTAGACGGCCTTTTCTTATCTTGCCAAGGTTTACCGATTAGAAGTCTAGTACTATTAAGTGTGTCTTCCTCAAGGGGGTTCTTGATTGATGAGGTCTATAGTAGAGATTTGTAGAGGAAACCATTATCACAGTTGTAAGTTGCACATTTGGAAGAGATGAGGCTAGGTTTTTCTAGGGTTCCAAGTCTTCTGGGTTGGTGGGAGGATGTTGTCTTTTGGTAATATTGTTGTACGTGCTTGAAAAATGTGATTTAAGAGGTTTGAACAGTTTTTGTTTGGGTTGAAATGGAAAGCTCATTGCTTTTAGTAGAAGTCTAAACACTTGATTTCAAGGAAAGAGAATTGGTGGACTTTAGTTGAATTGGGTTTGGTGATTTTGACATGTCTGCTATAGTGATAACAACTACTTTATAAATGGCCCCACATTTGTGGTACCACTTGAAATAATATTGGCAACCATCCTAATTCAATTGTCTCACTCTTTCCGCCCCATAAATCTTAAATTTTTGTGTCATTATTGCTATCACATGCTTTAAATTAATGTTTATCCTTCAATTTTTATCATTTTTTTCGTAAATAATTTTTCCTTGAATCTAAAAACTAAAGAAATGGGGCAATGGGTCCTAGCTCCTAAGGGTAATCTTTTAAGTTATTGTAATAAGCTGCAACACCTAATGTTCTATAATCAGTTGTTACATATGGGGTGTGCAATGCATAAATCTAAGCAAAACATTAATATATTAGGACATATAGCTAGGTGTACTGACTTGATCCTAAATGTATTAGGGATGAAAGATGGATAAATATTATTGAGCATAAAGTATATTTAATGGGCCAATTTTCAAAAACCTCAATGGAGATTTATTGGATAGCTTAGATAAGTCCACGAGCTATAATTTCTTTGGTTAAATGAGAATTTTAATTTGACTTGAGTGTCAAAATCTTTTGTTAGGCCCGCTAGTTTTAGTGGATTTTTTTTTATGATGTTATTAGGCTAGTAATTTAGAAAGCCCAAATGCCATTCCAACCCAAATGCATGCACACAAAACAATTAGGGTTGAGGCACATCCCATAATTTGGTATTTTTGTATCTTGGTGTAAGCTGCTAGCTCCATAGGCTAAAAAGGGAGGGATGGCGCGGGTCGGCTCTCAAAAAGCTAAGACTAGTTTAGAACCCACAATATTTATGATGTGTGTAAGCATTTGGCATTTGTAATAGTGGCTATGTGTGAACTATACATGCATGGCTTGAATAGTGCATGGGCTCATGTATCAATCATGTTGCAAGATCTCTTAGTGGTATTGGTATATATGTAGCATATGGATGCCTTGGTTAGGCCCGTGTTGATCAGAGATGGTCAAAAGGCAATAGATCATCAATCCATTTTCTCCCTAAAGAAAAAAAAATAAGAAACATAAAAAAGCTTGATAAAGAATGAACATGAGGCTTATAGGGAGGATGGAAGGGAGAGACTAGTAAGGGAGGAGCTCATTCCCTTAAAGTGGCACAAAAATTGAAGGGTTTGATAAACATTGAAGGAGAGGGTATATGCATGTGTGTATGCATGAGAGAGAAAGAGAGAGAGAGAGAGAGAGAGAGAGAGAGAGAGAGAGAATTAGCTATCTTATTGTCTCATTATTTGCATAGATCAAAATATACATACTGTGAGGTCCTAGATTTACATGTATTTTGATATATTGTCTTTATTCTTATTATTGATTATTTTAATTTATTATAATAATATTATTAGTTGTATTTTATATGTTTAAAATTGTTATTTGAGCTATTAGTTAATTAATATTAGTCTTAAGTTATTTTTTATGTTGAAATATTGAGTTACATTATTTTCTATATTAATTTAAATGTGAGACAATTTTTTAATGATTGGAATTTAATTTCTTTTATTTTATTATGTGAGTTTACTTGATGTGTTTTATTTATTATTTTATTTTAAGTAGTCTCTGCATTTAAATTAATTTATTCAACTCTCTGTTTTATAATTATTTTTTTTTTTGGATCAACTTTGTGAACTGAGTTGTGAGGGCTAGATCTCGTTTATTTCCTCTTTTTCTTTCTTTTTCTTTCTTTCTTCCTCATTTTTCCTACCCCCCCTCCCACCCCAGCCGCGTGAGCCCCCTCCCCTGCTTCCTCTCTCCCGCCGTTTCACTTCACTCTCCGGCGACACCGCCCAGCCCACGACCCTCCCCACCCGCCAACGAGTCCAGTGGTACCGGAGGTGTCATCTCCGGCCACCTCATCACCCTTGCACAGCCCTCTACCCGAAAATGAGTTCATGGCTTTTCCTACATTTTTCGGCTACCGCCAGCCACCTATGGCGCCGGCAACCTACCAGTAGCCTTTCCTCACTCCGGCAAGCATCACCCACCACCTATAACCATCCAACTCTACTGTTTGCTCTTCCACCTGAAATGGGTCTTCAAATGGCTTGTTCTTCACCGCGCCGCCGTCCAGCCGCCATGCATCTCACCTCCACCGCCAAACCACTCCCCTAACTCAGCCGACCAACCCCTTAACTCAGTTTCCCCAACCGCTGTCCCACCTTCCCTATACGACCCCAAACTCGAAAATGGGTTTCCACCCATTTTGAGCCCAATTCACTACCTTCTGATGGTTGTGCCACCACACCACCACCTCCAAGAGATTCCCTACCTTCCAAAGAGTATCTCCTTAAATCTTGGTGTCAAATCGAGCACTCTAGTCTAACGTACAAGTGACCGCTATGAACGCTGCGGATTGGCATTTGCTCAAGGATTTACGTTTTTACCCGCTATAAGTACTTTCCAAACAAACTTTAAGATTTAAATATATTTTTTGCATCAACAGATTTTGTGTTTGGTCATTGTTAGAATTTATTAATTGTTGGCTATTTTGGCATTGTGTATTTACACGCATATTCATGTGTTAGAAATGGAAACTGGGTTTTTATTGAGTTTATGGATTTTAATGATTTTGACTAAGTCATAGCGGGGATGGCGATACGTTTTATAATTAATATTGAGCTTGGATTTAATTTATTTCTGTTAATGGGTTTTAAATATCTTATTTTATTGATCTTGAAATTATAGTATTTAAAATCAGTTTTTATTTTATTTATTGTGCTTTTTCTAGTAGTTTTCTTTTCCTTTTTCTTTTTCTTTTCTTTTCTTTTTCTTCTTTCTTTTTCTTTTTCTTCTTCTCTTCCTCTGCTTTCTCGCGTGCAGCCTGCGTCCCCTGTCTCCCTCTCTCCCTCTCGCCGTTCCTTCTCTCCCACCCAGGACCACCGCCGGCCACCCACCGGCGACACCGCCCAGCTCAACCTCACCCCCTCATGCCGGCGAGCTCAACGGCACCGGTGGTGTCACCTCCGGCCACCCCACCGCCCCTCCATGGCAACAAACCCGAAATGGCCATTTTTGCTTCCCTTGCATTTTTCGGCCACTGCCGGCCACCCCTTAGCCTCCGACCACCACCACTAGACTCCCCACCCTTCGGCAAGCATAACCCACCGTCGGTAGCCACCCATCGCCGCCGGTTACTCCCTCCACCCGAAATGGGCCTTAAACGGGTTGGGCAACCCAGCGCCGCTTGGCCACCGTGCATCTCACCTCTGCCACCATTCGACTCCCCTCACCCAACCGGTCAATCCCCTAACTCAGTTTCCTCATTCGTGGCCCCACCTTCCCGGTACAACCCCAAACTCGAAAATGAGTTTTTATCCCTTTTGACCCCGATCCGCCACCTTCCGGTGGTTATGCCGCCACACCACCACTTCCATGAGATTCCCCACCTTTCAATAAATACCTCCCTAAATTTTGGTGTCAAACCGAGTGTTTTAGCCTAACGTACATGTGACCGCTACAAACGCTACAGATTGACGTTGTTTAGGGATTTACGTTGTTACCATTGTAAATACTTTCCAAACAAGCTTTAAGATTTAAATATATTTTTGGTATCAACAGTTGTTGTATTTGATTATTGTTGCTATGTGTTGGTTGAAGTTGGTATTTGTTGGTTGATTGGATTAATCAAATGTTGGATATTTGCTGCATGGTTGTCTGCATTGTGTATTTACACGCATGCTCATGAAAATACTTTGAAAGTGGATGTTTGCATGATTTCGGATATTCATGTGTTGGAAATGAAAACTGGGATTTAAATTGAGTTTAACGGATTTTAATGGTTTTAGGCTGAGTCATAACGGGGACGGTGATACGTAACGCCCGTTGTGATCAGCGTGTGAGTGTGTAGATGACATAATGGAGACGGCGATACGTAACGCTCATTATGGTCATTGGGTGTGCATTTCATATCGGGGACGGCGATACGTAACGCTCGGTATGAAATGAGTGTGCGTGGATCGTAATGGGGACAGCGATACATAACGCCCATTATGATTTCGGGTGTGTGAGTAAATCATATCGGGGACGGCGATACGTAACGCCCGGTATGATTGGTTTTGAAGATATTATTTTATGAGAAATGATGGGTGATTTTATTGGGATTTTATTGTGGATTAAAATGGGATTTTGACGAGTGTGATTATTTCATCGATTTTGAGGAAGATGATTTTAAGTCTCATGCATATGGTAATTGTTCTTGGTTGTTGTTGTGGCATTAATGTATTTATTCTCTTAGGTTTGGTTGGGTTGTACTTACCTGCGATGCCATCTTGGCGTCGTAGTTTTTTTTTTTAATGCAGACTTTAGAGAGGCTGAGCCTGAGGAGACGGCTCCGCTATAGAGGTGTTATTATTATTAATTGATATCTCGGGAAATTTATTTTCCCATTTTTATAATTATGTATGTGTTTAATTTGTATTTTTGGTTGACTGTATTAAATCTCCTGTTGGAGAGTTTTTATTAAAATGGTTTGTAAAATATTTCTAAAAATTCTGGTACTTAGATATTAAATTATTTTCCACTATGACCTTTATTTATGTATGTCACGTGTGCACACACGTTCGACACTGGTTGTTGGGATGTGTGATCCGTGTTGTCATCATCCCGACGCCTCGATTCCCGTGTTATTTTAAGGAGAATTTGGGGGCATTACACGTAACGCCTGTTATGATTAGTGGGTGTGAATGATATAATGGGGACGACGATACGTAATGCTTATTATGGTCATTGTGTGTGTATTTCATATCGGAGATGGCGATACGTAACGCCCATTATGATTGGTAGTATGTGTATGACATAACGGGGATGATGATACGTAACGCCCGTTATGGTCACTGGATGTGTATTAGGATGTGTATTTTATATCGGAGACGGCGATACGTAACACCCAGTATGAAATGTGTGTAGGAATCATAATAGAGACGGCGACACGTAACACCCATTATGATTAGTAATGTGTGTATGTCATATCGGGGACGGCGATACGTAACGCCCGGTATGATTGGATTTATGGATATTATTTTCTGGAAAATAATGGATAGTTTTTATTGAAATTTTATTGTGATTAAAATGAGATTTTAACGTTTGAGGTTATTTTATTTATTTTAAGGAAGATGATTTTAAACTTCATACATACGGTATCATGTTCATGAGTGATGTTATTTTTGTTGCATGAGTATATTCTATATCTTGTATGTTTGGGTTGTACTTACCTACGACGCCATCTTGGCATCGTAGTTTTTGGATACAGTGTTTTGTGGCGGTTGAGTCTGAGGAGGCGACTCCGCTGTTGAAGTATTCTTATTATAAATTGTTATCTTAGGAAATTGTTTTCTCCTTTTTATAAATATTTATTTGTTAAATTGTATTTCAGATAACTATATTAAATCTCTTGTTGGAGAATTTATGTTAAATTGATTTGTAAAATATTTTTAAAAAAATTTTGGTACTTAGACATTTACTTAATTTATCCGCTGCTTTTATTTGTACATGTCACGTATTCACACACTTAACACTTGACGTTAGGAGTATGTGACCCATGTTGTCAGCATTTCGATGCTTCAATTCCTGTATTTCTATAAGTACGATTTGAGGGCGTCACACATACAAAACAATTGTCATCATCATATTGTTTAAAAATTAATTTTATATTGAAAATTTGTTGAAAAATAGTATTTTCCACCATGTAAAAAGGAGTTGAATATGGTAAATTTAGAGAAAAGATTGCTTCCTATATGATTACGGATCAACCCATTACGTTTATTAGAAAATAAAGAAGTTATAGAGAAGATAAAAATGCTAGAGATAAAAAGAACTCAATGAGGAAGAGATTGAGAGAACGTTTCCATTCCACCGTAACTCATTAGTACTATTAAATTAACCCGAGGCTTTATACAACAATATAAAACAATACAAAACCAAAAGAAAAGGGAATAAAGAATAACCAACTCCACTATATGTATAAAAAAAAAAGCATAGGCACCTATCTACAATCAAAAATTGTTCCCTAATTGACTTGTTGAGGTGGCAAGAATATCTCAATAGTATTACCCAGTTGCTATATGTCTATTCCCATTTTTTTTGCTTGTATTCTCCATGTAGGGACTGTGGAATCATTTGGTTTACCACAACAGATCTTGGTACATTTTAAGTTAACTCCAATATAAGTGATTTTTGTTACTCTCCCTCAAGATATGAATAGATATTCATAATACACATCTTGGATAGTAAAAAATGAAAAATAGTAGCAGATAAAGCTTTCGTAAAAATATTTACAAGCTGAAACTTTGAGGCTACATGTACTAGTATGAGACTCTGGACAACATCTTTTCTATGATAAAATTAAAATTTAACTCAATATGTTTAGTTCTTTAGTGAAATGCTGGATTCTTGTGAGATGTAAGGTTAATTGACTATCATAATACAAAAGTACAAGCATGGTATGATCTGTGTTAAGGTCTCAATAAAGAGTTGAGCCAACACAACTGATATGAGCTAGGGCTCGATACTCTGCTTCTACTGAAAAATGCAATATAGTAGCTTGCCTTTCAGATTTCTATCTAATCAAAATATGTCCAATAAAAATGCAAAAACTAATCATTAATCTCCTAGTTTCTGGACACTCTGTCAATTTGAGTCACTGAAGTCATTTATATGTAATGAAGATTGAGATAAAGGAAAAATTTCTTGCACTATAGAGCCTTTCCAATACTTCAAAACTTTGTGGCTTGCATGCATAAGTGTTTGTGTTGGCTTGTTCATAAATTGACTAAGGATACTAATAATGTATATAATGTCAAGTATGGTTATTGAGAGGTAAATCAATCTTCTAATAAGCCTTTTGTAGCTTGTGTAATCGGCCAATAAATTCAAGGATGAGTATGCGAGTTTATGATTGGAAATAGAGCAAAGACATCCAAATGCTCGCAAATGAGTGTAGGAAGGTACAAAATAGAAGAGCACTTCATAAATGGATTTATTGTACAAGATTGGGGTAGAAATTTTATTGATTATGTGTGTGGTAGACAAAACAATATCTCCCCAAATATTAAAAGGGAGAGCAACTTGAAATATGAGAGTTCGAGCAACAAAAAGGAGATATTGATATTTTCTCTTCACTACTTCATTATGTTATGAGGTAGAGACACATGATTTTTTATGTAAGCCCCCATTAGAGCTATAAAATTCAAGCATGTGAGAATTCTGGCCTGCATTAGACCTATTTATTTTATTTTTTGATTGAATTGAGTGCCAATCATGTGCATGTAAGTTTGTAGAAGAGATTTAACTTCATATTTGAGTTTCATAAGATAAACTCAAGTGATCTAACTGTGCTAAAAAATAGTGGTGACCTTGAATAGATGTAGTAGAGTAGGGATCCCAAATATCACAATATATAAGATCAAAAGGAGATGAAATAGAATATGTGCTCAAATAGAAATGTTTTCTTTTCTACTATGCCAAATGACAAACAGTGCATTGTATATCTTCATTACACTTTACATCAGGAATATGGGATTGAATTACATTCATCTTTGATAAGATATATATTCTAATCTAAAGTGCCAAAGATAAAAGCCCTGTTGTATATTGGCATTGAAGACACGACTAGGGGCAAATTGAGCATATTGATTGACTTTGTAGCTTAAAGAAAGGAAGTTGTTTATAGCATTACGGAAAAAAGAGATATGAATAAGAAAATAGAGAATATTACTGACATTAGTAAGACCAATCTTCATCCACAAAGAGAGGGCCTATATAAAATAGAATTTGTTTAAGAAAACAATGCAAAGAGATGAACTATGACTGAGCTTACTAACTAAAATAAGGTTATAAGCCAAATAGGGCACAAAGAACATCAGTGAAGATTACGAAAATTTGAAATTTTTACTTTCCCAATGTGAGTAACTCTAACTTAGGTCCTATTAGGCAATTGAACATAAACTTGTGTTTCATGAGTGAGAGAAGTGAGAGAAGTGAGAAAAGATATTGAGCAGACCATGTGATATGTAGTTCCAGTGTCAAGAATCCAAGGTACTGTGGATTTAGGATTATTGAGTTTTTTATGATTAAAAAAAGTGAGATGCTTGTGATTATTAGCAGAAAGAAAAAATAAAGGAATTAGATGCATTAGAAATAGTTGAGAGATGATATTGTATACCTACCATATTGGAACAACTAGAAAAGCTAGTTGTAACATCTGTGGTGGTTGCAATGACAAGTTTAGGCTGATTTGTTAATGGAGGAACATTGGAGTCATTGAGGTTAAGCCGAGATGTTTGAGCATTGACAAGAGCAACAAGTTGTTGAAGTTGAACTTCAGTCAAAGACAACTATGGACAATGCAGAGATCCTTTCTCCTGATTTTGTGATCCAACCTACTTGGCTAAATATGCAGCTAAGAGCATTTCTGGTTCGGATTTCATGAATTTGAAATTGAGAGGGAAGCTAATCAGCCGATAGCACTTCCCTTGGTATTACCATTCCTACCACAATGATAGCATGTAATCTCAAACATTTATTTCTTCTTTGTAGGATTGTGAAAAACAACTAAGGCAGAAGATCCAGAGGTAGGCAGAATAAGAGACCCAGTCTACCTTTGCCTCTCTTCCTATAAAACTAAGGAGAAAATCCTATCCAAGGAGGTCATAGGGCTCATGAGTATAATCTTCCCTCTGATGTTGTCATATGTGTCATTCAATTCCATTGAAAACTTCAAAATACAATCTATCTGTAAGTCTCACAAATGGATCTCAAAGCCTTACAAGTGCAAAGGCCACAAGAGAAATGAGGAAAATGCCTATAGTTGTAAAGCTCCTCCTAAGCAACAGCAAGTTCAGTGAAATAGTCACTTATAAATTGTGCTCCTTGTGCATTTGAACTAGGTTGGTGTTGAAATAGTTAGATCCTGACATTAACTAGTTGAGCAAATCTGGCCTTGAACTTCTCCCATACCTCCTTATCTGAGTTAATGAATAAAACATTGGATGCAATCTCTTTTGATATGGAGTTAAAGATCCAAGACAATATGAGGTTATTACCTCTCAACCAAGGTATGTAGAGGGCATTAGTGAGCTTTGGTTTCAATGCTTCCATAAAAGATAATTAGGACTAGTCAGATGTGGTGTAGGAAGAAGAGATTGTTGAGTTCCTCTAAAGGAGAAGAATATTGAAGATGAGGTGTGCAAGAGGAATTTTCTTCAGCCATTGGGTGATAGAGTTAACAAGGGAGAGAAAGAAGTGAAGGGACAAAAGATTATTAATTATAAGAAAGAAAAAAAAAAGAACACAAGTCACAGAACCTACTCTGACGCCATGTTAGAAAATAAAGAAGTTGCGGAGAAGATAACAACGACAAAGCTAAAGAGAACTCAATGAGGAAAAGATTGAGAGAATCATGTTCTCATTCTACCGTATAATAATACAGTAAAAATAGCCAAGACTTTATATGAAAATACAAAAATACCATAAGGGACAAAGAATAACCAATTTCACTGTCTAAAAAACAATAAAACAAAACAAAACGTAGGCACCTATCTAAAATCAAGGAATGTTCCCTAACTAACTCTGTTAAGGTGGCAGGAATAGTAATACCGGGTAGTTGTCATGTGCCCATTTTCATATTTTGTGCTTGTATTCTCAAAATCATCTAGTTTACCATCAACAATCCTGGTACATCTTCAATTAATTCTAATTTAAATGATCTTTGTAAAGTCACATGAAATGAGCTTGTACTATGCAGAATCTTTTAATATGGTGTTTAATTGATCTATAATATAGCAATTCTTATGCTTTGTAATTCCTAATGATTGTAATATAAAATATACTAGAGTACCATTTTCCATTGTCATTTTGAGTTCTTTCCCCATTGAACAATTTTAGTGAAGTAATTCTTAAGGCTTATTTGTTACGCATGTTTAGATTAGTGTGAAGAAACTTTGCTCATCTATTCATACAACTTATTTTAGATGGTCAACGCATGTTCACATAAGGGTATAGATTGAAAATGAATTAGAGGAAGAAGATCTTAATTAATTGTTAAAACAGATTATGTAACTTTATTAGGGATGTTGGTATAAGTTGATGTTACTAGTTGTATTTGATCATTAGACTACTGATTTTTCGGGTTAATATGGTAGAACATCTTTAGAGTCTTTCAAGAATAGCATTTCTATCCTAATCAAATATCTTGTCTTTTCTAGCCTTTTAAAGCATGTTAAAAAAGAAAGTATCTGGAATATACAACATCGTTGGTACCATTTTATTTGATTAATTTCTAGTTAGCTGCATGAAATTACACTCGCAAAGTTTCTACAATTCTATTCTAAATGAAGGACAATGATGTAAAAACTTGAAATTTAAAATTAAGAAAACTTCAATATTTTTTATAAGCCAAAATTAGTTAGTTGTAAATTAAATAATAATTAATAGGATTTGCACGCATTAGTTACTGTTGAAGTAATATTTGACTCACTTTCAAAACATAAATTAAGTTTCATTATAGAAAAGTTCATTCTTTCATTTTAAGAATCTTCTTGAGAAAGAGTAATATAATCTAGGGACGTTGCATTTGTTTCCACAAAAAGGAAAAGAATAATACATGTTAAAAATATTCACCAAGAAAACATTTGTTGTTTGTTATGTGGTACAGACTAAAAAAACAAGTCCCGTGAATATTTTCTAAGTGCAATTTGGTGTGATTATTTGCATAATACTACATAAAATCAACTTATAACTACTCATTTCTAAACATACAATACATATGGTGATACAAATATTGTAATTGGGATTTAAGGAAATACTTGGGAGTTAGAGAATGGAAGAGGCCGAAAAGCAATGGAGGATATATAAATAGGAATCATAGTAGTTTTAATTCCACGACAAAAGCTTGGTTCCGACCAAAAATGTAGTAGAAATATTTTTATGAAGAATATATTTTTTTTTTTCAGAAAAGCCAGAGCCACATGTCCAATAATAGCCCTTACTCCATATTTATTAATAAAGCCCTCATGTATGACAGAGAAAAATCATAGTAAACATCATTACACTTAAGAGTAATAAGATAAGAAATAAAAACCGGAACTCAAGTGTTAAAAAAAGTATCAAAACACCAAGACACCAAACTAAAAACCAAACAACTAAACAAGTTTATAAAAGACGCAACCAAAACCAAAAATTAAAAAGCTACACAAGCCTAAAAATATAACCAAATTCGAAACTTAATAAAACGTAAAGACGGTAAATCTGAATAATCCAAGCAACTCTGACCTCAAAGGGCTCTAGACATCTCTGATAAATAGCTATAAACCACATCCTCACCTGTTGCACATTTTTTAGCCAACGAATCACTATTTAATTTCCTTGTCTATATATATGTTGCACACGATAAGTCATAGGACCCAAAAGATCCATAATCTTATCTCAATAATCCTCCAAGCATCGCGGACATCTCTGTCTATGCCACCATAAGACAACCACTATAGAATCCAACTCAATAATCACATTTGTAATATTTAAGACTTTACAAATCTGAAAACCTCGAACAAGAGCTAATAACTTTACCTTGTTGTTGGATCCAAAACCCATAGGAGAAGGGAACGTTTGGATTAAATGACTTTTATCATCTTGAATAATACCTCCAATTTCACTAGGACCCAAGTTGTAAATGCTACTTCCATCTGTATTCAATTTATATCATTTAATGATGGTTTTTTTCATGTAATTGTTTTACACTGAGGTCTTCTAAAAGGCATAAGAGTAACCCTCAATCACTTTAGAACCAAGCAATCAACAAAAAAGACGTTATTAAATTGTGTAGCCAATTGACAAATGGTGCCAATCTACTTAAAAATTGAAAGCATCACCTCTTGAAGAGTTTCCAATTTTCTCTCCATCCTAGCCAAGCATCTTCTTCTCCAAAACCTCCAACTAATAAGATTAGGCAAAATACCCACAATGACACCTACTTGAGAAGAACCTTTAGTACCGCAAAATCACGTCAACACCGTATCTTTCCATGTATGGTCAAGAGGAATGCAGCACATATTGCAAAAAATAACCCAAACCTCCTGCGCAAAAGTCCATTCAAATAAAATATGATTCTTATCTTCATAATTTCCTGAATTACAACAATTACACTTAGAGACGATGGGAATATTAATGCGACAAAGCCTATCATCTACACTCAGGATCATATTCTACGCCTTCACATTGTAATAGACAATTTGAGATGAATACTTTTATGCCACATCTAAAAGGACTATTCAAAAGAAGAACTCTGAATACATATACAATCCCAGGCCGATTTAGTAGTAAAACAACCTGTCTCATTTTTAGTCAGAACCAACATATTTAGCCCCGAATGTTTTTGGATAAAATAGCCAAAATATCATCAATGTTTTCATGACCAACTAAACTCTTCAATAAATCAAGACCCCAACTATCAAAGAGTTTGTAGTCCTTAACTTTAAGAAAATGGTTACTTACCAATTGCATATCATTAATCAAAGAGCCATTATCTTTCCAGTTTTCATACCAAAAAAAGTATTACCCTCCTTAATCCTCCATTTAAAATTATTCAGGACTATAGGAAAACACGGAGCAACCATTTTTTCAAAACCGTATTTCTTTCGAATGATCAATCAAAAACCAAGTTTGGATCCCACATATTTAGTTTTAAAAAATTTAGCCCATAAAGAATTATCTTGAATTAAAATTCCATGCAAATCTCACATGAAGAGCTTTTTGCATATCATCGAGATGCCTCAGTTCCAGTCCCCTTTCTTGGACAGCAAATATTATTCCAAGCAACTCTTTTTTTTTTTTTTTGCCATTAGCCCCCCTCCCAAAAAAAAAAAGAACTCATCATACGATGAAGTACTTTGATAGTAGAGATAGTTACTTGTAAAACAACAAACAAGTGAATGATCATACTTGATAAAACATGATGTAAGAGGACAAGGCGCCCTTCGGTCGATAGGAGCTTCATCTTCCCTCCACTAATTTTATTTTTCACTTTATTCACCATATCATTCAAAACCTGATTGAGATGACCCAAAATAATAGGCAAGCCAAGATATCTAAATGGGAAGAACATTCCCTAAATCTGGTACGTCTAAACAAATTCTTCTTTCGGTTCACGAAAATCAGTTTACAGTAGTAAATGACCGTTTTCTCTTTGTTTATGTATTGATCGGACCATATTTCATATTGATTTTAAATATGCAAGAGCTCTCGAGCCGATCGATGGCTACCATTAGTAAAAATCACCACATCATCAGCATATATTAGATGAGATACAGTAGACGTACCTCTAGTTTGAGAAAATTGGCCAAATTGATACTTGACAACACTCTCATTAAACAATCTGGATAAAACTTCTTATTGAGTAATGAACAAGTAAGGAGAGAGAGGGTCACCCTAACGTAAACCTCGTCCTCCCAAGAAAAAATTATTTTGTCGTGTCATTCATTCATCATAATAGAATATCAGGAGCTAGATATGCAGAAACGAATCAAGTCACAAAATTGAGGTGAGAAGCCAAAATAATGGATTACCTTGAGCAGAAAGTTCTAATCAACTTGATCATAAGGTTTAGCCATATCCATTTTAAGCAAAATATTTCCTCTATGAATTTTCTTATTAAAAGAATGAACCCTCTCTTACGTGAGGCTATTATTCTAAAAAATGCTTCTTTCTGGGATGAAAGCTCCTTGTTTTAGAGAAATCATTCGAGGTTAAAAAAAAAAGTCAAACGGTTAACAATAATTTTGGATCAAATTTTATAGAAAATTGAACATAGGCTTATTGGTCGGAACTTGTCACACCCCTTCGCTTAATCAACATTTGGGAGATTAAAACCAAGTAGGATGTAGTAAAAAATTTGGAAAGTTGATTAGACAAAAAAAATTGGAAACAACATCCACCACATCAACTTTCACTAGATCCCAACAATTTTTTATAAATTTTTTTATAAAAAATTGTTGGGATCTAGTAAAAGTTGATTAAGGTTTTGATGGTTTTGATAAAAATGATAGTTTTGATTAAGGTTTTAACCTTAATCAAAACCATCAGGTCTTAGTATACTATTTGTAGGAATAGAAGGGATCTTAGAAAACACTTCTTTCATAGTTGGAACAAGGCATGATGAGTGATTATCAACTTCCGAGATCACTAGAGATATCAAATGGGCCAAATCTATTTGCTCAACAGGTGTGTCACAGCCAAGAAGATTAGAGAAATAATCCACTACTCCTTGTTGAAAATTTTGATAAAGAAAAATGTTATTTACATCAAACTCTTAAAAAAAATAATTTACAAAAGGATATAATTTGATGTGATATATTATATTTACTTTAAAAAAAAATCATAATCTAGTAATATATATATATAGTAGTGCTATTATGCTTTTTCAATTCATCTACTTGGTGTGCCGTAGTGCTAATTACAAGTATTTTTTTTAAAATATTTTTTAAACATATTTGAATATTTATTAAAAATTAAAAAATATATATATCAATATACTAATAAGAGGCCGTATAGTATGTAACATTAATACTATATATATAAATATATATATCCCCCCCTCCCCCCGGCGGTACGTCATTAATCTATTTTACTTTGACGTTATAAATTTGTTTTTATAAAATTTCTATATGAACCAAACATTTTCTACTTTTTAGCATCTACTTACATCAGGCAAATATACTTACTAATCGACTAAAAATATTGTCAAATTAAGTCGAGCTTGTAATAATGAACGACGTCCCTAATTAAATAGGCATGGTTGACACCGACGTCGCATACGTAGGTCAATGAGGCCGACAGCTTAATTTGTATGAACGGCCAACTGCGTTGAACTTTTCCTAGTTTGAATGTTAATGATGTTGGAGGCCAGTGCCTTAACTGTGTGCATAGTTTGGTCGTCTCCATATGCAGAATTAATGCAGATCGACGACCCATGTTACTCGGCATTTGACTAATTTGCCAATAGTATTTATTTTTGCTAGCCCCACCACCATTTATGATACATCCAATATGCATTATTAATGTTGGTTTCTGCATGTTATGCATATATAAGCTGTGCCAGCTAGATCGATCATATATACATGAACATGAACAACTACTGCTATCTACATTAATAATGTTGGATTAATTTGTAGCAAAATCTTGTTTTTCAGCCGTTGATTCAATATATTGCTTTTCCCAGCTTTCATGCCATAATTAAACACATTTCTTAGTGGATTTTCTAGCTCCTTGAATTCTAAAACGCATTGAAGTGATCAGAGTCAGAAAGTCAAATCCAGAAAAGTAGATCCAAAACTGCCATTGGCTCTACCTATTAATTATTGTGTGCAAGTGTTACCATCATGATTGATCATCTCAAAAAGAGAGATGCGTTACCGTGATCCGGCCTTAGGTCGACCAAAACTATTTTTTTTTGTTTTTAAGCACTAATATTTTGATAATTTATCATCATATCATGCATATATCTTGATAATGACATGACAGCCATATGCATTGGAAAATATCCAAGCTAACTAGCTAGCTAGCTAGTTTAACACAAATAATTTCTCTCTCTTATTATATTTTACTTGTGAAGTTATTCTCTAATACCACTTTGTAGGATGATGAGAAGATAATCATGAAAATGAATGATGAATATATAGATTTTTTCAACATATACATATAAACAAGCTGTTTTAAGCTCACAAGCATAAACTCGATCTTAAGTGTTTTGACATGTTATAGTCTCAGGAGACATATATGCTCATCTGATATGATCTCTATTACTTAGGAAAAGGAAGAAAAATGTATAAAATAGGGACAAATAAAGTGATCATGATGAAGCAGTTCAATGGAAAACTGCTGCACCTTCTGATAACATGAGCAAAAACTCACTAAAATTATGTACCTAGCTAGCTACATCTTGCGTATACTAATTAGACGTATAGACTAAAACCGACACTGCAATATAATTAATTTCTTGTTCTTCTTTCATTTCCCATATTTATTTCTGATTGCATATAGCTTATAGATAGATCGTGGCCGGCCCTCATTGCATGATTATGGGGTACCGACAAGACCTTCTGCCATTAAATCATTTTAAACACAGAAGAACATGAGTTTCAAAATCCCAATCTCGAAGTGTAATCCAGTGCAAACCCACATGTAAGGGCTAAAAGATCAACACAGAGAGGTACGTACGTACCGTGTCAGCTGCGCCGTCCTTTGCCATCACGCGTGAAGTAGTTAATGCTTCTATCTAACTCCCTCAACTGTAAAAGCAAAGCAATGCTCAAGCTTTCTCCTCAAACAATTTGTCTCTCTCCCCTCCACTATATATACTTCTATATACCTAGGTTTTAAATTACTCCTTATCTCCCTCACAAGTCACAAACACACATCGATCCTTCTAGTTCCTCGATCGGACTTTTTGTTTTGTTTTGTTTAATTTCTATAGCTACAGCTTGTTTCAATGGCGAGGGAACTTAAGAAAATGGGTGTGTTCATGTGTACTGTGCTGGTTTTTGTGTTGAATATATG
Source organism: Platycarya strobilacea (assembly GCA_036898215.1). Classification (NCBI taxonomy): domain Eukaryota; kingdom Viridiplantae; phylum Streptophyta; class Magnoliopsida; order Fagales; family Juglandaceae; genus Platycarya; species Platycarya strobilacea. Next base: position 36,053,164 of record CM072547.1, read on the forward strand.
GTGCAAGGCAGGAGCAGAGCCTCAAGTACCTTGCTACTTTATATTTGGGGACTCCTTGGTGGATAATGGCAATAACAACCAACTCCAGTCTTTGGCTAAAGCCAACTACAGGCCTTATGGGATTGACTTCCCCGCTGGACCCACCGGAAGGTTCTCCAATGGAAAAACCACTGTTGATGTTATTGGTGAGCTAGTTCTCTCTCCAAACTTAGACCTAATCATATATATAACAAATACCCTACTCATAAATTAATTATATAAAATAATCTTATAAATTGATAAGTTTCATTATGGCCTATCGTATTATAAAATTATTTTTGTTGTAACGCAAATCTAACAATTCATATGAAATCAAATCATTTTGTAAGATTATTTTTATATATATGATCCTAGGTGTAGCACTTCTCTAAATACGTGTGTGGTGTGTATGCATGCATGTATAACTCATATGAGTAGCTTTTATTCGACGTGGAAAACATCACATTCATATATATATATATATATATGCATGATTCACGACACCTTTATTACACCAAATTGTGACAGATATGTGGCTGCCTTCTAAAGTGTTATTTATGGAAAATTCAGCTAAATTAATACTCTTCTTTACAAGGTAGCTATTGCTATTGAGACAGAGTTGAAACTACCAGCCTCATCATTATTATGAAAAAGGCAGTTCCTTGCTCAAGGAGACTACAATTTTATGTTTTGTTGTGATCTTTAGAAAACAGAAAATTTAAATTATTTGTATTAAAGGGCATTTTCCATAAGCTAATCAAAAGCCCATATTAGGAAAAGTCAAATTGTCTTACAGCCCTGAGAATATCTGTTCTTCCCAACTAGCCAGGCATCCTTTTTTCCAACTGGTTTATTTGTTTCTAGTTTAGAATTGATTTTATAGAGTGAAAATTCGTTTGAGTTAGTTCAATTCCTTATGGTCCAAAAAAGATATTCATTGAAGCATGTCTCTCCTCTTTCCTATCTAACAGAAAGTTTAACTTAACATGCAAACAAAAGAAGAAGAAGAAGAAGAATTTCTCGTATCATATCTTGTGCAAGAAAAATATTTAGCAAAAATATGCAAGAAAACTAAACGAATTTTCAATCTGCAGCTGAGCTTTTAGGCTTCGATGACTATATACCTCCCTATGTGAGTGCAAGAGGCCAACAAATACTGAGTGGAGTGAATTATGCATCAGCAGCAGCTGGAATTAGAGAGGAAACTGGGCAGCAACTGGTACTTCAGATTTCTTGCCCCCATTTTTGTTTTCATATAATGGGTTCATTCTTTTTATGTTGTGGTTCACTGGTATATATATATATATATATATATATATATACAATCCCTTAAAATTGTGCAGGGGGGCCGGATTAGCTTCAGCGGGCAGGTGAGAAATTACCAAAACACTGTCTCCCAAGTGGTGAACTTACTTGGGGATGAAGATTCAGCAGCACAGCATCTAAGCAAGTGTATCTACTCAGTTGGATTGGGCAGCAATGACTACCTTAACAACTATTTCATGCCCCAGTACTACTCTAGTAGCAGACAATATACACCTGAACAATACGCTGATGTTCTTATTGAACAATACTCAGAGCAACTCAGGGTCAGTTCCTCTGATTATTGGTTTGCAAAAAAAACAAAAAACAAAAAATTTATTGGTACCGGGTGTCCAGTAACACAGTCCCGACTAATTTCGGGGCTAGACAGGCTCTAAGAAAGGAGTTTCAAGTACACTTGGAACAATTTTAAGGAAAAATTTCTGAGTCCTGACAGCCTCTAGAAATTGTTTGTATCCAAAGGGATTTGAATATTGAACCTGGGGAAGCATACCCCAAACCCAAGGCATTTACCACTTGAGTCAACCCCAAGAGATTTTAACAAAAAAAAAAAACTGCTTTTCTTAGTCATTCATTTCAACAAAAGTCTTTTGACATGTTTTGTTGTACAGCTCATGTATAACTATGGAGCAAGGAAAATGGTCTTGTTTGGAGTTGGTCAAATTGGCTGCAGTCCAAGTGAATTGGCTCAAAATAGTCCGGACGGTTCAACATGCGTACAAAGAATCAATTCTGCCAACCAAATCTTCAACAACAGGTTGAAATCTCTTGTCAATGATCTCAACAACAATCTAGCAGATGCAAGATTGATCTATATAGACGCTTATGGGATTTTCCAAGACATAATAACCAGCCCTTCATCTTTTGGTAAAAAAACATTTACTTTAGTTCAAGCTGATAAGTGAAAAAAAAAATAATAAAAAAAAATGACATTGTTTAGGTATTCATGGTTGCATTTATTTGGCAAACTGAATGCAGGTTTCAGGGTAACAAATGCTGGGTGCTGCGGTGTAGGGAGGAACAATGGCCAAATCACATGTCTACCTTATCAAACTCCATGCCAAAACAGGAATGAGTATCTCTTTTGGGATGCTTTTCATCCAACTGAGGCGGGGAATACAATTGTGGGAAGAAGAGCATATAGTGCTCAATCTGCATCAGACGCTTACCCGATCGATATCCGCCGTCTAGCCCAGCTCTGAAGAGGGAGATAATGGCTGCAGTTGCAAGATAAGATCCATAGAAAGTTATGGATATTATTATCGATTTTATGTTTCACTACTATAGTTTACTTTGAACCTAAGAACTTTGTGATCGTGATCAATTCAATGAACTACAAAATCATTTGGTTGTTATGTACGAATGAAGGTTGTTTAAAATATATATATATATATATATATATATATATATATATAGTTCAAGGTGTTTGCTTATATGTACGATATCTAGTTAATGATTCAGTCTAAATGTACTTTCCAGTTAATGTCCATCAAACTTGATGACACCAACCATCTTGTATGGGTGTCTCAATTATCCATCCTCTTTCTTTAGAAAAGTAGAAAAAAAAAGCTTTTTAAGTATGATAGATTTCAGAGTTCTCATGATCTTTAACATTGTTTATACTTAACCATAAAATTGATGTAAGCAAAATACTGTATCTACAACACTATACAACATTTACATAAGCTACATAACAAGATCGCTCTACGAAACTTAAGGCCAGTCTCTCCCATAGAATTTTCTTTAGGGTCACTCCTAGCACCATTGTAGACTCGAGAATTGCCCGGTTCGCCTCTTCTGGATATTAATACAACACTATACAGTGTTAAAATTATGCTTAAACATGTGCAGTATAATTTAACGATCTTCCCGTCGAACTGCATTGGGGTCTGATACCATGTCCATCATCATCTTCTCAGGTGAATCTTCCCAGCTTGCAAAAGTTTTCAAGTCAACCTGCAAGAGAAGCAAATAAACATAATATCATTGCCATTTCCATTCAACTTTAAAATCCTAAATTCAAAAGCATATAACATCCTTTAAGGTGATGTAAATAGGTTACCCTTCGTCTTTGCTCGGTGAACAGCTCTTCTCTCTTCTTATATGAATGTTGTACATCCTTTGCACCTTTCCCACCAAATCCCCAAACTTCCACTTCTGAAATCAAAGCTTCAACAGGTAGGAACCCCTGAAATACACCAATTCACGTCTCATCTTACAGAGTGAAGCTTTGCAAGTGGTATAAGTGGCATTTGCTAACACAAAGATCACATAGCTTCCAAGATAACGCTTCTTATATGAATTTCTATCCAAGATCTATTCAATAAAAAATAGTAATTATAATAGCATTGACGAGCAGTCAAATTTCTTTCAAATATATAAAATTCAGGTTGAAAATTATGAACAAAATGGTAGGTAACTCAGACATAAGTCACATAATAATAATCAAACGTAAAAATCCCATACAAGTATCACTTGATTTAAGCCAATATTGGTATCAAAATCTTAAGAAAAATAAGGGAGGGAGGGGGGGCAGCATAAGTCATTGCAGCATTACAATTATACCTGATCTGGAAAGAGGGAACCAGGTTGGTAAGTTTTGTCTATGGCATGATGGCGAATTGTGACTCTAGAAAAATCTTCATCCACAAAGATTCTCTCATTTCCCATTGTTCCTCCAAAAGCAATTCCAACAGGTTTTCGCTTTGCCTCGTATATTTTACCACTAGCATGCAAGTGGCTATATACAAAGTTCTTGTCCCTTCCTGTCAAAGGTTAAGTAATTGGATGCAAGCAATTATGCAGGAGAAAAAAGAGAAAGTAAATGATCCCCCTTCGCACTCCCTCTATGTCACATACCAGTTGATGATAACACATGGAAGACTGGACTTATGGCATACAAGCATCCTGAGCTTCCATAAAACAGATCCCCATTTTGAAACCCATTCTGCATAAGTGCACCTACAATCCATTTCCTAAGATTGGTGCCACTCTCATTAGCATCTCCTGAACTTGCAGAAATCAACATCAGCAATGGACCTTTGTATCCTTCAATATTAGACCAGAATCTGTTCAAGCCTCTCCCATGAAGAGATGACCTACAGAGCAGTAGCAAATGCTAAAGAGGATATTCTGAATATGCATTTGCATCTAGAAGTATAAAGGATGATATCATAGTCAACTTAATGATTTCATCTCACTTTTGAATAAATTATTAAGGAAAGGAAACAATAATAAAATTTGTGGTAGAAAAGAATAAGCTTAAAGGGTGTTAAATAGAATAGAAAAATTATCTTTTTTTATATATAGATAACGACTTATGAAAATTCATAGCCACATAATGTAGAAGTGATGAATATAATATGGAAATATGCACCTAGAACAACACTTATATTTTAAAAGGAGCTAAAAACTTAGTTTCTAAAGTGAAAATTGATTTCTGAATAACAAATTGTGAACACCATAAGTACCAGGTGGCCCCTTGTTATTGCCAGCCATACTAAGGACAGAACTTTACCTACCTGAGAATCTGGACAAGCAAAACTAGATTAACACCTCAGGCAACAATCAAATAAGAAATGCCAAAACAATTTAATTTCCCGAGCAGATGACATTCATATTTGAGGACCTCCATAGACCATTAACAATGTCAACCAGCATAACATGTGATAGGCAACAGTTCAGTAAAGTAAGATCATAAGTTAGATGACATACTGATAAAGTAGGTTTTCATGCGTTCCATCAGCAGTGCTTGGAAAGCAAACTTGTGAGATCTCTTCACTTATAGTACTTCTGAGTGTAAGGGAAATTGCCCATGCCCTTCCCCGGGTTAAAAGGAAAGAATTGCATGTCTTAGTTGAGGAAAGATCTCCTACTGACGAACTTGAAGAAGCACATTCGTTCTGAAACAGATTAAGAAAAAACACTGGTCCAAGGATCCTTTCTAATCAAATAATATATAATGTGTGTGCGTGTGGTTTACTGCATAATCATCATACCAGAGAAAGCTCATGGGATATAATTATCATCCTTAGCAGTTTCAGAGTGGCAACTAGCATGAATTGCTTGGTTTACTATGCCCCCATGAAGTGGAGATCACTAGTTTGACTCTTCCCACCCCCTTGGGACCAAACACCAAGCATTGACTCACCATTAAACTCTTTTTATTATTATTATTATTAGTGCACCATCAAACTCTATTGAAATCTCAAGCCAAGTTGGAAGTTGTGGTATTTAAGAAGGTTTAAAAGGAATATGTTTTGATATTTGTAAAAGAAAATAATATCGATCAATAAACAAAATGATCATATGCACAATGCTACCGCATATAGATGGACGGACTCATGAAGGTCATTAATTTTCAAACTTAAAAGAAAGAAATGTGATACCTCTGCAGCGTGAAAGTTCTGGAGTCTCGTATGGACAAATTGTGTCAGGCAATCCGGGAGGTACGGTGCCGTTTTAATAGCCCATGTCAGAAACTTACCGACAGGAAGTTGAACCTCCAAGCCTAAGACATCACAATTCCACACATTCAAGCCACTGCCAACTTCAGTACACGATGTGACGGTTGATAATACCAGATGACTGATGTCCGGAAGACATATATTTGCTTTTGCCTTGGAACTTCTCAATGTTCTGACATCCCGCGACATAGTCCAACACATCCAAAGAAGCATATGCACATCGCTTGCCAAAAGTGAACCGTTTATCTTACTTTCAGCCTCATCAGATTCAAACTCCAGTTTCAAAGGAAGACCCGCTTTTTTCACAGTCGCAGCATACACTTTGAGTAATGCATTAAGTGACATTGATGCCGGCACCCTTCCACAGCACTTAACATAACCTCTAACAAACTCGACCCAACTTACTCCCCCTTTATGGGGCATGAAAAATACGTCAACAATAGATGAGCTGAGATTATCCAAAAACACAAGGAAGGTATCGGGCATCTTGGGTGCTTCAGAGATCAGGTTTTCATAAGCTAAGCAGAAGCATTGCTGTGACCATTGAGTTTCTATATTAGAACAAAACGAAAAAGTATGGGACCTAAAATGAAGGTTAAGTTCAATAGACAAAAATAAACCATTTTTGAAGAAAACAAAAAAGAGGAGAGAGGGGGGGGGGGGGGAATCTAAATGTTTGGAGTGAAATTGATTCTTTTCTTTTTTTTCAGAAATTTTGAAAAAGAGTGAAAACCAAACATAGCCAGCCTTTGAAACTCCATTGAAACCATAAAAATGCAACAATTCGGCTAAGTTTATGTAAGTTTTCATTTTCCCGAAGAACAAAAGTAAAGTCCAAATCGAGCGTATAAGACCCAATAATTCAGCTTTCCGTGGAAAGAGTTATTGCATGTAGAAAGATAATAGAGGCATAGATGATAGAATTGGGAATTAAATTGAATTCGGGTGAAAGGTTTAGATGTCCTTAGTGTTATTGTACCTGCAAGCTTTTGAGGGGAACTGCATTTGATTGGGGATCGGCAAGCCTGGAAAAAGCTTGCTGTAGCATAGGAAGAGCTCCTGTAGATGCCGCTATGGTTTCGACCTCTCGTTGTTCGGTCGACACGTTCTGGTCCGTCGAACTCGATGCTCCCATCCTCGCTGCCGCTGCGATTTTTCTCCTCAAAATCCAGTATTTTGTCGCGAGGTTTCTTTTCTCTGATCGTCACCGTTTGGTCATCGACAAGGTGACAAGAATTTGTAGGTATCCTACTTTGTATAAAAATCAGGTAAAAAAATTTTTAAAAAAATCAAAATCGAAACAAAAACAAAGTAGGATTCTAGCATTGCTCAATCCTATAAACGATGAGTACTGCTTCGCGTATTTTTGGTTGGAAGGTAAAAAAAAAATTGGAAGTTTCTCGTGAACAGTATAATAGGAAAATGAAATATAAACTATAAAAGTGTTCTAAATTTCCATCTTAAAATGTAGGCCTGGGCCCAATTTCCATCATAAAATGTACGCCTGCTTGGCGAGACACCGCATCCGAGCCGGCCCATCTGTTCGACCCCAACCTAAGGCGGGCAAGAGCATCCACTTACATACGGCGGGTGGACAACAAATACATATATCAAAATGATGTGGTTTAGGAAGGTAAAGAAGTTCTATAATTGATTTCATTTAAACCAAGTACGTATAACATAAATATACCTCTCGTTTTCTCCTTTCTTCCTCCCATCTCTTGAATCTTGCAATTTATTTTTAATTAAAGAATCAAGACCACATATCTAATAATAGTTCATTCTCCAATTTTATTAATAAAATCTTCATTTATAATGGAAGAATACCATGATAACATTATACTTAAGGATTATAAAATAAACATTTAAAATAAACACAAACCCAAGTGTCCAAACAAGCCAATAAAATCAAACTAAAACTTGCAGAAGCCAAGATTCTAACAAGCCTAAGAAAAAAACCAGTAATACTCAAAAAATCTAAATAAGCCTAAAAAAACCTAAGAGAAAACACAAAGCAACTTGGAGACCTTATTCTATTGATAAGCACCTTATTCAAATAATTCTCACAATGTCCCAGGTTCACTATAGGCAAAGAGCATGAAGACGACTTTCAGAATCTCTTTTAGCAAACGAGGCACTTCATTGTAGCTAACCCACGTCCCAAATTTCTGATCTGCAACCCAACATGCCAAAAAATCTACTCCTAAATCTCCTTCTCTATATATGCATCTTATCTTAAATTCCAAGGTAGAAAGAATAGTTTGTATCTTTTTTCAATAATTTTCAAGATACCATATACCACATCTTCCTTTTTGTATCCAATGTACCATTAACAAAGAGTCTAATTCAATCTCTACTCTTTGAATAGCAAAATCCTTACAATATTGCAGACCGTAAAACAAAGCAAGAAGTTTAGCTTCATTGATAGAACCATGACCCAATTCTTTAGCAAAAGCCCATGTAAGATGCCACTTACTGTCTCTAATTAAACCACCTGCTCCCATACAACTTGGGTTTCCCAAAGAACTCACATCCACATTTAATTTAAACTAGATCGAGACCAATTTTATCCATTTCACAAAACAAAAATTTTGTCTCTTAACAGGTTTAATAGGTATAGAGAGAAAATTCAATACTTTTTTATCCACATCATTTGTCTTTTTACTAGCACGTAAGCAAAGACCCACCCAAGCAATAGCAACCTTAATCAAATCCCACAGAGAGCCCACATAATTCATTTTTCATTCCATGTGTGCTTTACATCTCCAAACCCAAAGAGACCAGGTCACAATAATAGGAACAAGAGCAAGCTATGTACTTTTTTGAAACGAATGAGCAGCTCGCCAAAACCACAATTCCATAGTTGCTTTCCAAGATCTAACCGGGTCATACAGCATACCCAGTTGTAAAGAGACACGTCGCCAAATATCAATTGCAACCTTCCTGGTGGCAAGGACATGATCTTGATCTTCCACACACTTTTGAGTACAACATTCACATCTTGATGCCAAAGGAATACCCTGAGATCTGATATGACTATCAACACTCAGGCTAAAGTTTAAAGCCTTCTAAATAGTAACCAAATATTTCTTAGGGTGCGTTGAATGTCAAATCTAAGAAACCTATTTAGATTTCGGTGCATGAATACGAACGCAATCCCAAGCCGATTTCGATGGAAACTCCCCATTGAAATTCGACTTCCAAATCAGCAAGTCTTCTCCGTCTTTGTGTTCACCTAGACAATTCAGAATTTCTTCCATTCTTGAATCCCCCACCAAGCTATTTAACAAGTTCACATCCCAACCATTATGGAGTCTACATTCCCTAACTTTGAGAAAGAGACGAGCAAATATCTTAGAAGAATCCAAAAGGACACCTAATTTCAGTCAAGGATCTCGCCAAAAGGAGACATGTCCATCTTGAACTCGCCACCAAGAATTGCTCAAAACCCTTTGGAACCATACCCATAATACACTTCCAAAATAATGTTCTGTTTTTATGATCCACCAAAGTCACATGCTTATCTTTAACATACTTTTCCTGAAGAAAATAGCCCATAAAGAATCGCCTGTCAATAAGTTCCAAGCAAGTTTCATGAATAAAGATTCTTGAACTTCCTCTAATTTACAAAGGCCCAAACCCATTTCCTATATCGGTGAACACACTTTCTGCCAAACAACCCACTTACGTTTTTGTTTCCCATTTGAGGAGTCCCAAAAGAAATTACTCATAATTCGATTTAAGGATGCCATAGCAACCTTGGGAGTAAGAACAATAGAGAGCAAATGAATTGATATACTTGCTACAACATGTCTCAATAAAAGAAGGCGAGCACCAGAAGATAAAACTAAATTCTGCCTTTCCCCTAGTTTTCCTCAAAATGTGAAACTTTAAGCCAGCCTACCATAAGAGGAACGCCCATGTACTTAACTAGGAAAAAACTTTCTGAAAAGGACGTCAACAGCTAATAACTCCTTTTCCGAGCAGTTATGGTGTATTTTGAAAGAAAAATATGGGATTTTTCTTTACTCACTGTTGAACCCAAAGTTTCAAGTCTCTTATTTACGTATGAATTTTAATGATAACAAATAATATTGAAAACTCAAACTCAAGTTGTTTACGCATGAAGGGAGCTAAACATATCAAAAAATCAAACATGAGTAATAAAAAGATCACGTCTACAAATGAAACTCATAGATTATTTTTGTACATCTCTCGATAAAATTAGAAATTGGATTAAGACTCCAAATTACACTTTTTTCTCATAAAACATCAAAATACTTTTTTAACATATGCAAGACATTTTTAAATGTCTTAGTTTTGAAAATTATGTTTTTCACATGTGCATAACATCATCAAACAATATAATTTCAAAAATTATATATATACATTTTTTTTTATAAAAACTTAAATTTATAAGATGATTGATTATCATATTTAACATGTGCATATTTTGTTTGAAAGTTTTGAAGGGAGGTTGTGTGTTTTTTTGACATATGCAAAAAGAAGATGTTTTGGTTTGAAAAATAAATCATACTCGTTTTATCTTGTATGAAAAGTAAAAGATTTGATTTGATTTTTTTGAAAAATGAATGGAGTTGTCTTTGACAAATGCAAAAAGGAAATATTTTTATTTGAATTTTTTGAAAAATGAATAGTGCTATTATTTGACATGGAAATCTTTTCAAATTTAAAATTGAAAACTCATTTGCCTATAAATAGCTCACTTGAGTTTTACAAAAATCACAACAAAAGCTTATACATCTATTGCTAAGTTTTGCATCATTCTTTCAAAACTCTCATTCTCTCTTTTTTAAAGTTTTGAGTCTTAATTATTGTTATTGTTGATAGAGATATAGGTTGCGCTGTATTATTTCTATCTCACTCGTTGAGGAGTGTACTTTGATAGTCTATCAACTATCAACTCTTGTATTTGTAAGAGAGTGCGTATAACCCTTGTGTGTGTAGAAAGTGTTTTACAGGGGGAATAGTTAAATCACTAAGTGTGAGGTGATTGGAAGTGTAGAGGGTGTTCTACACGGATTCTTTGGAGCGGTGCTGCTCAAAAGTGTAATAGGTTTTTATCTCCACCTAAAGGAGATTGACTAGTGAATTCGGGATCCTCAATGGGTAGCTTGAGGCGAGGACGTAGGCAGTGGAGCTGAATCTCGTAAAAATACTGAGTTTGCTTTCTCTTACCCTACTCTTTAAATTTCTTACTGCTTTATATTCTGTTTATATTTTATATTGTGTATTTGATTAATAAGTGTTAATTTTTATAATATAACCCAATTCACCCCCCCTCTTGTGTTAGTCATCTGGGCAACAATTGGTATTAGAGCTAGAACTCTGTTATAAGATTAACTATCTTTTGAGTTAAAATCTTATGGCTAACATTGCAGTTTTATTTGGTGAAGGTCAATCTAGCAATCGACCTCCACTCTTTTGCGGAGACAATTAGTCATTTTGGAGAGTTAGAATGAGAATATTCCTTCAGGCTCAAGGTCGAGAAATCTAGAAATGCATTATAAATGGACCTTATATTCCAACAAAATTGGTTAATGGAGTAAAGGTCAAAAAGGAAGAAGAAGAGTTTGATCATGAAGAGGTAGACTTTATACTTTGAATTTAACTGTTATGAATTTATTATATAATGCTCTCAATGGTAATGAGTTTAATAGAGTAATGACTTGCGCTACAGCAAAGGAAATTTGGGATAACTTAGAAGTTACTTATGAAGGAACTTCTCAAGTCAAGGAATCAAAAATTTATATTCTTACTCATGAATATGAAGTGTTTAAGATGAATGATGATGAATCTATTTCTAGTATGCACACTCGTTTTACTAACATCATAAACAGTTTGACAGCTCTTGGCAAAGTTTATTCCAAAGTGGAGATAGTAAGAAAAATTCTCAACTTTCTACCAAAACGTTGGGAATCAAAAGTGACAGCGATTTTTGAAACTATAGACCTCAAGAAGCTCGAAGTGAATGAACTCATCGGGTCACTTATCACCCATGAGTACATATTGAAAAGAGGAGAAGAAGAAGGAAAGCCAAAGAAGAGTTCGGCACTTAAAGTTGTTCCATATGAAAGTGAAAGTGATGAAGATGAGGAAAATGACGATAAAGATGAAGAAGTTGCGATGATAGCAAGAAGAATTCAGAGGTTCTTAAAGAAAAATAAAACTCCTCCAAGGAAATCTTTCAAAAAGTTTTCCAAGAAAAATTCAGGTAAAAATGACACTTTAATTTGTTATAAATGCAATAAGCTATCTGGTCATATCAAGTCAAATTGCCCTCTGCTAAAGAAAGATCGAAATAAAGGCAAAAAAGCAATGAAAACTACATGGGATGATGATTCAAGTAGCTCAGATAGTGAAACAAGCAATGGAGAATCAGCAAATCTTTGTCTTATAGCTAAAGATGACATTGAGGTAACAAAATCTTGATAATATTGAAGATCCTTCATATGAAGAATTGTAAAATTTTTTAGAAGAGGTATATGAGGAATTTGAAAAATTGGGTATCAAGTATACTACTTTGAAAAAAGAAAAATTCTTCTTTAACAAACGAAATTGATACTTTAAAAAAAGAAAGTATTGTTTTGAAAGATGAAAATCTTGAATTGAAAAAAAAGAAAACTGATTTAGAAAATATTATTGAAAACTTTACGAATGGAAAAAGAAATTTTAAAAAACTTCTTGGTAGTCAAAGATGTGTTTTTGACAAGGTAGGCTTGGGATATATGCCAAAACAGGGATAATTTAGGCAAGTTTGATGCAAAATCTGATGAATGTCTCTTTCTCGAGTATTCTACTAATAGTAAAGTTTATAGAGTATTCAATAGAAAGACTTTGACTGTACAAGAATCTATGCATGTAGTATTTGATGAATATAATTCTCTACTCTCCAAGAAATCCATTGATGAAAAAACAGGAGGTATAAATAATACGGAAAGTCTCAATCTCAACAAAGAGAACACAATCGAGGAAGTCCAATATGGAGACATCAGGAAAGATCATCAAAATTTAATGCAAGATGCAACCAAATATTGGAAATTTGTGAAAAATCATCCAATGGAACAAATTCTAGGAGAACCTTTACGAGGTGTAAGCACTTGATCATCTTTTAGAAATATTTGCAATCATACTGCTTTTATATCTCAAATTGAACCTAAAAATATTGATGAAACACTTTTTGATGAATTTTGGATTCTAACTATGCAAAAAGAGCTTAATTAATTTGAAAGAAATGATATTTGAACACTTGTTCCTAAACCTAAAAATCATACTATTATTAGAACAAAATGGATTTTTAGAAACAAGAAAGATGAGTTCGGAGTCATTACTAGAAATAAGGCTCGACTTGTAACCCAAGATTTCAATCAAGAATAAGGAATCGATTATGATGAGACATATGCACCAGTCGCAAGATTATAAATTATTTGAATGCTACTTGCATATACTTGTTATAAAGATTTCAAACTTTTTCAAATGGATGTTAAAATTGTTTTCTTAAACAGTTTTATAAATGAAGAGGTATATGTTGAGCAACCTCCAGGTTTTGAAAATCATATTTCTCCAAATCATGTTTTTAAACTCACAAAAACACTATATGGACTCAAACAAGCTCCTAGAGCGTGGTACGAGAGACTCAGTGGTTTCTTGATTGAAAAAGGATTTTCAAGAGGAAAAATTGATATAACTCTTTTCATTAAATACGAAAATGATGATATTCTTTTAATTTAGATTTATGTTGATGATATAATATTCGGTGCTACTAATGAAAATATGTGTCAAGTTGTTGCTAAGACTATGCAGGAAGAATTTGAAATGAGCATGATGGGAGAGTTTACATTCTTTCTCGGATTGCAAATTAAGCAAGTAAAAAGTGGGATATTCATCAATCAATTAAAATATATTAAGAAATTGCTGAAAAAGTTTGGGATGGAAGGTACTAAGAAAACTGGAACACCAATGAGTCCATCTACTAAATTTGATAAAGATGAATCCGGTAAACCAGTTGACTCGAAGGTATATCAAGATATGATTGGTAGCTTATTATATTTGACAGCTAGTAGACTAGATATTATATTTGGTGTATGCTTATGTGCACGCTTTCAATCATCTCCAAAAGAATTACATTTAATTGTAGTTAAGCGCATTCTTAGATATTTTAGTGATACAATTAACTTAGGATTATGGTACCATAAGCACATATCTTTCGATCTAATTAGCTACACAGATGCAGATTATGCTAGCTGTAAAATAGATCGTAAAAGCACTAGTGGAGCATGTCACTTCTTAGGTCATGCACTAGTTTCCTGCTTTAGTAAAAAACAAAATTCTGTTGCACTATCTACTGCTGAGGCAAAATATGTTGCTGCGGGTAGTTGTTGTGCTCAAGTTCTTTACGTGAAGCAACAACTTAAGGATTTTAAACTTATATACAATCACATTCCAATCAAATGTGATAATACAAGTGTTATAAATCTTTCAAAAAATCCAATACAACATTCTCAGACCAAACATATTGAAATTAGATATCATTTTCTTAGAGATCATGTGCAGAAAGGCTATATTGTGTTAGAATTTACTAGTACACATGATCAATTGGCAGACATTTTCACAAAACCCCTACCAGAAGATAGACTATGCATGATTAGAAGATAAATAGGAATGATGCATGCCATGAATATCTGCTAGATACTTTTATTTTATTATTTTAAATAACCTACAGAAACTTGAGACGTTTAGCCTCATCATTCAAATGCATTTCCTGCTCATAAATCATCATGCTATCCTTATCTAAAGGATTAGACAATCGAAATGAAGAGGCATGTAAAGATTTCAAATCCTTATTTGTTGTTTTAACTCTACTATTTTTTTATTTGACTCATAAACAAGTCGTTGAAGTACAGAGACAGTCTTGCTAAGCATCTCAATTTCGCGAGTTTTGGACTGCAACCAAGCAGAAAACGCGACGATGGATGATGAGTATCGAGTTCCTAGACCCACAAGCTCATAAATGGCATCATGATCTGATTTATTAGCCAAATCAGTCTCTTGTTGCTTCATGGCACCCACAACAGATGCAGAAATAGATTGAGACTGAGGTGAAAAATACCTCAAATCTTGATCAAGAGAAGTACTGAAGGAAAATCGACGAGCCATTGAAAATTTGTAAAATGAGAATGCAAGCAAATTGTAAAGATGAGAAGAAGATTTGATGCGAAATAGATGAAACTAAAGATTGCTCTTATAGAAACGGAAATAAGAACAAAACAAGCTTACAAATCCTGATAATATCTCATTTTTCAGCAACATTAAGCGGATCAAATCTCTGCACCGAATTGCCAAAATTAGGCCTCCAGCCTTTACAGGTTTTGTCAGGCACGGGTGATTCCAATTATTCAACTTTCTACAGCTTCTACTAATACACCGTTTTATTTAGTTATTGCTTATTGCGGGAAAAAATCTTACTAAAACCAATTACGGTTCCTTTTTAATGATGCCAAAAGGAGGAGAAGTCCTATACTAGTATTATACTACCATATACCCTGTTATATATGCTAAAATCATGTTTATATTTTTCTTAAAATACTAACGCATATTTTCAGGGGAAGTTTAAGTATTACTGCAGGTCATAGATTTCTATTAAGTATTTGTCATCATCAAAAAGTGGGAGATTGTTAAACTTAAGATTTCAAATCTCGTATTTACGTATAAATTTTGATGATAACAAATAATATTGAAAACTCAAACTCAAGTTGTCTACGCATGAAAGGAGTTAAACACATCAAGAAATCAAGTATGAGCAAGAAAGAGATCAAGTCTACAAATGAAACTCATAAATTATTTTTGTACATCTCTTGATAAAGTTAGAAATTGGATTAAGGCTCCAAATTACTCTTTTTTCTCATAAAACATCAAATTACTTTTTTCACATATGCAAGACATTTTTAAATGTCTTAATTTTGAAAATTATGTTTTTCACATGTGCATAACATCATCAAACAAAATAATTTTAAAAATTATATATATTTTTTTTTATAAAAACTTGAATTTATAAGATGATTGATTATCATATTTGACATGTGCATATTTTGTTTGAAAGTCTTAAAGAGAGGTTGTGTGTTTTTTTGACATTTGCAAAAAGAAGATGTTTTGGTTTGAAAAATAAATCATGTTCATTTTGTCTTGTATGAAAAGTAAAAGATTAGGTTTGATTTTTTTGAAAAATGAATGGAGTTGCCTTTGACAAATGTAAAAAGGAAATGTTTTCATTTGAATTTTTTGAAAAGTGAATAGTACTCTTATTTGACATGAGAATCTTTTCAAATTTGAAATTGAAGACTCATTTGCCTATAAATAGCTCACTTGAGTTTTGCAAAAATCACAACAAGAGCTTATACATCTATTGCTAAGTTTTGCATCATTCTTTCAAAACTCTTATTTTCTCTTTTATAAAATTTTGAGTCTTAATTCTTGTTCTTGTTAAGAGAGATATAGGTTGCACTGTATTATTTCTATCTCACTCGTTGAGGAGTGTACTTTGATAGTCTACCCACTATCAACTCTTGTATTTGTAAGAGGGTGCGTATAATCCTTGTGTGTGTAAAAGGTGTTCTACAAAGGGAATAGTTAAATCATTAAGTGTGAGGTGATTGGAAGTGTATAGGGTGTTCTACACGGATTCTTTGGAGCGGTGCTGCTCAAAAGTGTAATAGGTTTCTATCTCCACCTAAAAGAGATTGACTAGTGAATTCGGGATCCTCAAGGGATAGCTTGAGGCGAGAACGTAGGCAGTAGGGCTGAACCTCATAAAAATACTAAGTTTGCTTTCTCTTACCCTACTATTTACATTTCTTATTACTTTATATTCTGTTTATATTTTATATTGTGTATTTGATTAATAAGTGTTAATTTTTATAATATAATCCAATTCACCCCCCCTCTTATTTTAGTCATTTGGGCAACACTCACCATCCGACTAGATCAATCTTTATATAGGGCAAAAATATCTCTGATTGCTTGAAGTGAAGATCTTCCTCTATTAGCAAAAAGCACAATATCATCAATATATAATAAGTGAGAAACTAAGAGAGTACCTCAGGGTGGAAAACGAGACAATATTACCAATAGTAAAGTTATGTTTTAACAATTAGGAAAACACATCTTTAACCAGAATAAACAAGTATGGTGAAAGATGATCATATTGACGCAAGCCACATCCACTAGAAAAAAAAATCCTTTAACCGATCCATTCATAACCACAGAGAACCAAGGAGTCAAAATATAATTTTGATAAGTTACAAAGATGCATAGAAGCGCCAAAGGATGTCATAGCATGAATTAAAAGATTCCAGTTTATGATGTCATATGCCTTAGCCATGTCAACTTTGATGACAATGTTACCATCACGAACCTTCTTATTGAGCATGTGTATCATTTATTGGATCAAAAAAATATTTTTAAAAATAATTCTCCCAAGAAGAAAGGCACCTTGTTCTAGAGAAATAATTTTATTCAAGTTGGAGGACAATCTTTGAATCAAGATGTTAGAGAAAACCTTGTACACTATTGAGCAAAGGCTTATAGGTCGAAACTTATTGAAACCAATTGGTTGCTGCATTTTTGGAATGAGAATACTATAGGAAGTTGAGGAAAATCTAGCCATCAGAATTCCAAGAAAAAAAATCCCCAAACAGCTGCCACCACATCAGTTTCAACAATATCCCAGCATGATGTATAGAAACCAAACCCATATGGGCCTAGGCTATTATCAATAGTAATGGAAAACATAGCCTCTTTAACCACTTGGATTGAAGGGAGCTTAAGAAGATTTTCATTTCCCTCCTCTAGAACAAATTTTGCACAGGTATCGACAAATCAGGAAGATCTCTACAAGATCTAACCAGGAGAAAAGAACTAAAGTAATCCACAACACCTAAGTGAATAGCTTCTGAAGTGTCCAAACATGTTCCATCTCGAGGCCTCATTTCCTGCACTATAGTCTTAGTTAAAAAGGCAAAACTCTTGAAGAACTAAGTTGAGGCTTCTATTTTTTCTATCCAACTAAGCTTCACTTGTTGTGAAAATCTAGTTTCTCTCTTTGCATCCAAATAACAAGTTCTTCCTTAGCCATCAATAAAGCCATCTATGTATCTTCTGAGAAACTATCCTGGAGTTGGCTTTCTAATTTTTCAATTTGATTTTTCAAAGCTTGAATATTCATCTCAATGTGCCCAAAAACTCAACGATTCAAATATTTCAACACCAATTTCAATTTTTTCAACTTAGTAGCCAGACCGAAAATACCCCTATTAGCAATCGGTTCATTCCAAGTTTCTTTAACCACGTCCCTAGAGTTTGTAAAGGAAACCCAAATTTATTGAAATTTAAAAGACGAAGAACCACAACAAGTTTTCGAGGCCTTTAAAACAAAAGACAATGGGGCATGATCCGACATCGGTCTTGCTAGATACTTGCAAAAAGCATCTGGCAATAAACCTGTAGCCACAACATTCATCAAACATTTATCTAATTTCGACTAACTTCTAGATAAACCCCTATGGTTATTACACTAAGAAAATTTCTCATGTTAATCAATTCACAATTATCAATAATCTCATTAAATTCATCCGTGGCAATCATCAATCTCGGTCTACCACCACGATGTTCCTCCTCCCCACAAATAATATTAAAATCACCTAGGCATAACAAATGAGCATCTTGGACTGCATCCAGCTGTAACAATCTCCATAATTCACTTCTTTCCAAATAAATACATTTAGCATAGACTACAGAAATAACAAATTGTTGAGATTCCATATACAAAGAAATATTCACATGCTGAGCACTGTAGCTAATGACCGATATCTGCAAGCCTTCTCTCCATAACAACCAAAGTTTACTACCAACACAAAGATTTAAAAAAAAATGCTCAAAACTCAAAATTTCTTCAAGCAAAACATTCTATGATCATCTGCAAATGGTTTAGCTAACATAATAAATTTTAATTTTAATTTTCTAACCAGTTTACACAACCTTTTTCAAGAAGATCTGGGGCCCTAGATATTCCAAAATTGGGATTACAAATCATAAATTCATACAAATGGGTTTGCTAAGAGCCCGAGTCAAACTTCTAAGCAATCTTCCCCCTTTGGCCAATTTTTTCCATTTTGAGTATCACAATTCAAAGGATAATCTTTGTTTTTACAAAAATGTTCCACACATTCTTTTTGGCTCGGATCCACAATCTTCATTTCCTTCCATTCTTAAAGACTCTGAAGGCTATTAGACCATATTTCTCACAGCTTGTAACTTCTAAGAAGACCTTACTTCCACACTTTCCACCACTACATCATCCATCAACTCCTCAATCACCACATTGCTAAGGCTCTTTGACGTCAAAGGTTGATCCCCTAATTGGTCCCAACCTTAGTAAGAATAGGTGATTCCAAAACCAAGACCTCAGCTTTGGCATTGGCAATAGCCCATGAATATTGTCACTATCCAATTATGATCGGTACGCAATATTGAAATATTTTTATTGGTTTGGGCCTATGTTCCATGATCATCATTCACCCTTGCTACATCATTAGACTCAGGAATTGGCACACTTTCCTCCCCAAGTAAATTCTTCATTTACAACAACAGGTGTCTCTTTCGAAAAACTAGGTCCAACCTCACCCTTGTTGGACAATTCATACTCCAATCTCACCAAGGATCGATTCGGCCCTACCTCAATTGAGTGTTCCTCTTTATGGTGTTGAGATTTTGGTTTCAAAACCCACCGATTTATCACTTCCTTTTAACTTCCGATCAATAAATCTCTTTGCCCCACCCTTCCATTTACACAATTTCAAGTTATGACTCTGCACATAATCGAGATAATGGGTTAAGAATCCAACCCCCATCTGCTTCATTTAAACGCTTGAATAACATCAAGAGAAAGTCACTGCTTGAGGAATTTAAGAACCATGGAGAACTTGAAAGGAGTTATTAGGCACTTTTTCAAAGGTGGTTGCTTAATACTCTTTGAGTCTCTTTGAGCTTCAGTCAGCGTTGTGTCATCATCGTGGTTGTAGCTCGTTGACATTGTTCAATTTCCACGCTCAACCTTCGGGTAAGAATTGGCTACTCATGTCTCATTGATAATTATTGACAGCTTTCCAAAATCAATGGCCTCATATCAAGCACTCCATGATTGTTGTAATTAGTTTCATGATTTTTGAAATGAGCTTATATGTAAAAATTCTTTCCATACACAGCAAGCGCACCCACTATTCACCCCTTATTCTGACGAGGTCACCTTATCCCTACTGTGATACCCCATATGAGAATGTTAAGATAGGTAGTATATGGGATCCCACATTACTTGAGAAGGAGAAGTTCTAGCTCTTTATAAGGTTCCAATGGGGCTTCAATTTTATCATTAACTAGTCCTTTTGGAGTATAGGCCATGTGATTTGGGCCTTCTATTGGGGCGTTACAAATGGTATCAGAGTCTATCCCAACAAAAAATGTGGGACTTGAACCGTGCCACTTACAATAGACAAACCCGACGAAGACGTCGGGCATTTAAGGAGGGTAGATTGTGATACCCCATATGAGAATGTTAAGATAGGTGATGTATGAGATCTCACATTGTTTGGGAAGGAGAAGTTCTAGATCTTTATAAAGTTTCAATGGGGCTCCAATTGTATCATTGACTAGTTTTTTTAGAATATAGGTCATGTGGTTTGGGCCTTCTATTGGGGCGTTACACCTACGAGACAAGGTCAGAAATCAAACTCACCCACCCCTGAGGGAGAGACAGGATCCCTATTAAAATGGTCGAGTGGAATTTGCATATATAGAAATAAGTTGGAAAATAATTTTTATTGTAAATAAAATAAATCAGTATTATCACTTGTCAAATATGGCTCAGGCCTTAATCCGCAAATTTAGTATAAATCCAACACATAATAATAGAATTAGGATCAAGTCAATTTAAGAAAATATCAATTAACTCGATTATTAATTGTATCATTTTCAACTCGAGGATTTAACCCATTTATATTACACTACTTTTATGGTATGCAATTGTATTCGGTAATAGTTCCATGATACCCATAGGAGAGAGATTAAAAGATTCCTAAAAATATATGCACAAGTTTTTAATGACAATTTGACCCCTAAATATTAATGAAATAATTAATTAATATCTTATCTGTCTATTATGATAATTGAGTTAACTTTACACATTCATAATTGTTAAATAATTGAAGATCTTTGAATTCTTGTTTAATTTTGAGGTTTGAAAGTTTAAAAATGTATTTTTAACATTTATGTATATTTAAATTAGGAATAGAGTAATGTTGTGGAGCCCACATTTTATACCGATAATCGATTGATTGCACACATGAAAATTTAAAATAAGTAATAAAAAAAAGAATTAGAAATGAAGAAAGACGGAAAACCATTTCCGTTTTGACAATTCTCATTGTAGGCATGCATTAGTACAAATCTTTTGTCAAAGAACCAAAGACCATTCCATAATATATAATCTTTATTACATTGCTCTATAAACCGGGCTAAGAATATATTCTCACTTTTTCTTAGACATTTGAGAGTGATGGGTTTCGATCTCCAGACCTCCATTTTAGAGGTTGGGGAATTATACCAATCAGGCCACAAGCCTTTGATAAGAATATATCATTACTTAAATCATCAAAATTCACATCTATTCCACACTACTTTCATCATGGATATATACTTCCTTATACACAAAGTTACTAGAAAGAAGTTTAAATAGAATGTAACATTTTGATTGCTCCATCAGAATTGGTTCCTAAATTACAATCTTTATATTTTTCAAATTTGACAAATAAAAATTTTGCCACCACTGAGACAAATAATCTACCATAATATAGATAGCAACTCAACCAACTAAACCAAGTAAGGAAGAAAGAAACTTGTAAACTTAGCCCATAAGGAAGAAAACAATGTGTAATCTCAACAAGAAAAAAAAAACTCCTTAGTAAGAAATCGCCCAAACTGCCCAAAACAACTACTAAGAACCTAACTGGGATTGAGTTTTGAAACTTAAAAAGTGTTTTTAACTGCTTAAATATCATTTTAAAGAATATTAAGTTATGGAAGAACATGCACACAAGATATTTGAAATAATTCTCAAGTGAGAAACCTCTTTGTTTTTGTATATTCAAAAATCAATATTTACAATGCTTTGAACAATATATTTATAGGATAGCTTTACAGAAGCAGAAGATCTCATCTTGCGAATCCTTTGACATGAGTCTCATCCAATACGTTGGCATGTGTCTTCTCAAGTACAATATTGATTTTGCTGAAACGTACTCTAGAGTCATGCTGAGAGCCTTTGAAATGTGCAGAATTGTTTGTGATCCTGTGGTCCTTTCGTATGGTTTGATTTGTTGTTTAATGTCCATTTCAACCAAGCTGGATAGCTCTTCTTGTGTAGCAAATTTGTCTCATCTACAATACATCTCCTTAGTAGCCCTTTGCAATGTAAGCGACACCTGATTAATGGTGAGGCTTGATCGAATAAAATTAAAACGAGCATTGGACAAAGGTTTAGTGAAGATATCGACTAACTGATCCTTGCTAGATAAAAAGGAAGTCGTGAGTTTCTTAGCTACCACTCTCTCCCTTACAAAATGATAATCCAATTCTACATGCTTTATACATGCATGTAGAATTGGATTTACCATCAAATATTGCCCCAAGTTGTCACACCCTAATTTTGGTGGTTCCTTAAGAAAATACCAAATTCACTCAAAAGTGATTAAATTCGTAAAATTTCACAAGTGGTGTTAGCAATGGCTTTATATTCAGCCTCCGTAGAAAATCATGCAATTGTGGGCTATTTCTTAGAGACCCAAGAGACAAATGAGACTCAAAAAATACACAATGACCATTGGTATGTTTTCTATTATCAAGACAACCAGCCCAATTAGTATTGTAGAAGATCAAGAGTGTAAGAGATTAATTTGGAGATGAACAAGCTAAAATCAGGAGTAAATCTAAGGTACCTAAGAATACGTTTAACGGCTTGCCAATGACAGATTTTGGGATTGTGCATGTATTGACAAACTTTGTTAATCACAAATGATATATCAGGGTGAGTAAAAGACAAATATTGTAAACTACCAACTACACTTCTATAAGGGTGAGCAATCAAAAGCCGAAAGTTTAGTAGTTACAGACTTGAGGGTAGACATAGGTTTCACATTATGCATATTAGTTTTGAGAAGAAGATTAGAAATGTACTTTGATTGACACCAAAAAAACACTCAAATATTTCAAATGATTTCAACTCCTAAGAAATAATGTAGATGACCTAAGTTTTTAACAAGAAAAGATAGGCTAAGAACCGAAATAAACTCAGATATTAGGTTAGAATTTGAGCTCGTAATCATAATATCTTCGACATATATGAGAACAAAAATCACATGAGAGGTATGTCAATAAATAAACAAAAATGTATATGATTTCGATTCCTGAAAACCTAGAGAGAAAAGTTTGCTGCTAAGTTTGGAAAACCAGGCTTGTGAGACTTACTTTAAGCCATAAATGACATTTTTCAATCTACACACATATGAAGGGTACTCGAGATACACAAACCCTAGGATTGTTGTATTTAAATAGCATATTCCAGATCATTATGCAAAAAAAAACATTTTGTATGTCTAGTTGTTGGAGTGACCAATTCGATGAGACAACTAAAGAGAGAAGGACCCGAACAGTGGTAGGTTTTACTATAAGGGAAAATGTCTCAATGTAATTCGCCCCAAGTTATTGGTGAAACCTTTAGCAACAAGGCGAGCCTTGTGCTGTTCTAAGGTGCCATCAATCTTTCTCTTTGTTTTGAGAATCTACTAGGGATCCAAAACATTGAAAGAGGTCGATGGTTGTACTAAATCCCAAGTACAATTAGATAACAAGACGTGGAACTCATTTTGTATGGCTTCTCTCCATTCAAGAAATTTAATGGCCTTAGTGTACGAAGTGGGTTCCTTAGGAACCAGTGTGGGTGCCGAAGGGGTTAGTAAGAGTAAGTAATTTTTAACCGGTCAAGAGACAGTACCATCAAGACATAAAAGGGGTTTATGAATGTTTACCTTACTACGCGTGACCATGGGATGAGTGGAGGTAGGACACATTGTAGGGGAGGATGGAGATTCGAGAACACTTTGTGTCTTTGGATCCAAAGATGAGACATTTTGTAAAGGTAAAATTGCGATGAAGTTAGAGTTGAGAGGGGAGATGTGTGGGCCAGAGGTATGTAGGTTGGGAAAGGAAGTATGACCTGAGAGACGTGGAGATTGAGTGTTCCAAGAGCAATGAAGAGCAGTGTTTGGGCTATCCCTTAAATGAGTGATGGGCCAAAAGAAGTGTATAGGCTAAGTATTGAGGAAAGGAAGTGTGTGTGTGTGTGTGTGCTAAGAGGTGGGCTAATTCTGTGGTAGGCCGAGAGTTGGGTTGAGACCAAAGTGAATATTAGGTTGAGCGAAAGTGATTTCTAGGTTGGGTTGCATTGCAAAGGGAAATTGAGCTTCATTGAATAACATGTCTCTATGATGTAAGTTTGGCCCAAAAATGGATGTAAACAAATATATCCCTTATGATCTGGACTATAGTCCATGAAAACACAAATTTTGGATCGAAGGTCCATTTTATGTTTGTTGAATGGGCATAAATTGGGCCAACATAAAGATCGAAAAACTTTTAAAATTAGTAGTCCAAAGTTTTTTTGAATAACGCTAGAATATAAGATATATTTTATAAAACTAGGGTAGGCATCCTATTTATCAAAATACCGTTGTTTGAAAAGCTTGAGCTCAATATTTAAGAGACATTGATGAATGAGTAAGAAGAAATAGTCCCGTTTCAACAATGTGTCAGTGACGTCTTTCAACTATACCATTTTGAGCATGCGCATAAGGACAAGTTATGTGATGTACAATGCCTTGATCATGACGAATTTTTTTAAATGGTCGAAATTCAACTCCAAAATTTGATTGAACTGCTTTGATGTTTAATAAAAAAATATTTTTTTTAAAGCGAATGAAGGCAACGAAAATTGAGTAACATCGAATTTAGACTGAATAGGAAACAACCAAATGTATTTCATGTAATCATCCAATATAGAAATAAATTTCACATATATTTGAAGATAACACCGGGGCTGGACCCTATACATCTAGAAACATTAATTCAAAAGTTACATTAGACTTAGATAGAGAGATTGGATGAGGAAGTGCATAAAATTTAGGCAGGAAGCAAGTAGAACATGGTTGAACTGATTTTTGGTTGTGCATAGGAAGTTGAAAATGTCTAACAGTGAGACTGGTGGTATGAGGAAAGGAGTGGCCAAGGCGATAATGCCAGTGATCAAGAGAGGTACGCTCACCAATGTACTCTTGAGGAGGAACCGAACTCGAAAAAGAATTGTCAAGCTGGCAGTAAGGACATACAAGTCATTTCTAATGGTGCCATGAAGTAGAGCCTCTCAAGTAAGAGTATCCTTCACAAGAAAATATGTAGAGTAAAATTCAAAATATACATTATTATCAACACAAAACTGATGAACTAACAAGAAGTTTTTAGTAAGTGCAGGAACATGTAACAATTGAGAAAGTAAGAAACTTCTAGAGGAAGTTTTGAGTTGAGTGGAACCAATATTTTGAATTGGCATGGTAGAGCTATTTCCCAATTCTTACTTGGGTATGTTCCCTGATAAGACATAAAATCTAGATTAAGGTTAGTAAGATCAGGAGTAAACTGTGTAGTGGTTGCAGTGTTGGGAAACCACGAGTGAGAAGTCGATGGTGGAGGATCAGTTGTGGTCATGTTGGCTGTGAAGGTAGAGGGATGAGAAGCTTGATAACTTTAATCAAGTCGGTGATAACACTTGGTAGCCATGTGACAAATCTTTTTACAATTTTGACACACAGGCTATGAGTCACTACCAGTGGAGAAGGAGTTGGAGGTCCTCGGCCAGTGCCTCTTCTTCCTCTAAAATTTTGCCCTCCCTCGACCACGATTTGGAGCACAGGAGTTGGAAGGAAATGAGTGGGAATTGTGGGTTGTGCTGAGATTGGTAGATAACAGATTGCCATTGAGAAGAGTGGTGGTCTGATGAGAAAGACGTGACATATGATTGAGTAAAAAACTGTATATTTAATAAGGTGAGAGAAGGCCAGCCTTGTTGTGAAAGATATCACAAGTGCATCATAATCTGAGCCTAATCCTGCTAGGAGGTACACAGAGAACTTGGTGGGGTAGAGGAGCTATCTAACAGTATCCATGGAGGTAGCCAAAGTTTTGGCTTTGTGATAATAGTATGTAATGGACTCATGAACCTTTTTTAATGTTGCAAGTTGATATTGGGTTTGCATTTTATAAGCACTTGATTGTGTAGCAAATAGGTTTTGAAGGAGCGACCAAACCTCATAAGAGGTGGTTCACTCAAAAACTTTTGCAAGAATATGCTTAAAGAGGGAAGAGTTAAGGGCTGAGAAACCCATTTGATCAACCAAAACCCATTTAATGTAAGCTAGAATTTCAGAGTCATCTACCATGGAGGAGGCATTTATGTCAAGCCATCTACATAGTAAAACAGAGAGTGAGTTTTCAGGAATGACACCATTTGGGCTTTCCACAATAAGTAGTTGTCAATATTTAATTTGATGGTGATAAAATGAGATGCAGAGTTCAAGGGGTTAAGGTTGATAACAGAAGAATTAAGAGTAGAAGAGGAAATTTTCAGAGATTCAAAGGTGGCCATTTGAAAAAAGTTGAAAATGGAGAGTAAATACGAAGTACCCGTGTGTTTGAGAAGAGCTGTGAGGAAGACTAAAAAAACAATTTTTTTTAGAAGAACTGTGATTCTGTGAGGAAGACGGAAAAGAAAAAGAATAAAGAAACAAATTTGTATGAAGACATAAGTCAAGTTGTGGCCCTGATTACCATATTAAGTTATGGAAGAGCATGCACACAAGATGTTTGAAATAATTCTCAACTGAGAAACCTCTCTACTTTTGTATATTCAAAAATAATGTTTATAATGCTTTGTACAATATATTTATAAGACGACTTTACAAAAGTAGAAATTCTCATATTGGGAATCCTTTGACATGTGTCTCATCTAATACGTTGTCATGTGTCTTTTCATGTACAATATTGTTTTTGGTTAAACATGCTCCAGAGTCATGCCGAGAGCTTGTAAAATGTGCAAAATTTTTTATGGCCGTGTGATCCTTCCATGTGGTTTCATTTTGTTATTTAGTATCCATTTCAATAGGCTGGACAACTCTTCTTGTGTAGTAGACTTGTCTCTTCTACAATAGCTGATTCTTATGATGGTGCATTTAGTGCATTTTTATCCTTAACAAAGAAAAAATAATTTTATAATTTTATAAAAAAAAAAAAAACTTTAATCAGTTAAAAAAAATTGAAAATCTTTTTTTTTTAAGTACCAAATTGAAGTTTTTATTAAAAAATTTATACGAATAATTGTATATTCTTAAAAAATTATTGTAACTAACTTTAAAACTACTTTAAATACAAATTTACAAAAAGTAAACAACATTTAAAATATAAAAATTTATTATTTAAATTATAAGCTATAATTCTTAAATGACAAAATTTAGAATTGTAACGTGTTGAATGCTAAATTCGTTCTAATTTATCTTCATATAATCATCACATTATGAAATTTTCATTAAATATTGCATTCCATACATCACATATTATATATTTTATAATTTCTTTTTCTTTTTTTATAATAAGTATATAGTATACAAATAATGAACAGAATAACTCAATTAAGTTACTAAAAATTATAATTATTACTTTTGGGTTTGGGTTTGGGTTTGGGCCCAAATGGCACGGGTCAAAATGGTGCGGGTCTACATGCTCTTTGAAGTTTCAACTTTCAATAAACCCGATTGTACACAAATGCCCTACCGCCTACGCGATTCACATTCACAGCTGAACGTATACCAATAGACCAGAGAGTCCTTGAGTTTGATAACTTTGATCCGATTAGGGTTTCTTTCCACGGTGACTTGTCAAGTTCAACCATTTTCGGCCTGAGATTCGATGGCGCCGCCTCCAGGCCCTTATTCTGGCACCAGCACTCTCGCCATGGTATTTCTCCAATCTCCACCTCTCAGTTTTTCATCAAATCTTATTTTAGATTCTATCAAGTTTGTAGTGTTTTGGTTCTATCCTTATAGTCAAATTGTTGTTTTTTACGTTTAGTTGATTTTTAGAGAATGGAAACTTTAAGATCGGAAATTTGGTTTCATCATTCTTTGCAGGTGGCTCGTGCATCAGCCTTCACTTTCGGCGTGGTCTATGGAAGCCTTAAGCTTAAGATTCTCAAGGTGCTTTCATTAATGAATGCAGCTTGTTACTTAATTTTATCTTTTGCTATGTGTGCTCCTCCCTGGTTGTATCTAGTCCAAAATTATCTATTTTAACCGTTTGTAGAAGTGTTCTGTAGCTAACGATCAAAATAATTGGTACTGTAGTTAGCGCATCTGCATGAGACATTGCTACAAGTTGCAAATTTATAGATGTTGGCCGAAAACTTGGGAGAAATCCGTGGTCTAAAGCCTTATGTATGGAGTGGCATTGATGTCTTAAGTTTCCGATCTCTTTCAGATGGTTTTTGGAAGACATTACATGACTAGACCTTTTTTTCTGAATGATGTTTTATGGTATAGTTAGATCACTCCATTAAAAACAAACATTGTATAAGCTTCAATTATATATTTTTGACATGTATAAACTCTACAGAATTTAATTTACTTTTTCTTTTGAGAAGTCAGCTGAATGCTTACTTTTTTTATGTTTTCAGATTAAAGTTATTTCATTTCTAAAAGATCCATTTTTAACTTATTCTAAAACCAAAACAAACTGCAAGGTTTGGGGCAGTAATACCACTCCATGCATACTGGTACTCTTTTTTTGGCATGATCCATTTTTCATCAATACGACAGGATATGACATGAAACAACCTCTCTCTATTCTTCTGTAATAAACACCTAAATCAGATTATTAAAAAAACCAGTTTCATAATTTGTATATATCTTGTGCCCTTTTAAAATTTGATTATTTTCTTTTAACCTATAAAATAGTATAATTTATCTTCAAAAGTATTGATATATTATTTAATATTCTGAAAGCACTTTTGTATTAAAGAAAGGGAATAATGGCAGAGGAAAAAAGAGTGCGGATTTTTTATTATGTAAGTACGAATATGAATACATTGTCCGAGTGAAACTCCCACAATAAGTATAAATGCGAATGCAGGTTGATATTTTGCTGGGTACGGTGCAATACATCAGCTATTAACATTTTATACATACTTTGAATTAAGATTCATGGTAGTTGATTTACACTTTATTATCAAAAAAAGATTCATGAATCATGGTAGTTGATAACAGATGAGTGTACATTTGTGGGGAAGTAGTGGGCTTGGGCGGAGGTTTAGGGGAGGTGGAGCATTTGGATTACATGATGACAATTTGTTGAGTCAAGCCTACATATTGGAGATTGTACGTTTAAACAATGTTAAATTCAGAGAACATTTGTAAAAGAAGGGGAGAAGATGCAGGCTAGCCTAGTCCTCTATATATAATTTTGTATTTATTAGTAATGCTAATTTTCTTGAAGTCACAGAAGGGTGCAACCCAAGTGCATAGAAAGTATACCAAAGGATACCCCAACTAGCAAGGAGAGAAACAGATAAAAAATTCTCAAAATCTAATAGTTGGAAAGTTGGAAACTTGGGAGCTGTTGCAAGCTTTTGTCCAAACATAGAGATTGTTGAACGCTGAACACTATGGATTAATTTTTAGAGTGGGAGCTAGTCCTCTAATTTTTAGAATACTTTTGTGGGATAAACCCAACTAAGAGGCAAGAATTCCTGCTGAGCCAAAACACCTTGTGTGGTATGCCCTTCATCATGTGAACTCTCTTAAGGTTTAACTCATCTTCCATACCAAAAAAACAAAAAACAAAAAACAAAAAAAGTGCCGCCATCATTCACAACCCTTCACCACTCGCAGCCCAAATGATGGACATGGAAAACTTTTATGTTGGCATCATTGTGAACTCTGGTTAAACTCATCTTCATCATTAGCAGCCCAATTGATGACTTTTATGAAATTCTTCTTGGTACTTTTTTTTATGCCTACATAAAATAAAATAAATCTCAGTGGGCCATGCTTGGAGGTCTATATGCTTGAAGTACCAAAAGCAATTGGCCTCTGCCTAATTATGCACCAGATCTAGAAGTTGTGCTAGCCAGAGCAGTTGTGCTAACATTTAAACTTCTCTTGAAATTAAATTTAAGATTCAGAGTGTTGATTCATTGTGATATGGAGCTAATTTAAGTTGGTGGAGATACTTAGGTTGATAAGGGGAAAGGGATGAAAAAGATGGGATAGACGAAAGATTGGTCTGTCTATTGAGGATTGTTTTGTGGATTATAAAACTTTCTTTTGATAATGCTCTGTTGGCAGAATTAAGATAATGCCCATTTCAAGAGAGGATACAATGTCCCAGGCCCCCCATAAAACAGCATTGTTTAATGTAAAAATTTAAAAATATTACTGATTTCAACTAATAAAAAAATAAATTTTACAGCTTTCGATTTTTACAGCTGCAAACTCTCTCTTCATTTTTGCATGTGGTGCTTTTATAAGTTCACTGTCACTTTGTAGTTTTATTGGTATGCACTATTTATCTTCCAAATAATCACCCGTTTTGCAATTGTACCTCCAAACTTCTGGTATTCAGCACCCCAATTTTCACCTATTGTATTGTAAAGTACACCTATCCTGTTTTCCAGAAGTGTCTTTTCTCACCTATATTGAAATGATTGTGGTTTTTTGAATTTCTTTTTCCCTCCCTCATAATCTCTTCTCCTTCAAAAGCAGATATCTAATGGAAAAATAAGATTCAATACTGCATTTATGTTGAAAATTATGACTCATATTTCTTCCCCTTTTTGTTGCCAGGCAAAGGCAAAGTCACATCAAAAAGCTCAAGCCAAGGCTCATCACTGATGGACTGTGGTGGACCGGTGGTCGTTACATATTTTGGGCTGCTGGCAGGAAGAAAGAGAGGGTGTTTATTTTATAAGATGAAAATTGTTTTTTCGGGTACTTATTGGCTCATGATGTCCTTTTATCAGTAGAAGATAGCTAGCTTGTTGTGGCTAGCGGCATGATTGTCGAAGGAGATGCATATATATATTTTTTATATAAATAATAAACCCTATATGGTGGTTTATACTTTTATTTCTAGAGTTAAAAATTGGGTGAATCACTCTACCAGGATGTCATGGAATAACCGAGTAGAGAGAAGGGAAGGAGGGTGGAGATCATACCTGTAGGAAATGAAGGTGAAATTTTAATTTTCTCCCTTTTGTTTTTTGTGACATTGAGGTTTTAATCATAGCAATGATGCCGGTGGTATTACGGTTCTTTCCTGATGCTTGGAACTTGCATGCATGATATTTACCTATTACTTCCATTCATTGACGCTGAAAACTGGGAAGAGGATTCACCCACTTGTATAATTGTATAATCATAGCGATCCTGTTTCTACCACGACATTTGCACATTTAGATGCTACTACCTAAACTTATATCTATAATTGTATACAAACCAAAAAAAACTGCAGGATCTTAACATTTTGTGTTTACATCAACATCTAACAAATTAAATCTAGACTGTCTATCCATTTTGATGATTTAAATAAATGTTTAATTACTTAGATCATTTCTTCCCCATGTAAAATGACTCCACTCTTCATTTAAACCAGCAGCACTGCTTGGAATAACAGGAATAAGTGAGTCAGAGAGGATATGATGAGGTGGGTTAAATTAATGGTATTTTCAAAATAACAGAGAATGAGTAGGTACAAGTAACATGGAACTTATTATCACTCAAAGAGGAGAGCGCAGATCAATATATGGACCCAAGATAGGATAGGATCGCACTGCACAAAATTGTTTCCTTCATTATCTTTTTTTTTTTATTTTACACTTGTCCCAAAGTTAGTTTTGGGAGTCATGATACTCATATTTTTCTACTAAAAATCTAACATTTGAAAAAATTTCTTTAATAATTATAAAAACTTGATATTTACATGCACAATTCAATAGACTTGGAGAGGGAGGGAGGCTTCTGACTTGTGAGTGAGTCAAGTGAAATGAGAGAGAAAATCAAATGCAGCCGTTGGTGTGCAAAACGATGTCGCTTTCCATTAGCAAAACGATGCCATTTTGCAACAATAAAAAATATTTTTAAAAAGATAACGGACAAATTGTTTAAAAAACTGATCTGGGCAGATAATTTTTTTTTCTACCCGCTCGGATCCAATCCGGGTGAAAATAACCACCCATATTTTCGGGTTCCAGACCGTGCCAAAAAAATCCAATCCGATTCTACACTTTTATTACTTTCATTCAATTATTTAAAGTCTCACATTTTTATCATCATTTTTTTTAATAGAAAAACTCAAAATTTCATATTGAAAAGTAATAAAAATGAGAATCATTAAGATTCTTCTTTTATCCTCTTGTATGGCTTTTCATAATAAAAAAATGTAACTTATTATAGTCAGATAGAAGTTCTGAAGTAGGATGAGAGCTTCGAAATGAACAATTTTCTATTTTTGATTTTAATATTTACAATCTTGAAAATGTAGAATTTGCTTACAAGATGATATAAATCTACTTTTGTCTAATATTAGATAAAGTCGGCTTCGTTTGGAATTTAGACGTTGAGATGAGATAAAAAAAAAATTATATATAATATATTAATAATGAAATGATTTGTAAATAATAATAAAATAATTTAAAATTAAGATATTTTATGAAATTCTGGACAACAAGAGAAAAATTTGAGCACAAATATAATAAATTTAAATATAATTTCTTTAATATAATTTTAAATCTAGAATTTGAAAAACCTGAATTATTTTTTTTATATCATGTTTGAAGTTTTGAAAAGTTGTAATAATTAGATAATAAATATAAAAATTTAAAATCAAAAAATATTTGTATTTGAGTGATGTAAGTTGAGAATTTGAGATGTGATGATCTTTGAAATAATATCTAAACCGACCTTCTCTTTTAGTAAGCATAATCATAATTCATTAAATTAAAAAAGTGATATATGAAAAGGGGGTGAGATTCCTCAACAATCACCATAAAATAACAAATAACATGCAAGAGAAATGAAAAAAGAAAAAAAAAAGTTTATTTGGGATCAATTTTTTGGTTCCTACCCAAGCCAGGACGCCATCTTATAAAAAAGTGGATGGAAAATGTTCGCTAAAAAGCGAACAATAGAACCACCGTCGCTCCGCGAGAGGCGAAGCAGATGGCGGGTGCACTATTACTTTTTATATGGAGAAAATTATAAGAGAGGTCCACGATTCCTCTAACATGATTACGGATTAGGAAAAGTGGTAAGATAGGAGCATAGCAACCAGAGCCGAGTCGTCAACGATAGTCCCTCGAAGGCGCGTGTAACGGTTGTGGGGCGTGTGGCATATGCACCATCTGAATCAATAAAGAACAAACCCTACCAAGAGAACCGATGCCTCCAAATCCAACACAACCGCGCGTGACAGCAAAAACCCTCCAATTTCGCAATTGCGCATGATCAACGCGCATGGCAAGAGCCGCATGTTCAGTCAACGCACCAGCTAGAAATGCATTCCTCCATGCGAAAGTGAAGATCGGCGACATGGGAGGTTGCTGGGCCCGTGCATGGAGGCTAAAAGATGCAGGTTATCAGAAGATTAGCCAGCGGCACTACCCCAAAAAACAACAGAAAAACACTAGAAAACGAAAAAAGAAAGGAAAATGAAAATAAAAGGCAAGAGAATGGAAATGAAGGGGTGGATGTGGTTGAAGCTTCCGCCCATGGTAGAGGAAATAATGGGAGAGGTTGTCATTAAGTTGAGATAAAAGTAGAAAGAGAGAGAAATAGAAACTTGTAATATCTAAACCGACCCTTATCGTGTGTTAAGTCTCATACACTTTTAAAAAAGAAGTAAGGTACATCCTAAAATAAACAAGTCATCTATAATTTTTCTTTCCAAATAAATTATGTAGAATTTATACGTTTTAGAAATATATAAATCCTTTTTCTTACATGAAACCTAGTTGTAACTTAAGTTAGCATATTAATTTACTGCAACTTAGAAGTTAGAAGTTAGAATATGTTATCTTTTATCCGTTTCAGAAATGGAGCACCCATGTAGAAGAAGTTGTAGAAGAGCACCACCAAGTAATTTTTTCATGTATTGTGTTAACGGTAATCAAAAGAATAATTTTATTTGCACTGCTTTGCAAGCCTAATGAAACGAACCGTTGGTTCGTTTTATTACTTAAAATGAAAATGACCAGTGGGAGGTCACACGGCTCCTCAGTGAAATCGCAATATTCGCCCTTGCCCTCAAATGGATATGGACCATGGTCTATTCGCGTAAAGAAAGTAAACTATCTGACGTAGCTATTTTTATTAGTGCTACTAAGGCTTTGTTTGGTTACCAAATTCTACTTAGTATATTTTATTTTAAACTTATTTCTACATCCAAACATTTCAATTAAACTACATCTATAAAAACTTATTTACTAATTGATGTGATCAAATTTTTCTCTCTCTCTCATGGCTGACATCTTTTCTCCTTCCCTCTTTTTTTTTCTTCTCTCCCCCCTTAACAACTTTTCTCCTCTCTAGCAAACTTCTCATCTCTCTCTCATATAACAAATCATCAATTCTCTCTCTTTCTTTATCTGACAAGCTATCACATCTCTCTCTTTTCTTTCCTCCGCCCATCACAACTGCACACGTCTTTATTTTTTGAAAAATGCTGGAGACAAATGGCATGTAGAAACTGGATGCAAATGGTGCCTACGTGTAAATAAAATGAATCATTTTGGATTAGACGACGCATTCTAACTTGCGTTCTTCCTCCCTCGTCTTCCCTCATTCTCCCTCTCTCGTCTTCTCAAAATTCAAAACTTTGAAAATTCAGAATTGCTGAAACCTCGATGTCCGTCAAATCCAACACTAAAAGCTTCTCCATCTCTTGAAAGAAAGTGTTTGGGATTTGTAAAGAATGATCTCTACCATTTACATAAAGGAATCTTAATTCTGGACATCTCAATTCATTTGGAGGTTGATGAATATCTCCACCACGAATATAAACTACCGAATAGACTGGAAGAGATGGCTAAAGGAAGATTGCATATTTTGTTTTAAAAGAAAGCCCTTTGGAGTATGTTTAGTCATGAGAGATTTTGATTTTTGAGTATGTTTAGTAATGAGGGATCCTACATAGTCCTATAAACTTCTGGTTTAGACATGAAAATAGTTGTTGGAACTTGGCATTTAGCATTGAATGAAAACTAGGATTGGTCATTGGGTTCATTTCGGAGTACTTTTCAAAAACAAAAAACTCTCTTGAGGAGCCATGAACATAAACATAGACGTAGACGGTCTCGACTCTTTCTTAAAAATTGTTTTCTGCCATGGAAGGCCCCTTATCAAAGGACGATAGCCTAAGAGTCCTCAAAGTCCTAGAAGCTTTATGTGAGGGGGAAATCTGCTAGCAGGCCCCAGGCCAACTATTTAGTGCATTGAAGGACAATAGTGAAAAGAGAGATAATGGAATAAAAAACATGGAATGGTCAGTAAAAACGGGAAGGCTTGTAGGTGCAGGCATAGGGTGGCAGGGACTAAGGAAGTTTAGGAGGAAAGCATGAAGCGATGTAAATAAGAGGTGTAAGGGCATTTGGCATTGGGCAGTGTGCAGCAAAGTGGGGGAATTAATGAGAAGTGAATGGTGGAATATAGGAACAAGAAACCGATTGTCAAACGAAAGCTAAGGACTCTGATAAAAAGGTAGCAATCTGATGAAAAGAAAACAACTAACTCTCTCAGATTAGTGCACAGAAAATTCTCCAACCCATTGTCTTCTTCAGTATTCTTCGTCTTCTCAAAGGAATTCAAGATCTCTAACCAATGAATTTATTGTATTGATTCATGTATATTTTTTCTTGTATAGTGAGTCACGAAAGAATGTAAAATACTCATTATAGTAGATTTTCCTCCCTAAATGCATGTAGGCGTAGGTCTTATGCCGAATCATGTAAATATTGTGTCTATTTTCATTTATTTTATCTGTCATCAATGTACGTGTAGCTGCATCAAAATCTCGCCAGGGGCCCCAAACAACACCGAACAAAGCCTAACTCGCACCAGTGAGCTAGGAATGACTATTTCTCCTACTCTGGCATGTTGGTTGATTTTTATGGCACCAACACTTTGAAACAAGCCTCTCACCAGTTATAAACTCACCAAATGCCAACTCCAATGATCTCAACTCTTCCTCCCTCATTAAAGTTCTGCTCGAGCCCTATTTTGTTTCGGTATATGATCTGCTTGAAGAACAAGCCAATCCCCACTTTGAGATTTCTCGTTTTTGCATTTCTTCTTCTTCTTTCTTTTATCTTTTTTTTTTTAAATATACTATGTCAGCCGACTGCCTGTCGTTTGTGCGAGCT
This sequence comes from Platycarya strobilacea, assembly GCA_036898215.1. Classification (NCBI taxonomy): domain Eukaryota; kingdom Viridiplantae; phylum Streptophyta; class Magnoliopsida; order Fagales; family Juglandaceae; genus Platycarya; species Platycarya strobilacea. The sequence goes on from CM072547.1 coordinate 36,089,608, forward strand.
GATTGCCTTTAGCAGGATTACTGTAACGCCCTGATCCCACAGGGGTCGGAGAGTTACTTCCTATCACAGAACCCACATTTCAATAAAATAATTAAAAACTCAAAATTCTTCAATATTATATAAAACTTGGTTCTAAAAATTACTTTTCTCAATATCATTAACTCCAGAAATGTTACGTCACAAGAATACAATGATATTTCCATACTAATACTTGTCAATACTCATATAAACTCTCTATGATTAATCAACTATTCTTAGGTCATCTCACCCAATGTTTCATAATCGGATCCTTGGCTGAAATATCTAAATTCATCTAAAAAATATTTATAGATAACAACTCAGTAAGCAGAGGACATATATTAGTGTGCAAACATGAGCATTTATCAAATTCAAAATGCATAATAAAAATATTTCTTATCTTCAGAAAATACAGAAATAGATTATATTATAAAAAATCAGAGCGAAAGTTTAATATAAACAGAAACAGAAATCCCTTTGACATAGCATAACTGAAACATCTTATCAGAATAAAAATACCATGTTTAACCCTCGTGGTAAGGTTATGCAAATCCCGACGGCCAACCAAGTAGAAACAAAATGTGAATCTTCCCCTTCTTATTCTCAGAATCTCGAGTGTGCACACAGTAAAGACCACGCAGAAAACCACTTTACAACCAAAGTAGGTGCACCGGAAACAGAATAATTGGTACTAACTCAGAACAGAACAGAGCGGAACAAAACCAAAATGTCATGCTAGAGGTTTCGGAAATCATATCATATCATATCAGAGTACATAACTTTTCCACAGAACATAATCAAATCGAAAATATCATTTATGCAGAAACTTTTAATTTCGCTTTTTTTTTCAGTTCAAAAAATAGAATGTAACAAAAATTAGCTCATGTCTACACCAGTTCATGCCAAAAACACTTTGTTCTTATACAAATTTTATGCATATGCGAAACAAATAACTGAGGTAATTTCAAAATTTCTTTTCGTAACTAAAACATGCATATTTTTCAAAAAAAAAACCTCAGTAAATATTTTTAATACAAAGTCTAGCATAGGAACCCCATTTATCTGAATTTCTTAACTTTTCAGAAGCATCCTCAACAAAACCAAACGAAATCAATCTTCACCCATAAAATATCATGTAACCTGTGTAAATTTTAAAATAATCACAGATCTTGAAAATAGAACTTGAGATATAAAATCCAATATCTTTCCATAATATCTAAACATCCTCGAAACCATGTCTATCAACTCTATCCTAAAATGCTTAAAACCAAAATCTTCCACAATTCTAAAATATTATAAATTTTCTAATATCTCGATTTTCACCTAATAATGACGTAATCCAAATTCCAAATCAAACCAAATTTCTTTCACAAATCACAATTCCATCTGTTGCCCAGATGACTAACACACTACCACCCTTTAAGATTTTCAAACAAATCATCTATCTTTTATATTTGTTAAAAAAACACACAACCACCCTTTAAGATTCTCAAACAAAATCATCTACCTTTTGCATTAGTCAAAAAAACACACCACCTCCCTTCAAGACTTTCAAACAAAATATGCACATGTCAAATATGATAATCAATCATCTTATAAAATCAAGTTTTTATAAAAAAATATAATTTTCGAAATTATTTTGTTTGATGGTGTTATGCACATGTGAAAAATATAATTTTCAAAACTAAGACATTTAAAAATGTTTTGCATATGTGGAAAAAGTAATTTGATGTTTTATGAGAGAAAAGAGTAATTTGGAGCCTTAATCCAATTTCTAATTTTATCAAGAGATGTACAAAAATAATCTATGAGCTTCATTTGTAGACTTGATATCTTTCTTGCTCATGCTTGATTTCTTGATGTGTTTAGCTCCCTTCATGCATAGACAACTTGAGCTTGAGTTTTCAATATTATTTGTTATCATCAAAATTTATACGTAAATACGAGACTTGAAACCTTGGGTTCAACAATCTCCCCCTTTTTGATGATGACAAATACTTAGTAGAAATCTGCGACCTGCAGTAATACTTAAGCTCCCCCTGAAAATATGCGTTAGTATTTCAAGAAAAATATAAACATGATTCTAGCATATATAACAGGGTAGTATAATACTAGTATAAGACTTCTCCCCCTTTTGGCATCATTAAAAAGGAATCATAATTAGATCAATAAGATATATTCCTGCAATAACCAATAGACAAATAAAACGCTGCGTTAGTAGAGACTGTAGAAATTAGAACCACCCGTGTCCGACAAAAGTTGCAAACGTTGAAGCCGAATTTTATCATCTCGGTGCGGAAGAAGATTTAAATCCGCTTGATGTTATTGACGAATTAGATGTTTCAGAGATTTGAAGATGAATAATTAAAATTATTCGTGTCCGACAAAGACAGCAAAAGCTGCAGGCCTAGCTTTGGCAATGCGGTGCGGAGCCATGCATGTTCGACAAAACCTGCAAATGTTGGAAGTCTAACTCTGGCAATTCGGTGCGGAGCCACGCGTATCTGACAAAACTTGTAAAGGTTGGAGGTTTAGCTCTAGCAGTCGGTGCGAAAGCAGATCAATCGCCTGATGTTGTTGACAAACGGGTTTGAAGGCTCTGAGTTTCTATAAAAAAATCATTTTCACCAATCGAATACCAAAAAAAAACATTGCTTCTTGACCTAAGTTCTGTTTCTCCATAACGATAGAATGGCCGAACAATTCTCTTCCACTAATGTTCCAGACTTGAATCAGAAACCCTTGACGCATCAACCATCAATCTTCTCTCCTAAGGCCGTCAATGCCATGATAGGAGCAGAGAACCGTTTTTCTAGTAAGAAAACTTTTGACAATGTGTGTCCAACATATCTTATATTTCTTTTGACTAATAAGATTTGAAGAGACAATAGTTTGTCTTGTTCTTTATGCTATCTCTATAAAATCAGTTTTAAAGTTCATCCGATTTGCATCAAATCTTATTCTCATCTCTATAACTCATCTGCATTCCTTCAATATTCTCGCTTTAAGTTTTCAATTCTTTTCTCAATGGCTTATTCTTCTAACATTCCTCTAGATGCATCCATGAGGTATTCTACATCTCAATCTCATGTCCTTTCTGCAGCTACCATTGGTGCCATGTTGCAGCAAGAGAACAACAGTTTGGCTAATAAGCCAGACTCCGATGCTATCTACGACTTGGTGAGTCTTGGGACTCGCTACTCATCCTCTATTGTCGCTTTTTCCCAGCGGCTACAAGTCAAAAATCATGAGGTTGAAAAGCTTAAAGAACAAATTGTTGTACTTCAACGAATTGTTCAAGAGTCTCACACAAGGGAAGGAATCATTCGGCAGAAGAATAAAAAGTTGAAATCTCTATTGGATTCTTCATTCCGCTTGCCAGTTCCCATGGATAGGGATGACATGATATTGTATGAAGAGAATGAGTGTCTCAAACATGAGGCTAAGAACCTCAAGTTTATGTAAAAGTATTTAAAAAAATATCTCTCTATTTTTATGAACTCTGATCTATCTTTCAAGAGATATTCATAACATGCATCATACCTATTTCTTTTCTAATCATAAATAATCTATCTTCTGGTAAGGGTTTTGTGAATATATTTGCTAACTGATCGTGTGTGTTTGTGAACTCCAGTACTATATCGCCTTTTCTGCACATGATCTCAAAAAAAATGATATCTTATTTCAAAGAACCAGTATAATCGGTACCTGAATAACTAATAAGATCGAAATAATGTGTTTAGGATACCATAACTCTAAGTCAATGGTATTGGCAAAATATCTAAAAATCCGCTTGACTGCAATCAAATGAGATTATTTTGGAAATGATTGAAAACGTGCACATAAACATACACTAAACATAATATCAAGTCTACTAGTTATCAAATATAATAAACTACCAATCATACCTCGATATACCTTTGAGTCAACTGGCTTACCGCTTTCATCTTTATCAAGTTTAGTGGTTGGACTCATTGATGTTCCAATTACTTGATTTGCAATCCGAGAAAGAAATTAAGTTCTCCCATTATGCTCATTTCAAACTCTTTCTGCATATTCTTAGCAAAATCTTGACACATATTTTCATTAGTAGCACCAAATATTATATCATCTACATAAATTTGAACTAGAAGAATATCATTCTATTCATATTTGATTAAAAGAGTTATATCGATCTTTCCTCTTGAAAAACCTTTTAAAAAAAAACTATTTAAGAAAACACTTTTAACAACCATTTGAAAAAAATTGAAATCTTTATAACAAGCATATGCAAGTAGCATTCGAATAACTTCTAATCTTGTGACTGGTGCATATGTCTCATCATAATCGATTCCTTCTTCTTGATTGAAACCTTGGACCACTAGTCGAGCCTCATTTCTAGTAATGACTCCGGACTCATGTTTTTTTGTTTCTAAAAACCCATTTTGTTCCAAAAACAGCATAATTTTTTAGGTCTAGGAACAAATGTCCATACGTTATTTCTTTCAAATTAATTTAGTTCTTCTTGCACAAATAGAATCCATGATTTATCAATAAGAGTTTCATAAATATTTTGGATTCAATTTGAGATAGAAAAAGTGTGTGATTACAAATATTTCTAAGAGATGATTGAGTACTTACACCTCGTGAAGGTTCTCGTAGAATTTATTCCGCTGGATGATCTTTCACATGTTTCCACTATTTGGTTGCATCTTGTACTAAGTCTTGATGATCTTTCCTTCTATTTCCATGATCTTCTCTTTTGAATTGTCTTCAAATATCACACATCCTTTTTCTTTAGAAGTGAAGTCAATGAATTTAGTTTTGTCTTCTGTCACGTATCTTGAGCATCCGTTGTCTAAAAATCATTTATTTTTACCTGTAGAATACTTCATGCATACCTACAAAAGCAATTAAAAACAATTCCTGGTACCCAAGTTCTTTGGGTCCTTTATTTATTAGTATTAGAAGAAATAAGATTTTTAGGTACCCATATGGCCCTAATAGTCATTGTATGTTTTCTTCTAATAGGACAAGCAAAATAATTATGACCATTTCTATTACAAAAATTGCAAATAGCATGTGACATATATGAAGAACTTGAGTGATTATAATAATATCCTTTTTTAACAAAATTATTTTTATGAAAAAAATTTTGAATATTGGATTTTGATGTAGAAGGATTATCAAAGAAGTTTTTATAAGATTTGTATTTTTGTTTTGGCTTATATCCCAAGCCTGCCTTATCAAAAACACATCTTTGACTACCAAGAAGTTTTTCAAAATTTCTTTTTCCATTCGTAAAGTTTTCAATAATATTTTCTAAATCAGTTTTCTTTTTCTTCAACTCAAGATTTTCATCTTTCAAAACAATACTTTCTTTTCTTAAAATATCAATTTCGTTTATTAAAGAAGAATTTTTCTTTTTCAAAGTAGTATACTTGATACCCAATTTTTCAAATTCCTCATATACTTCTTCTAAAATATTTTGCAATTCTTCATATGAAGGATCTTCAATATTATCAAAATTTGTTACCTCAATGTCGTCTTTAGCCATAAGACAAAGATTTGCTGATTCTCCATTGCTTGCTTCACTATCTGAGCTACTTGAATCATCATTCCACGTAGCTTTCATTGCTTTTTTGCCTTTGTTTCGATCTTTCTTTAGCAGAGGACAATCTGGCTTGATATGACCAGGTTTATTGCATTTATAACAAATTAAAGTGTCATTTTTACCTGAATCTTTCTTGGAAAACTTATTGAAGGATTTCCTTGGAGGAGTTTTATTTTTCTTTAAGAACCTCTGAATTCTTCTTGTTATCATCGCAACTTCTTCATCTTTGTCGTCATTTTCCTCATCTTCATCACTTTCACTTTCATGTGGAACAGTTTTAAGTGCCAAGCTCTTCTTTGACTTTCCTTCTTCTTCTCCTCTTTTTAATGTGTACTCATGGGTGATAAGTGACCCGATGAGTTCATTCACTTCGAGCTTCTTGAGGTCTCTAGCTTCAAGAATCGCTGTCACTTTTGATTCCCAACGTTTTGGTAGAGAGTTGAGAATTTTTCTTACTATCTCCACTTTGGAATAAACTTTGCCAAGAACTGTCAAGCTATTTATGATGTTAGTAAAACGAGTGTACATACTAGAAATAGATTCATCATCATTCATCTTAAACATTTCATATTCATGAGTAAGAATATAAATTTTTGATTCCTTGACTTGAGAAGTTCCTTCATAAGTAACTTCCAAGTTATCCCAAATTTCCTTTGCTATAGCACAAGTCATTACTCTATTAAATTCATTACCATTGAGAGCATTATATAATAAATTCATAGCAGTTAAATTCAAAGTATAAAGTCTATCGTCTTCATGATTAAACTCTTCTTCTTCCTTTTTGACCTTTACTCCATCAACTACTTTTGTTGGAATATAAGGTCCATTTACAATACATTTCCAGATTTCTCGACCTTGAGCCTGAAGGAATATTCTCATTCTAACTTTCCAGAATGAGTAATTGTCTCCACAAAAGAGTGGAGGCCGACTGCTAGATTGACCTTCACCAAATGAAGCTGCAATGTTAGCCATAAGATCTTAACTCAAAAGATAGTTAATCTTATAATAGAGCTCTAGCTCTGATACCACTTGTTGCCCAGATGACTAACACACTACCACCTTTTAAGATTTTCAAACAAATCATCTATCTTTTATATTTGTCAAAAAAACACACAACCACCCTTTAAGATTCTCAAACAAAATCATCTACCTTTTGCATTAGTCAAAAAAACACACCACCTCCCTTCAAGACTTTCAAACAAAATATGCACATGTCAAATATGATAATCAATCATCTTATAAAATCAAGTTTTTATAAAAAAATATAATTTTCGAAATTATTTTGTTTGATGGTGTTATGCACATGTGAAAAATATAATTTTCAAAACTAAGACATTTAAAAATGTTTTGCATATGTGGAAAAAGTAATTTGATGTTTTATGAGAGAAAAGAGTAATTTGGAGCCTTAATCCAATTTCTAATTTTATCAAGAGATGTACAAAAATAATCTATGAGCTTCATTTGTAGACTTGATATCTTTCTTGTTCATGCTTGATTTCTTGATGTGTTTAGCTCCCTTCATGCATAGACAACTTGAGCTTGAGTTTTCAATATTATTTGTTATCATCAAAATTTATACGTAAATACGAGACTTGAAACCTTGGGTTCAACACCATCCATTTACATAATGCACACCCATGATCCAATCCAAAATAACTTATAACTCGAATCCAAAATAATTTAAAACCAGAACCCAACTAAAAGAAAAAATGTTTAACTCAAAATAACTTCAAATACAAAAGAAAACCAAGCGGTCAAGGTAAAATCACCCACTAAAAATAAATATCTTTTTAATACATGCTGCGATTATTTTCAAAATAACTAACCAGTATAAAAAAGAAAAGAAGTCCACGTAAAACAAAACTAGATTTTATATAAACTCATAAAGGGTGTTTTATTAAGGGAAAACACAAAATCCAGGGGCAGAAGTTGAATTTTACATGAACACCAAGTTAAAACCATACGATCGAACGACACTCACAAAGAGAAGAGCATGTCTTGCAATAGAGGTTCGAGGTGGCATTAGGTATTCGTTGATGGCGCTACTGAGAGCAACGGAACTATGCTGTGATCAGAGGGAGTGATGAGAGAGAAGAAAAGAGAGAACGAAATGTGAGGAACCAAAAGAAAAAGAGGCAACCCGTGGGGCACGTTGTCAACTTACCAAGAGGGAGCAACGACTTCGGGTGGGATGAGGTGTCTGGCGGCACTATCTGCGCCGTGTGATAATGATGGGGTGGGGCTGGCACCAAGAGGTGGCTTCGAACAAAGATATGGGCTAAACTGCCAATGTTCTATTTTTCGGGGCTAAAAACAGGGGTGTTAGGAGGTCTTCGACAGCCTGTGCAGTGGTGGTACTAGGTAATTATCGATTGGTTCATTTGAGCGTTGGCTGTGGGGTAGTAGATGGAGGTGGCCGTGCAACTCCTCTGGGGATATAACGATTTGTATGATGGTCACTAGGAGAAGAAGATGCATGGTGGTTCAGGTGTAGCTGTAAGTGTCGGAGGGGCCCCGTAATGTTGAGTGTGTGCAGCTAAATGCTTCATATGGTGGGGAAAGTCTCAGTCGTCGGCAACATAGGTGCAGCGATGAGACCATCAAGCGAGGAGATGGAAAGTTTCACATGGTGGCTACAAAGGATAACTTGAGTGTAAGGCTAAAGGCTTGGGGAGAGGCAACGTGCGTAAGAGGTTGTGGTAGTGAGGTTTTCTTCGCATAGATATATATAGGTGATTGAAGGATCCACGGAAAAGTCCTAAAAATGGAGCAAAGAGGTGGAAACCCTAATCTCTTGAAGAAGAAAGTGTAACTATACATTATATATGGATAACAAAATAAACTCTAGAGGAGGAAACCAAAAAGGAAACTACAAGGAAGGGAAAACATGTTACTAAAAAGAAACAAAATCTCTAGAGATAAAACAAAGCAATGAACAGGAAAAAAAAACCGCAATGTATAAGGACCCATATAGAAGCAGTCGTCGTAAAGGTCAGAAAAAAAAACATTTAAAAACAAAAAGCAAAACAAATGCTAAAACCCTGAAAATAGAAATGTTGAAGTCAAATAGATAAAATAAATAAATTTTTGAATATACAAAAGGGATTTTCGCTCAAAATAAATACATAAATAAATAAGATATTTTAGAATTCAGAGTGGTGTTGGAGCCAGGTGTTACAAGTATTTTTTTTCCTTCAAAATAAAAATGCAAGTTGGGGGCAATGGGGGGATAGTAGCTATCAGTGAGTTCCACAAAATTTTCAATTTCTCATTAATATATCAAAACTCATTTTAATATTTAAATACATTTTATACTCATCTAAGTGGATCCAACAAAACTCACTCAATCATCTCAACTCACTAATATTTATGAAAAACTCAGTTCAGCTCGACATCTAAATGCAACCTATGACTTCCGTTCTAACAAGCTAAAGGGTTGTACCATTACTAAGTTAGCCATTAGGGTAAAGGGCAAAATCAATGGTTTTATCCAATTGCAGAAATGTCATCCATTGGGCTAGCTAATATTTCTTAGAGAGAATCTATATCTAATAGTTATTATTGTATTAAGATAGTTAGGTCATGAAACCAGTAAAGCCAGCCTGTGAGAACTCTCTTTCATCTGGATCAGTTCTAGTAGTAAGCTTATCAAATTATAGTTTTAAGCCCTTCTAGTTCAATTCCTTCGCCCCCTCCTAGCGAGCCTCCTGAAGTTGATCCAATTTTTGTTACAGTTAGAGTAGTTCCTACTAATCAAAGAAAAATGCTAGAAAGCACGCCGGCCATTAGGCACGAAACACACACCAATAATGAAATATCTATTTTACCCTTAATTAATTGAATCATTTGCCTTCATATTGTGCAAAATAACTTCATTTCTGTGCATTTCATTCTTTCCATGGCTGGATGCTCCAAGATACCCATTCTCTTTAGTGGCTAAACTTTCATAGTAGAATCAATATATTAACAGTTACATCACAACACATCCCCTACATTTTCATCTATCAAACATCTCAACAAATGGAATTAGAGTGAACATGCTTTATTCTAGAAGCTTTATTCATACTGCAACCATTACAGGTTAACCAAGCAATGTTTTGCTCAAGGCCTTAAACCTTTTCCCTTCATATCAAACCAATCTTTCACTTATTTTTTGAACCATTTAAACCTAAACCTAAATTTGGTAAATCCACAAGGGTTTATGAAATTTTAAAAGGTGGGAGTAAAGGGGCTTCACTTGGTAGTTTTTCTGTGTCTTAACCATCTGTAGCAGGGCCTTTCAGCATCCCTACAAGTAAACTTCCAATAAATCTAAGTGAGTGGCTTAGTCCTTATTTGACTTTCTAAATTAAGGTAACTTCAGACAATTTCCAAGCAACGATCAATATAATCATGGCCAAAAGAAGACAATGAGTTACAAAATTCTGTCTCTTCACCTTCTTCAACTCCTACTTCAACTCCTTCCCTATCTCTTCTGTCTCGATCTCAATGTCACCACAATCGACCTGACAAGCATTCCCCATATTTAGGTTGTCTTTACTTGATTTTTTTTTCAAGGAACTTCGATACCATACAATTGGAGGATAGGTGATCGGCGATTACAGTGGAAATGGATGATTGTCGATTTCTTTGGACAATGGATTTCTTAGAAAAAGAAAGTGTTTCGTTAGAGATGAGGGAATGCAAAGAGCATTTTACAGTTTTAATTATTTTTTAGCCCAACTTATCCATGTGTACATTTTGTGTGCTCAATAGAGGCTTTTTCGTAACACTGCTCTTAATCGAAAGGGAGGCAATTTTTTCTTATTTATTTATTTTTCGGTTTCCCACTCCGTGAATAAGGAATGAGAAAACTAAGTGGGTTGTGGTGATTTCAGAACTTGCACTTATTTGTATCTATTTAATGATCAGTCTGTTAGTTTCTTTGATTCTATTTGGTGTTCCTTTTCCATATTTTTTATATGAGTAAATATATGTATCCCCGACATTTGGATTCTGCTGCGGCCCCATGGAGATTTTTAAATAGAAAAAAAATTAAAAAATTAAAACAATTACATATATTTTATTTCTACATATTATTTTATTGTTTTTGTTAAAAAAAATGAAATAAAAAAAAAGTGTAAAAAACAATTACACTACATGGTCGCGGTGGGGATCTCTCCCGGAGATCTCTAACATTACTCTTTTTATATATAGAATTTTATTTAAAACTATTTAAAAATATATTTTTTTATTAATAAGATTTATTTCAAAATGTTTATATGAAACTTCCAACTTTATATCTAACATTACTCATTAGAGCATTAGTATTAAATTAATTAATTTCTTTTTTTAAAAGTATAAATTTACTTACATATTAAAATAATTTTATCATATTTAATTAAAAGTGAGAAAATAAAATAAAAAAAGAAAATAAAAGTACTTTTACTCGTTAAAAATAAATAATAAATTTAAAATTTTTTTCAAATTAATTTTTAGTCAATGACTAATGCTCCTAGTCGTTACATATACACACGCAGGGCATATTCAGGACAGCCAAAACGAAGCGTTTTCGTCGTCCGCTTCGACTGAGTTTGGACGCTGTAAATTTTAGGGTTTTAATTCTCTCTTCCTCTACTTTGTCCAGAAGAGTCTCGAAAATCTTGATCAAAAAACAAAAAAAAGAGTCCCGAAAATCAAGCACGCCATAAACCCGTTACTCACCCATTTCGATCGTTTTTCTTATTGAATCTCTGTCATTTCTGTATCTTTAACAATGGCCCCCACTTCCAAAGACGACGGCTTGAAGAAGCTTGAATACTTCTCGCTCGTCTCCAAGGTTTGCTCGGAACTTGAAACGCATCTAGGGTTCGGGGACAAAGTTCTCGCCGAGTTCATTACGGAATTGGGCCGCAACTGTGAGACCGTCGATGAGTTCGATGCGAAACTAAAGGAAAACGGCGCCGAGATGCCCGATTACTTTGTCCGTACGCTTCTGACGATAATACACGCAATTCTTCCTCCGAAGCAGAATCCCGACAAGGAGTCGAAGAATGAGAGCGCTTCGGATGGTAAGAAGCCCAAATATTCGGCGCTGGCGATTGCGGATGATAAAAAGAGAGCTAAGGAGATTGAGAGAGAAATCGAATTGGAGGCACGGGAGCGAAGTAGAGACGGGGAAGAACGCGAAGAAGAAAACAGACATCGAAGGAGAGATAGGGACAGAGACAGGGACAGGGACAGAGACAGAGATGGACACCGAGACCGAGACAGAAGAGATAGGCGCAGGGATAGACATGATAGAGATGAGAGGCATAGAGACAGAGATATCGATGGTGATAAGGATGGTAGAATGGATTACAGGAGTAGGGAAAGGCACAGGGATCGACACGAGAAGCATGGGAGAAATGATGAGGATTTGGTTAATAGAGATAATGGTGAAAATGAAGATTATCCGAGAGGAGGTAAAGATCGTTCGAATGGGCGGTATAAATCCGATGAGCCCGAATTGTACAAGGTTTACAAGGGTAGGGTCTCAAGGGTGATGGACTCAGGCTGCTTCGTGCAATTGACTGATTTGAAGGGGAAAGAGGGGTTGGTTCACGTTTCACAGATTGCAACTAGGCGGATTGCGAATGCCAAGGATGTGGTAAAACGGGATCAGGAAGTTTATGTGAAGCTGATTTCGGTGTCAGGTCAGAAACTGAGTCTTTCGATGAGGGATGTCGATCAGAATACTGGCAAGGATTTGCTTCCATTGAAGAAGAGCTCAATGGACGATACGCATAGGACGAATCCATCTAGCGGGTCAAAGGAGGGGCCAGCTACTAGGACGGGTCTTTCAGGAATTAGGATTATTGAGGAGGAAGATGTAGTCCCATCACGTAGACCATTAAAGAGGATGAGTTCCCCGGAAATATGGGAAGCAAAGCAATTGATTGCTTCTGGTGTTATGAGTGTTACCGATTATCCCACTTATGATGAGGAAGGAGATGGAGTGCTATATCAAGAAGAGGGTGCTGAAGAGGAGCTTGAGATTGAACTGAACGAGGATGAGCCCGCATTCTTGCAAGGGCAGAGCCGGTATTCAATGGATATGTCACCTGTTAAGATTTTCAAGAACCCAGAAGGGTCTTTGGGTCGTGCAGCTGCACTTCAGTCTGCGCTGATAAAGGAGCGGAGAGAAGTAAGAGAACAGCAACAGCGAACTATGCTCGATTCTATTCCAAAGGATCTCAATCGTCCATGGGAAGACCCAATGCCAGATATGGGTGAGAGGCATCTAGCACAGGAGCTCAGGGGTGTTGGTTTATCGGCATATGACATGCCTGAATGGAAGAAGGATGCTTATGGAAAGTCCATCAGTTTTGGGCAGAGGTCAAAGCTCTCCATTCAGGAACAAAGGCAGAGCTTGCCAATCTACAAATTAAAGAAGGAACTCATTCAGGCTGTGCATGACAACCAGGTCTTAGTTGTTATTGGCGAGACTGGTTCGGGCAAAACAACTCAGGTAACTCAATATCTTGCAGAAGCTGGATATACCACTAGGGGAAAAATTGGTTGTACTCAGCCCCGTAGGGTGGCTGCCATGTCTGTGGCAAAGAGGGTTGCCGAAGAGTTTGGTTGTCGGTTGGGGGAGGAAGTTGGGTATGCTATTCGATTCGAGGATTGTACCAGTCCAGATACCGTCATTAAGTATATGACGGACGGCATGCTTCTGAGGGAAATTCTGATTGATGAGAGCCTTTCTCAGTACTCCGTTATTATGCTTGATGAAGCTCATGAGAGAACAATACACACTGATGTTCTTTTTGGATTACTAAAGCAACTAGTAAAAAGGAGACCTGACCTTCGCTTGATTGTCACTTCTGCCACACTGGATGCGGAGAAGTTTTCAGGGTACTTCTTCAACTGTAATATATTTACAATTCCTGGGAGAACTTTTCCTGTGGAGATACTCTACACCAAACAGCCAGAAAGTGATTATCTAGATGCAGCTCTAATTACCGTGCTGCAAATCCACTTGATGGAACCTGAAGGAGATATCCTTCTCTTCTTGACTGGTCAGGAGGAGATTGATTTTGCCTGCCAATCTCTTTATGAGAGGATGAAAGGTCTAGGTGAAAATGTTCCAGAATTGATTATTCTACCGGTATATAGTGCACTTCCTAGTGAAATGCAGTCGAGGATATTTGAACCTGCCCCTCCAGGTAAGAGAAAAGTGGTTGTAGCTACCAATATTGCCGAGGCATCTTTGACTATAGATGGGATTTTTTACGTAATCGATCCTGGGTTTGCTAAGCAAAATGTGTATAATCCTAAACAAGGGCTTGATTCACTGGTCATAACTCCTATATCGCAAGCATCGGCAAAGCAACGAGCTGGGCGTGCCGGGCGTACAGGACCTGGGAAATGTTACCGCCTCTACACTGAGAGTGCATATCGCAATGAGATGTCCCCAACCTCAATTCCTGAAATCCAGAGGATAAATCTTGGGTTTACTACGCTTAATATGAAAGCTATGGGAATAAATGATCTTCTGTCTTTTGATTTCATGGATCCGCCTTCACCCCAGGCGCTCATTTCTGCTATGGAACAGCTGTACAGTCTAGGAGCTCTTGATGAGGAGGGTCTTCTGACCAAATTGGGCCGGAAAATGGCAGAGTTTCCACTTGAACCGCCATTATCTAAGATGCTACTGGCCAGTGTGGACCTTGGATGCAGTGATGAGATTTTGACAATCATTGCAATGATTCAAACTGGCAATATCTTCTACAGGCCTAGGGAGAAACAAGCCCAAGCAGACCAGAAGAGGGCCAAGTTTTTCCAGCCAGAGGGAGACCATCTGACGTTACTTACAGTTTACGATGCTTGGAAAAATAATAACTTTTCTGGGCCATGGTGTTTTGAGAACTTCGTGCAGTCAAGATCTTTGAGGAGGGCACAGGATGTAAGGAAACAGCTGCTCACCATCATGGACAAGTATGGTCTTCCCTTTTCTTTTGCTGTTTTTCAGCTATAGAATTGTTTCCTGCATTTAGGTTTCCTTCTAGTGCTTCCTTCTCATTTTTTCGAGCGCAGCTGCCCTAATTTAACAGGACTTTTCATGAGTTATTAGTTGCTTGCTTGTAGATGGTTTTATTTTAGATTACCCTTTGAATATTATCCATTTAGTGGGTCACACAATTGGCTGTAAATGATGTGCGAGTGAATTCCAAATTCTTTGATGCGGCAATATCCTTGCAGTACCTTTTTAATGATATGGTTATATGGTTGCCATGTCTAATCTGCTGGTTTTGTAGATGAAGCAATAAGCACATAGTTGTTTGTAGCTTAAGCAATGCCACCAGCGGTAGTGCTTGCTTGATTATTGACTTGATAATTGTTGTTGCACTGCAGATATAAATTGGACGTCATGAGTGCAGGTAGGAATTTTACAAAGATCAGGAAGGCGATTACTGCTGGATTCTTTTTCCATGCTGCTAGAAAAGACCCACAGGAGGGCTATAGGACCCTAGTTGAGAACCAGCCAGTTTATATCCATCCTAGCAGTGCTCTTTTCCAGAGACAACCTGACTGGGTCATCTACAATGAGCTCGTGATGACTACAAAAGAGTACATGCGGGAGGTCACAGTTATAGATCCTAAATGGCTCGTGGAATTGGCACCAAGATTCTTCAAAGTGGTAGATCCTACAAAGATGAGCAAGCGCAAACGACAAGAAAGAATTGAACCGCTTTATGACAGATATCATGAGCCCAATTCTTGGCGTCTGAGTAAACGCCGTGCTTGACATGTGTTTCAGGTTCTTTTTCTTAATCCCAATTTGATCATCATTCATCTTGTTGTATATGCTAATATGGTCCTTGTTTAGTTTAATTTTTGAGGCTATTTCGACTCACAGTGGCCTTTAAACCTAAAATGAACAGTAGCAATGGAAGGTTTTCCCGAGTTTTGTATGATGGGCAGTATTAGCTTTTTAATAATTGAAATTTGCAGTGCCTGACTTAGCTTTTGTTTTTGCTGACCCCAAAATATGAGATAACTTCTCCTTTGGTCTTACTGTGGTTTGCTTCATGTGCTACCTGACTAATGGCACAGAATGACAGAAACCTTGATGAAAATGGTTACTCGTCCAGATTCGTACTTTGGTTAAGTTACACCATTACAGACTCGATCCTTGAATCCTTGATGACCTTGACATTTTTCTTTGTTCTATGGGTTTTTCCTTTTAGTCTTAATGGAGTTTTTTGGAAGATGTTGAGTGGTGTTCTTTTATAGGCTGCATTAAAGACTTGTATTTGATGATGCAGCCACGGTCCTCAGAAATATGCGAAGCATTCTTCTGCTTTTTCCTACTGTTTGTTGCGAAATTTGTGATCTAGCTTCAGTTAGGGAATCTAAATTTTGGTGAGAACGTGCGTAATGAAGAATTTTGTGAAGTTGTGAAGCAGATCTCTCTCTCTCTCTCTCTCTCTCTCTCCAAAAAAAGGGAGAGGAAAAGAAAAAGAAGACTTAGCTGTTTTAGCTTTGTTCATGTATGCAGCCAATTTTACTCATCAAAGGATTTATTCAGTCAGGTTTATAGGTGTTAAGAAGTCATATTTCATTTCATCGATCCTTCGATGAAATATCGAAATATGGAAAGTCCTGGCACCGAATCATAAGTAAGCATTAAACTTTCTATGTTAACTGAATTTTAGGCCTGGTTTATTTTGAGAGATAAAATTTAAATTTTTTTTTTAAATTTTAAAACAAAATTAATATTAAAAAAAATTATAATAATATTTGATTTTATTTTAAATTTTTATCTCATCTCAAAAACAAACAAGGATTTAGATTTCCGATTTTACGAAACTTTCATATACGCATACAGGCATCCCACAATATGCTAGGTGGCGTGAGTTGTAATTTCTCTGTGCTGGGCTGCAAAATGCATCCAATACGATTAAGCTGGTTCCAAGATGCCACCCTATATATCCATTATCCAATCATCTCCACAGTTTTCACGTTACTTGATTTGCTGAAATCTGTCTCAATCAACAACTTTCTGGAATCTAATATCATAATATATATATAAACTGCTCTTTTCCTAAATTTAAAATTGCGATGATAAAAGCTAGATGAACACCATTTTTGAGTTTTGGAGGAAACAGATGTCCGAGATGGATTAAAAAAAGAATGCAAGTCTTGAAGCAGTATATCAGATTTTAGGATATCAGTGTAAATCTATCAGTATCCACACTTTATAACTCTTTTCCAGCCTCAATTTAGCATTGATTTCTAACATTTCACTGTATACAACCACAATAAAACTTTGAATTTCCTACTTAATTGACTCAAAACTACTATTAACTGGTAAAAGTATAATTACATTGAAAAAATATATTAACCATGGGGGTGGGTTTGTCACAGATCTCGCCCATCATTACCAGATGACGAGGAATAAAATTGTGAAGCCATGTCTTTGAATATTTGAAGCAAACCCTTAAAGTCATTGGTACCCACTTCCAGACAGTCCTTCAGGAATCCACCATCCACCACCTCGCTTTCCACCGTCTCCACCACTTTCCTCAACGTCCCCTACATTCCAACCAAACAATCACTTTTTGAGCATTTACCCCACATATCTTATATATATATATATATATATATATATCACTCCAACGCTCTACCAAAAAATCAAGATCCAACCAAAAAAAATTGAGAGGCAAAAAGAATAATTACCGATTGACGAAATACGTTGAGAAGCCTTTTCAAGAGGGAGCTAGAGATGCCTAGAACGTTTTGGTATTTCCGCCCGACCCATTCAGCCCTATCCGCTCCCGAGTCCATCCGGGTCAACTCCCCCAGGCGTCTCATCAGCTCGTTCGCGTCCGTAACGGCTCCGTACAGATCGTCATAGCTAACTTCCCTCCATGCGTAGTTCTTAACGTAGTCCCAGCCCACCGACCACGTGAACCCCCATAACCCGAGCCCCAGACCGCGCTCGAGCTGTTCGGCGATGTCCTTGGCCCGACGCGAGCCCGTAAAGTCTCCCCGGGAGGCACGCAGGTTGGCCACGCGTGTGGTGAGAGATTGGGCGAGGGACACGAAGGTTCGGTACTGTAAGTAGGAGAAGGAATGCGAGGGTTTTGGCGCGGTCGTCAGGAAGAGGAGGAGGAAGAAGAGGAGGAGGAAGCGAGAGGTTGCGGCGGTTTTGGCCATCGCATTTGTACAGATCGAACGTCTGAGAGAGGGGTTTAAAATGGTCTTTCGAGGAACAATTTTTCTTTTAAAGAAAAGTTCAAAAATAAAAATGTATACTACAGTTTTGAGGGTAAAGACTTTATACATTTTTATTTTTAAGCAAGGCTGCCCATGAGTGGTCCAAAATTAAGCAAGGATGCCCAATCATATCTTGCATGGGCTAGGCTTGTTGTCTAAGAAAGAAAAGCCCACTACTACTCCGGTATCATCTTCTGCCCATCTATTACATAAAGATCAATATTTATATGAATATTGAATATCATATAAACTACAGTGTGTATATATATATATATATATATTATATTGTTATGAAACTTAAAAAAAGAAAACTACTATTGTAAAAGAGAAATAAGAAATTCTCTCTAGAACTCTTAAGAACTGAAACTTTCTTTCTCTCTCTATATTTTCTTATGAATTTCATTACAATTGAAACCCCTATTTATAAGCTTTGAAGTTACTATGCAAGTCACTATGCAAGTCACTATGCAGAATTTAAAATAATAGTGGTGGGATCATTCACATAATTTTAGTGGTGGGATAGGGGGCGGCTGCCGTTTCGTTCGTTCATTACATTCCCCCTTAAATGACCGCCAATAAGGAATCTGCCTCGTTAAAACTTTACCAAATAAAAACCTAGTGGGAAGAAAAACCAATGGCGAAAGAAAAAAAGAGTACTGTCTTCTTATGTATCCACAAGTACTTTAAGATTGCCTCATTAAAACCTTGCAGAGGAAAATCCAGTGGAACAAAACCTCAGCAAAGGAAAAAGAGTACAATCAGCACATTTACTCTCCCTGAAAAGTGCAGGACAAAAGATTTTTGAGTTTTCGCATTCCAATGTTATACACAATCTTCTTGAATGTGGAAGTTGGTAACGCCTTTGTGAATAAATCTACCAGATTATCACTAAATCGTATCTGCTTGACATTAATTTCATCTTTCTCTTGAAATTCATGAGTATAAAAGAATTTAGGTAAAATATGTTTGGTTCTGTCACCTTTGATATATCCTCCTCTGATTTGAGTGATACAAGCACTATTATCTTCATATAAGATTGTTGGGCTATTATTGATCATGGGAAGTCCACACTTTTCCTGGATATGTTGAATAACTGATTTCAACCAAATACACTCTCGACTTGCTTCATGAATAGTAATGATCTCTAAGTGATTTGAAGAGGTAGCAGATAGTGTCTGCTTAACAGATCTCCATGATATAGCAGTATCTCCATAAGTAAATAAATATCCAGTTTGAGATCTACCTCTGTGTGGGTCTGAAAGATAACCTGCATCTGCATACCCAATCAATTCTGGACTTGAACCATGTTGATAAAATAATCTCACATCAACCGTACCATGAAGGTAACGAAGGACATGTTTAATGCCATTCCAATGCCTTCGAGTTGGTGCAGAACTATATCTTGCAAGCAGATTAACTGAGAATGTAATATCTGGTCGAGTGCAATTTGCAAGATACATCAAACTTCAATTACACTGAGATATGGTACTTCAGGATCATGAATTTCTTCATCGTCATCACAAGGACGGAATAGATCTTTCTTCACATCAAGTGTTCGAACAATCATTGGAGTACTCAGGGGATGAGATTTGTCTATATAAAAATGCTTTAGGACTTTCTCAGTGTACATGGACTGATGAATAAAAATTCCATTTGACAAATGCTCAAGCTGCAGGTCGAGACAAAATTTTGTTTTGCTAAGATCTTTCATTTCAAATTCATTCTTTAAATATATAGCGGTTTTTGAGATCTTTTCAGCAGTTCCCACAATATTTAAATCATCAACATAAACCGCAATAATGATAAATCCGGATTCTGATTTCTTAATAAAAACACATGGGCATATAGGATTATTCTCAAATCCTTCTTTCAATAGATATTCGCTTAAGCGATTATACCACATGCGTCCGGATTGCTTCAACCTATATAAAGATCTTTGTAGTCTGATTGAGTACATATTTCTAGATGTACTTGTAGATGCTTCAGGCATCTTATATCCTTCAGGGATTTTCATATATATGTCATGGTCATATAAATATGCAGTGACCACATCCATCAACCGCATTTCCAATCCTTTTGTAACAACCAGACTAATCAAAAATCTAAATGTGATTGCATCCATAACGGGAGAGTATGTTTCTTCATAATCAATCCTAGGTTTCTGCAGGAAACCTTGTACAACAAGCCGTGCTTTGTATTGCACAATTTCATTTTTCTCATTATGTTTTCGTACAAATACCCACTTATATCCAACAGGCATCACACCCTTTGGTGTTTGGACAACAGGTCCAAATATTTCTCGTTTTGCTAGCGAATTTAATTCAGCTTCAATAGTTGTTTTCCATTTTGGCCAATCATTTCTACGTCGACATTCTTCGACGCTTTTTAGCTCACTTTCTTCATTATTTCTGGTAATGTCAAAAGCCATTTTATATAAAAATATATTGTCGACAACAGTTTTATTTCTATCCAGAATTTCTCCAGTTTTCATGAAATGTATTGAGATCTCATTATTTTCAGGTACCTATTCCTCTTCAAGGGAAAATATTTCATGACACACCTCTTCAGGAGGTCCATTTTTAGGAGATTTATACTCTTCAAGAATTTCCTCTTCAGGAGGTTCTGGAATAGAAGATTTGAGCTCTTTAGGAGCACCAATTATATTTGTAGCCTGTATTGTGAATATGTGTTCTTCAGGAACACCAAATTCATTTTGTATTCTTTTCCTTCTGGAAATTTTGTCTTTTGCACCAATAGGTCTTCCACGCTTCAGGCGTATTTTAGATTCACCTATTGCTGCTTTGACAATTTGTCCTTCAGGGACTTCAATCCTTGCTGGAGTATTAACAGCAGGAATATAAGATTTTATTACACTTTTAGTGTCAGTAAATACATCCGGTAACTGATTTGTAACATTTTGCAAATGAATAATCCTTTGAACTTCTCGTTTACATTCATTTGTAGGAGGATCAAAATGAGACAGGGTCTTATTATTATAAGTAATATCTTGTCATGCTTCAGGCACCGACTTTTCTTTACCCATTAACGGAAAATTTGATTCGTCAAAATGACAATCCTCAAAACGTACTTTAAACATATCCCCTGTAAGGGGTTCAAGGTATCTAATAATGGATGAAGAATCAAAACCAACATATATCCCAAGTCTACGTTGAGGGCCCATTTTTGTACATTGTGGAGGTGCAATTGGAACATATACAGCACATCCAAAAGTACGAAGATGAGAAATATTTGGTTGTTGACCAAATGCAAGCTGTAATGGAGAATATTTATGATATGCAGATGGTCTAATACGAATTAGAGATACTGCATGAAGTATAGCATGTCTCCAAGTAGAAACAGATAGTCTTGATTTCATAAGTAAAGGTCTAGCGATTAGTTGACGCCTTTTTATCAAAGACTCAGTTAAACCGTTTTGTGTGTGTGTATGGGCAACAGGATGTTCAACATCTATTCCTATTGACATGCAATAATCATCAAAAACTTGAGATAAAAATTCACCTGCATTATCCAATCGAATGGTATTAATTGGATACTCAGGAAATTGTGATCATAGTTTAATTATCTGAGTAGAAGTCTAGCAAATGCAACATTTCTAGTGGAAAGAAGACAAACATATGACCATCGACTAGATGCATCAATTAGAACCATAAAATATCTAAATGGTCCACTTGATGGATGAATAGGCCCATATATATCTCTGTGAATCCTTTGTAAAAAGGATGGAGATTCAACAATGACTTTTGAGGGAGATGGTCTAATAATTAACTTACCTTGAGAACATGCAGAGCACGGAGATTCATTGGGTAGAAATATCTTTTGATTCTTTAAGGGATGCCCATGCGAATTTTCAATAATTCGTCTCATCATTATAGAACCCGGATGTCCAAGGCGATCATGTCAAGTCATAAATACTTTAGGGTCAATGCACTTCTGGTGCATTACCACATATAATTCAATTGTTCTCATTTTTGTATAATACAATCCAGAACATAGAGCAGACAGTTTTTCTAATACGAGCTTCTGGCCCGATATTGTTTTAGTAATAAGAAGATACTCTTTACTACCTTCATTATTGGTCGTTTCAATATGGTAATCATTACGACGTATATCTTTGAAACTCAATAAATTTCTTCTGGATTGTGAAGAGAATAGAGTATCATCCATACAAAATTTGGTGCCATTAGGCAACACAATATAAGCTCTTCCGGAGCTCTCAATTAAATCCGATGAACCTGATATGGTATGGACATAGGCTTTACTTAGTGTTAAATTTTGAAAATATTTCTTTTCTTTGAGAATTGTGTGAGTTGTAGCACTGTCAGTCAGACATATATTTTTATCATTCAACTCAGAGATAAAAAGCTCATCAATGTGATCCATGATTTTACAAAATATACAAAACTTTTATTACTGATAGAAAGAAAATACATTAATTGAGTGAAACACTTCCATCTCCAATTAAGTGTTCAATACTACCATCAGAATCATTAAAGAAATCAGATACATCAAGATGAGTAACGTCTACATCTACTGAATCTAATAAATCATCTGATGGTTCTACTAAGTTTGTTTCATGCACTCTATTCTTTCCTTTAATAGAAGCTTGATATAAATCAGTTAAGTGCCTGGCCGTACGACAGGTACGTGACCAATGTCCAGTCATTCCACATCTATGGCACACCTCTTTACTTTTCTTTAAAGAATTATTCTGAGGATTTTTACCCCTTTCTGAATTGTACCACTTCTGGTTATATGGTATATTATAATCCCTTTTAATGTTGTCATTCCTGGGACCAACATTTCTATAATTTCTCTTACCACGACCACGCTTCCGATTTCTTCTAAAGGATGCACCATTCACTTCTGGGAATGATACAAACCTATTACCATTCACTTCAGGGAATGATATTGAGCCAGTAGGGCGTGACTGGTGGCTTTCTAATAAGAGCTCATTATTCTGCTCAGCTACTAGAAGACATGATATAAGTTCAGAATATTTCTTGAACTTTCTCTCTCGATACTGCTGCTGCAGGAGCACATTCGAGGCATGAAATGTAGTAAAAGTCTTCTCTAGCATATCATCATCGGTGATTTTCTCAACGCATAATTTTAATACTGAGCTTATTTTAAAAAGTGCAGAATTATACTCACTAACACTTTTAAAATCTTGCAACCTCAGGTGCATCCATTGAGAATGAGTTTTTGGGAGGATGACAGTCTTCTGGTGATCATACCTCTTCCTTAAATTGTTCCACAAAATATAGGGATCTTTTACTGTGAGATATTCAGTTTTCAATTCTTCATGAAGATGGTGGCGAAGGAAAATCATTGTTTTAGCACGTTCCTACAGGGATGCTTGATTTCCTTCTTTAATAGTTTCTCCTAGGTTCATTGCATCAAGATGTATTTCAGCATCAAGTATTCAGGATAAATAATTTTTTCCAGATATATCAAGAGCAACAAATTCCAATTTTGTAAGATTTACCATTTTCTACACATATAAATAATGAAATAAATATGTGTATCTCATATTTATAAATTCACACACATAACATCAATAAAATATATTAAAGATTTCAAATAATATATTGAAAAACTTACAGAGGAATAAGGCCACTAACTTCAGAATTGGTAGAACCGTCGTGCTGATAACGTGTTATGAAACTTAAAGAAAGGAAACTACTATTACAAAAGAGAAATAAGAAATTCTCTCTAGAACTCTTAAGAACTGAAACTTTCTTTCTCTCTCTATATTTTCTTATGAATTTCATTACAACTGAAACCCCTATTTATAGGTTTTGAAATTACTATGCAAGTCACTATACAAAATTTAAAATAATAGTGGTGGGGTCATTCACATAATTTAGTGGTGAGACAGGGGGCAGCTGATAATTTCGTTCGTTCATTACATATATAGTATTATAATTTACTTTGCCTAATGATTACTGAATGGGTTTGGAACCACATGCGCACTTCTCTCTCTCTCTCTCACACACACACCCACACACACACAATTATACATATTCTTCCCCATAAAGTTGGAAAGGATCATATTCTTCATCACCTTCTGGAGGCATAGTTGGATATATATTTGGGATTCCCTCAAAATGTTAGATTCACAAAAATAGAGTAAAAGCAAATTATTTACATGCTAATTAATTAATTAATTAATTATGCGGTTAGATTACATATATTTTTATAATAATTTTTTTTTATAATTCGACAATATCTAATTACCACAATTAAGTATAGCTAGTAGACATGAGTCCTGACATTGCAGTTTTATAATAAAGTCTGGTTTTATTTTATAAACAATACGAGACAAAAATTAAAATTTAAATAAAATATTATTAAAATATTTTTTTAATATTAATTTGTTTTGAAATTTGAAAAAAAATTAAATTATTTATTTCGTTCTATAAGAGAATTTGAGAAAATAGTAATGGTGAAATGAAATAAGATGAAATGAGTGTGTTTGTAAAAGTGAATCAAGTCGCTTCGTTTGAATAATACAATGAGATGATTTTAAATAAAAATTTAAAAATTAAATAAAATATTATTAAAATATTAATTTGCAATATTTGTAATATTTTAAAATCTAAAAAATTGAATAATTTATTATATTTGATATAAAATCTTTAAAAAATTATAATGATTAAATAAAATCAGATAAAATATATATCCTACGAGCCTTAAAGCCTTAAAGCTCTTACTTGATCAAGACTGCATAACTTGTAATTTATCAAAAGTTGAGCTTCGCACCTTGGTCAACAAGATTGTACAATATTATTTATTATTTTTTTAGTATTGTTTATAAAAGAGATGTTGCAAGTCAGACGTGTGTAAAATCCAATTTTACACCTGTCACTAAAATTGTGCCATGTAGGTGTTCTATGAAAAAGAGAAATAGGTGTGATTGCACCGTATTGAGTTGGAGAACACGTTTATTCCTTATTTCTCTCTCTTGTCTCCTGTGTAGTTTCTTCCTTTCTCAAGTCTCTCTCATACAACCATAATCCAGGAAGACAACCTGCATTTTTTCCTCCAGTTCGATGGGCCCTCCATCTGTAGTCCGACGGCCAGCTCAATGAAACCCTAACCTGGACTCAATGGGTTAAATAGCTCTAGCTTCACCTACAACAAATTGAAATCTAATGCCTACATATGTTTTGATATTCAACCCGATTTCTCTTAAATATTCTTTAGAATTGATTTGTGATGCTTATTGTCTCATTTCGCAACTCAATTTCAACTAGAAATCTTCACCAACGGTAACCCTAGATTCGAGTTTTTTGAAAACTCACACTGAAAATCAAATATTTTGTTTCCCTATTTTTGAGCTTCCATTTGATGAAACTTGAATTGACAAAACCCCAAAACCAACAACCTAGAAAAGCGACACCACTCATTTCATCAAACAATCTCATTTTTTTCCTACCCAAAAAATCAGTTACTGGAAGGAAAAAAAAAATGAGAGTAGATTGAAATTAGTCCAAACGCCACTTAAAATGACGCCTTTAATTCTTGACCCTAAGTGCAAAATTCTACCAAATTTGTCTTCCTCAACTTTGAATTCTACCTAAACTGATTTTCCAGTCGAGAATCTTGAATACAAATCACCTTCTGGTGGAGTGAATTTGAAAGCTGATATTCTTGGCCAAAATGTAAATGAAGATCAAGCAAAGGTCTCAAACGATTTAAACTATTGAGTAGAAAATTACAAACTTGTTACTCCTTTCCCCAGTCTCCTCGACTTCAAGTTCTTCTTTAGGCTTTTTAAAAACTTGAGGACAGTGAACTCACATCCGATCCACATCGTTTTATTTTTATTTTTATTTTACACAATCTTCATCTTCATGAGAAAGGGAGAAATTACGTGGGAGACAAGAGAGAGAAGGGAGAGAAGAGAGGGTAAACGCATTCTCCAACTCGATTCGGTGCAGTCACGCCTATTTATCTTCTCCACAAAATGCCTACGTAGCGCAATTTCATTGGCGGGTGTAAAACTGAGTTTTATATACGCCCGGTTCCCAACTTTTCCCTATTCATAATTTTCTTATTTTGTCGTTATTGTTGTTGTTATTTGTTAATGATGTCTGAATATAGCATTATTATTTACTTGGCAATAGGCCTGAAAAATGACACCATCAGTGGTGTTTTTGGTTCAAAACCAAAAATGTATCATAGCTTTTAAAGGGTATAGTGTCAATCAAACCGGCCGACAAGGACAAACAGAACTAACGATTGCTTATGGTTGGAACTGATTTTCATGGTCGGTCCTTCGGTTGCATACTCATCTCCAAATTCACATAAGAAATCCAAAATCTCAAACCAAATAAACCAAAATCACAAGTTCACAACAAATTAAAAATTTACAAGAATTTAGAACTTTACGAGCTCTCATCCATGAATCTCCTCAGATGAGATTCATCCACCTTTTTTGAGTATGTTCTCAACAAACAATCCAACCCTTTTCAACCTTTGTCACCCTCCCATCAACACCCACCCGCCAATCTGACTAGACATATCCCCTTCAACCTACCATCCCTTTTTACTTACCTTTCGTTCATTCATTTATCTCAAAACACTTTCCTTTAACCATTGGTCTCAGGCAAACAAAGTCAACTTCCCCTTTTCACCTTCCATTGATCACACTACTTATTCCCTTCCAATTTCAGGAACAAAACAGACACTTCAACATGTCTAAGGAATCTCCCAACATAGATCTTCTAGTCTAGAAGACCAAGGCACTTATCTGAGATGATATTATCCCAGAGCCATCTAAAGAAGCACTTTCAAAAGTCGAGGATCAGGTACTGATTACTAAGCTTATCTTTCTCAAAGTTATAAACAAAAACACTTTCCATACTACTATCAAAGCTGCACGAGGGTTTATTCCTGACCTCAAGATTAAAGACATAGGCACATTCTCGTTTATGTTACCTTTCCTTCCCGCACTAATAAATTTCGCATTTTTAATAATCGGCCATGGAACTTTAGAGGACTTCATATGGCCCTCAAAGAATGGGATCATTGCCTAAGTCTCCTTGAACTTGACCTCAAACACTCATCCTTCTAAATTCAAGTCTAAGGACTTCCCGCAGCCATAATAACAGAAAAAACAGCCCAAGATATTGGTCATGTTTTAGGTAACTTACTAGAAATAGACCAAAACCATTTATTCTGTAATGAGGCTAATGAGTACCTGAGAATCCGAGTAGAAATAAACACTGAGGAACCACTTGTGGATGGTTTTCTATACGCTAGACTAAACATGCAACAACATACAATAGTTGAGTTTCGCTATGAATGTCTCTTTGATTTGTGCTTTAGTTGTTGAAGATTAGGTCATTCTTTCCAAAATTGTTCTTATAGTTATCACCCGGAAGAAGCTTTACCGTACAGTCCAAAACTCAAAACAAATTATAAAGAGGCAAATTGACCCCATAAGCAAGACCAAGCTGATGTTCCACTGCATATACTTCAAAAGCTCCTTCCGACAATAGGAAAGTGATGACCAACCTAGTAACACACATACCTGCCATCTAGGTAGTGCTGGAAAAGGAAAAAAACATGCGTTAGTTCATTGTGGTACTGCAGAAGCCGAACTGGTTCAAACTTCAACTGGGATAGAGAGACACTACTGCATCAACTCATTATTCACCACATCACCGGAGCACACCATGCAAACCCTAGCAGGAAGCAATGTTCATCATGTGGTGAATTTCTCATCTCAACAGCCTAGATTATTAGAAAGCAAGACATGCGGCAATAATCCGAAAAAGCCAGAACTGCCTCTACCCATCATGAACATGTCTAAACATGTCTCGTCAAAACCACTACAAATATTAAATGTCGATCTGCAACACAACCAGCGTGATATCCCAATCGTCCACTTGTCTTCCATCCAAGAAAAAGATATGACATTAATTATCTAGTCAAAAGCAAGCCAACATGTTATGGATTATGCATTGGGCCAATTTGATTTAGCCCATCCAATCTTCACTAAGGAGGATGGCCCGTTCAATGGGCTAGGAAATGTGCTCATAAACTTGATTGACACTGAAACGAAAAGCCCACAATCCTTATTTACAAGTCTTCTGGACCAACTCAAAGCAACTGCTAATCGAAAAGAGACTCAAAGCCCAATCCGTACTCTTTCCCTCAAGATGAATCCCATGGGCCGAGAATGCCTGACTTTTAATATTTTTCATTTCTCTCAAGGTCAATTTGAAAATCCTCCACTTAGCATAGATCCTTCCCAAAATAACTCTCATCCCATGGCTAAAACTCAAGCACCTCACGCTCCTTTTTTTTTCCTCAACCAAAACAAGTGATGATGAAGCCTTAAAAAAGAGGAAGAATCCTTTGGAGGAGAAATATGGACCAGATTTCCCACAAAAAAAAGAAATTCTCTTAATTCTCACTTTTTTTTTAAGATGTAAGTGTCAAGGAAGTCATTGGGGAGTCAATGTCTAATCCCAACCGAAAAGGAAAGTCAAAGATCACTAAGTTAGAAAGAGGCAAGGGGACTGGTCCAACACCAGACAACATACTTCAATCATGAATTCAGATCACGAAACGGCCTAAGCATAAGAATCCTGATCGTTGCCAAAAAAGATGAAGCCAATACAGCAGCAACGAACAAGCTCAGTTTGCACCCTGCTATAAGCATTGTAAGATTTGCACCTTGCTACAAGTCAGCAACCTGCTACAAGCATTGTGAGATTTGCTCCCAATTAAACTTTCACAGACATTGGTAATCATAGCCAAAATCTATTTTTTTCCTTTGGATCCAAATATCGAGGTGGCAGACCCGTCACTGTCACCTCAAGAGCCATGAGGCTTTTTGCATGGAATTGTCGAGGATTAGCCTGTCCTCGAACAATTTAGTCTCTTAGGGCTTTTATTAGGTCTCATAATCCGGATATTATCTTTCTTTTGGAATGTTTGGTTTCTAAGGATGCTTATGTTAGAACTACTAATATTTTAGTCTTTGCTTATTTTGTGTATGCACCCCAAGTTAGTAACTAGGGTGGCCTCCTGCTTTTATATCGTCTTGACTTGGATCTTGATTGTACATATTTCTAGTAAAATTATATCTATGTTAGTGTACTTGGATCCCTTGTCATTATCCTTGGCTTCTTAGTCTTGCCTGCTACCCTGCTTCTTATAGAAGTAAACAATCATTTCGAGAACTTTCTAAAATCACTGATTCTTTCAAATGTCCCATTATTTCCATTGGTGATTTCAACTCCGTCATTTTCCAAAACGATAAATTTGATGGTAAATTGGTTGCTACTAGTTCAAAACCAAATGGTCTTCTCTTGTGCATGCAAAAATTTGGTTTAATTGATCTAAGTTTCAATGGACCAAAAATTACCTAGTCCAATAATACAAGAGGTCATTCTCTCATTAAAGAACGTTTAGACAAAGGTATTGCAAACATCTTTTGGCTTGACACCTTTCCTCAAGTGTCTGTCACTGTCCTCAACCGTATTTCTTTAGACCACACTCCTCTTCTCCTTGACATGGCAACTAGGTTTGATCACCCAAAATCTTTCAAATTTGAAAAATTTTGGCTAAGAGATTAACTACCTGGAGTATAGAATTCTTAGGTCTTCTTGCTTTCATTCTTGTAAAAAAACCAATGTTTTGAATACTGTACCGGTGAGCGTACTGGTCAAGGCACTGGGACGAAATATTTCGGTACTGGTACCGTTTCGTGTACCGTTTCGGAATAGTCTATACATAAAAAAAAAATTATATATATAAAAATATATATAAATTATATTTCAAAATAATAGTTAATGTATGAATCAATTATATATATTAATATATATGTAAATAATCTAGTCTAAATTAGAATAAAAAAATAGGAAGAAATGAAAAAAAAAATTCTCAAATCCGGTACCGGCCAATACACATGGCCGGTATGGTCGAAATACTAGCCGGTACAGGCCGATATGGCCGAAATCTGGGCCGGTACAAAACAGACCACATTTCTGTACCGGTCACTGCTCCGGTACAGTATGTACCGGCCGTACCGGCCGGTAAGATACGAAATTTAAAACAATGAAAAAAACTAAAAGTTACAAAGATAGCTCTTCGTGATTGGAGCCGTAATTGCTTTGGTCATATTCAAACTTGGCTCAAAGATTTAATTGCTTCTCTTTCTAAAATCCAATCTCAGGAAAATTCCCCTCTCCTCATTGAAAAAAATGAAGAAATAAAAGCCAAAATTAGGAGTTACAATTATAGGAAGAATTCCTATGGAGACAAAAATCCAGGATCACTTGGCTCACCTCCTCTGACCTTAACACCAAATTCTTCCATGTCTCTACCACTACTCGTAGACGCAGAAACTCCATTGAGTCTAAAACTTGCAAACAACCTCTAGACTAATGACAACAATATCATTATCCAAAAAATCTGGAGCACTTTCAACGAATCTACACCTCCACTAGTCTAGCCATCCCAGAGAATTTAGACCATCTTTTTTCAAGGAAAGTCACTACAAATGAAAATCATATCCTCTGTCAGATTCCCTCGGATAAAGAAAACTCTGCAGTAGTAAGAAATCTCCCACCCACCAAAACTCCTGGTACAGATGGTTTCACTGGTTTCTTTTACAAAACATTTTGGGAAATCATTAAAAATGACACCATTGCTGCGATCAAAAGCTTCTTCATTAATTGTAAGCTTCTCAAGGAACTCAATCACACTAACATTGCTCTCATTCCCAAAACTAACAATCCAAACAATGTGAATCAATTTTGTCCAATTAGCCTTACCAATGTTTGTTACAAAATCATATCCAAAATTATGGCTGACAGACTTCACTCTATTCTACCTAATATCATTTCTCATTTTTAATCTGCTTTCATCCAAGGCAAACTCGTTCATGATAATACTATTCCGGCTCAAGAAATCTTCCACAAGATGAAAAAAAGGCAAGGTAGAATAGGTCAAGTAGCTATAAATATAGAAATGGCTAAGGCTTTTGACTCTTTAGAATGGTCTTTTCTTCTCTTCGCCTTCACCACATGGGGTTTTGTCAAACTTGAATCTCCTGGATCAAAGAATGTATCACAACTGTCAATTACTCAATCATTGTTAAAGGATCTCCTCAAGGTTTCTTTCGACCATCTTGTGGTATTAGACAAGGGGATCATTTCTTTCCCTTTTTCTTCATCTTGGGTACTGAAGTTCTATCCAGACTCCTCAATTTAAAATAGTAAACTTAGTGCATAAAAGGTACCCAGCTTTCCAAAGAGGGACCCCCCATATCTCACATTCTCTTTGCAGATAACCTTTTTTCTCTTTAGTCAAGCGACTGCCCAAAACGCTCAGCATTTGAATGATTGTCTTGTAACTTACACCTCCTGGTCTAGTCAGAACATCAATGATAGAAAATCTTCACTCTACTTCAACAAAAACTCCACTCAATCTATTATCAATAATGTCCATCATTTCTTTCCCTTTAAGATCTCACTGCCCCACACAAAACACATTAGCACCACGCTCTCCAAAAATAAAAATAAAAATTCCTCCTAGACATATTGGAAAGAATTCAAAACAAAACTCAAGGTTAGAAAGCAAAACTCCTTTATCAAGCCGCTAGGACTATTTTAATCCGATTAGTTGCAAGTTCTATGCCTGCTTATGCCATGTCCACCTCAATTATCCCTAAAATACCTAACCAAAAAATTGGATTCCGTTCTCTGTCGTTTTTGGTGGGACTGGATAACCAAGAGAGTCGGCATTTATACTCTAAATCTTGGAAATCATTATGCACCCTTAAGTCTTTAGGGGGCCTGGGCCTCAAAAGTATGGGAAAGTTCAATGCCACTCTTTTTTCTAAACTTGTTTGATCTTTTATCAGTGGTCCCACCACCCTTTGGAAAGAAGCTTTGTCCCATTATTACTTGAAAGATCAATCTTTTTAGAAAATTCAACCTCGCTCATTTGATTCTAGCTTCTAGAAAAACCTTCTTAAGAAAAGAGATTTCCTCAGAAATACTTCCTGTTACCAAATTAACAACGGAATCTCAATCAGAGTCTGGACTGATCCCTAGATCATTTCTAATCCTAACTTCACCCCTTTTCCTATCTCTTCTCACCATCACCAAGACCCCAATCTCAAAGTCTTAGAACTCACTCTGGAAGAGCCTCGGAGGTGGAATACCTTGCTTCTCAATACTATCTTCAATGAAGAAATTGTTCACAAAATTGTACAAATTCCTCTGTCTAATCATAACTTTTACAATATTCCAAACCAAATTAAGTGGATTTATCACTCTTCAGAAAAATTCTCTGGTAAATCTGCTTATGTAATTTTGATAAGCAACCAAGTCACTAACTCTCAGGAGCCAATTTTTTGGAAAAAAACTCTGGAAGATAAAAATTCAAGACAAGTTTAAACTCCTCCTTTGGAAGGTTAGCCATAATATCCTTCCTACCAAATATTTTATCAGCTTAGTTATTCATCTAGAGGAAGATAGTATAAAGTGTCCCTTGTGTCATGAGGAACCTAAATCAATTCAAATTTGTTTCTTAACTGTATTTTCTCAAAAAATCTTGTGGAGGCATTCCAAATGGCCCCTTGACACAACCCTTTTTGTGAATCAACCATTTTCATATTGGATTAAGAATATCATTAATCCTTCCAGCCATCTAAACATCCCTGAAAAAGATCATCATAGCTTCTAGATTTTTGCTACCTTGGCTATGGACAATCTCTGGCTCCTAAAAAACAACAAAGTGCACAACAAAATCATTGTCGATCCCATCACTTTCGCAAACTCTGTAAACAAGGTCTTACAACAGCAAGTTAGAACTTGGACAATCAAGAATAAGGACCTGATGTCTTTCAAGATCACTACCCACTAGGCCATTTCTTCATCAAATTTGACGTTGCTATCCGGCATCACGAAAGCTTTTTGGCATCTCTTTGCTGGAGTGATTTGGGGGAGCTTATTTTGGCAAAAAATGATTTTATCACTAGTGTCAATCCAAATATAGGAGAGGTTTCGGCAGCTTTGATGGCAATAAAAGAGGCCCAAAACAAGCTGATGGAAAATGTCTTTCTAGAAGGAGACTCGAGCATCACAATTCAAGCCATCAACACCAACTTAGATGCTACAGACTGGAGTATCAACCCAATCATCTCAGACATCAAACATTACCTTAATTCATTCAAAGAATGGAAGGCAATGAAAATTCATCGATCTACAAACCGATGCGTGCATAATCTTGCACAGTGGACAGCGGCAACGCAAGACTTTGAAAACATCTCTTTGATCCAAATTCCTCCTTCCCTCCTGAATTTCAATAGGGGGAAAGACCCACCTTTTGTATAATACTTGTATCTCACTTCTTATTGTATCAATATATATTATCTTGTGAAAAAAAAATTAAAAATCGACAACAAAATAATAAATACATAACAAATAATTAAAACGAAGTGACAAAGGACTAGGAAAATGACACAGTTTGACTTCAACATGAAAGTGAACGACAAAAAGGAGAAATCTCAAACCAAGCTCCAAGCGGCATGATAGAGGAGGGGAGGGGTTGCACATGTTGTTGCATGCGTTGTGCCGTCGCTAGAGCTTGGAAGAGTTTGGAAGGGGAGAGGCAATGGGTGATAGTGATGATTGTATTCTGGAGAGAGAGACAGAGAGAAAGAAGTCGAAATGAAATAGAGGAGAGAGAGGGGAGAGGGCCAAGGGTGTTAAGCTTAGAACGAATGGTGTTGTTCTATTAATTTATTTTTTCAAATTCTAAGCCTAAAATGACACCATTCACTCATTTTAATGAAACAGTGTCATTTTGTACAGCTATAAAATTAAAAAAAAATAACTAATTTGCTTTGGGGCCGGTTTAGCATTTTGAACCAAGCTCAAATTGGAATCAAACCGGCCAACATTAGTTTTACTAATCTTTTGTTGCCAGTTGACCGATTCTCTATCAGTTTCAACCACTTCCCTGCTTGACTGCCGGTCTGAGTCAGTGCTAACCAATTTGCTGATTTTTGTACATCCATACTTGGCCGCCACTATCCGGCAATCTGATTGTGGACATAAAATAACCATTATGGGAGATGAACACTACACTGAACATGGTGAAAATCCTACCAAAGGGCAAGAACTTCAACTAGCTTTGCGAGTTCTGGTGCAGCTTGGAATATCTCAATTAGCTTTACATATAAATATTGTTTTGTTTTCTACCAATTTGTACAATATATGTATCCTCACGTGCTCTTTTATTCTTGATCAGACAGAATCTCCTGTCATTGTTATAATCCATACCCTCCTCCAACTTATCTTTTTTTGACTTTAAATATAACAAACACATGCGCACACGCACAAACACACACACACACACGCACAAACACACACACACACACATATATATATATATATATATATATGTCAAAATGGTCCTTATAAATTCCATTGAAATTTTACATGTTGATTCACTAATGGAAATTGCTGATATGTATGACCTACAATCAATTGTTTTAAAACTACTCTAAAAAATATATAGTTAACTTACCAAAATAAAAATATTTATTATATAGAATTAGAGTTTTTTATGCTTAAAGTGACCGCAACTAGACCAACTAATTAATTTATTGAATATTTATTATTATATATGTAGCCTTTTTCTTATTTTTAACTATACACTCGAATTGATTAATTGTTTGGATTGAGAGATGCGATAAGATGTATTTTGAAGATTGAATAAAATATTATTGTAATATTATTTGTTAATATTATTATTGTGTTGAGATTTGAAAAAGTTGAATTGGAATTTGAAAAAGTTGAATTTTTTATTATATTATATATGAAGATTTGAGAAAATATAATGCTGATTTTGAGATGAGTTAAGATGAGTTCAACTCATCTCCCAATCCAAACCGGGCAAGTTATATTGTGAAGAGTTTGGTAGACAGGTATATATATATATATACACACACACACACACACACTAGGTAGGTAGCAACGTGCGAAGCACGTTACATAGCTTAATTATTCGATTATTTTTAAGAACTGATATTATTTTTATAAATAAATAATTTTTTATCAATAATATAATGCATAAAAAAAATGTAAATTCTAAACAGTATTTAACAGATAATCATAACTAAGTTGAGGATAACAATTAAATGTTTTCATAAATTATAATATAAAAGCATTAATTAAAATAATAAACTAATCCATAGATAGACATAGTCCATAATTTTTGCAAATTTGTTTGAGAGAAATCTAATAGAAGTTTAACAAAAATGTTATTTGAAGATATAATTTTTTTCATAATTCTACAATGATGATCAAGCATTTGCGTCATCTTGCATGACCTCAATAGAGACAACATTTAAATGCCTATGCTTTTGCTTCTCGAGTTTGTTAGGATTTGCATAAAGTTGAATCATCCACAATTTTTGTGATGCTTTTTTTATAATGTTTTCCATATATGATAGATATTCCTACTAAATAAATTTTGAATAACTTTATATGATTAATAAAAATCCAAACAACTTATATACTGAAAATAAGTAATTTTATTCCAAAACTCAATTTAGTAATAGAAAATAAAAAAGATACCTTGTCAGTATGATTCATAAGCTCAACTGCTGAACAACCCTATACTTCTTCCACATCTTCACTGAACATAATAACAGCTAGTTTTCTAATATCATCATCAAGTTCAATATATGCTTAAGCACTATAAATGCGATTGAAATATCATTTTCAGTTAGAATTGATAAAAATTATACATTAAATTTGTCATAAAATTATAAAATAAATTTAAAATATACATATCGTGATTGGAAAACGGTGTGCAATATATACAGACAAACATTTCATTATATCCATATCTAGTTCCTTTATTACAGCCAACACATGACATGCAATAAAAGAACTAGCGGAAGTTAATCACAATTATCTTCGCTTTTATCCAAAATTTTGCTTTCTACATTAAATCAGAAATAATTTTTACACAAAATTTTTGTATAAATATTTGAATTTATAGCTAATAAATTAATATTTATCACCTTGGGTTGCAAACCCTTCATCAACCCAACCACATCATAATTCTTGATTATTTTTTGAATACTTACAGATAACAGAGACGCAAATGGGTATGTCAAGTATCTTGCAATGATACTTTGAAGTAAGAAATCGTTATTACTTATTTTTCGAGAGAAACGTGAAGGCTATGTTGGGTCTGGGTAGTGCGACAGCGGCTCAAGAGTCGGAAGTGCTTGGCGACGTGGTTGATTCCTCTGGCGTGGTGGTGCGGCATGATGATGCTTGTCAGCAGTAATAATCAATGATTAATAAATATTTAACAGATAATCATAGATAAGTTAGCTGTGACTAATAATCAATGATCTGTACTGCATTTGGACTTGCTGCTGTTTTAGTTTTACTTAATCTAGAGCTGAATCCCTCATATTAGGCCTTGTAGATAAAAGTAATTGTATTTAAGAGTAAATATAGAACAATTAAATTTACATTACTGGTTAATCAAAATTATCATATATATTACACTTGTATACATGAGCATGTTGCAAATGTTAATCACTAGCATGATAAAGTTTTTAATTATACATATCGATTTTAAATTAATATATGATATTTTAAATTTCAAAATGATATTTTAGATATAATAAGTGACTGTTAAATTTAACGGTCAATTAAAAAAAATGATAAAATTTGTTAAGTGACTATTATATAACTACTTATTATAATAGAATAGAGGTATATATTGATATGACTCAAGAGTAAAGCAAACTGAAGTCTCTCGAGATCTAACGACTTAAAATCTTATTCATCAAAAACTTAGTATTTACAACACAGTAACATGGTATTTATATCCACGTTACATATCAACTAAAGTAACATAACCTCCAGCTATTAAGTAACCTACTAATGTTACTTGAATATCAACTTATTTACATCACAGTCATAAAAAAAATAGTAAGAAACTAATTATTTATTACAATGTATAATAGTCCCCCTCCAATGAATGGTATATGTTAATAACATTCATCTTGGACAATAAAGAATGAAAAAGTATAGAACCCAGGGGCTTTGTAAACATGTCGGCAAGCTGATGAGAAGAGGCAACATGCAAAGTTTTAAGTACCCTAACTTGAAGTTTCTCCCTAATTATATGACAATCCAATTCAATGTACTTGGTTCTTTCATGGAACACTGGAATGGCTACAATGTGGAGGGCAGTTTGGTTGTCACAAAAGAGCAAAGATTGATTAGGATTGTGAGAAATAAAATCAGATAACAAAAATTGAAGCCAAGTAAGCTCACAAACAGCAAAAGCCATAGCCTTATATTCAGCTTTTGCAGTAGATCTAGAAACTGTTGTTTGCTTCTTGGACTTTCATGAAATTAGGAAATCACCAAGAAAAAACAAAAAAACCTGAAACTGATCTTCGTGTATCAAGGCAACTAGCCCAATCAGAATCAACAAAGGCCTTCAGTTGAATTTTATTGGATGCTGGGAAGAAAACACCTTGACCAGGAGCCATTTTAATGTATCTCAAAATTTTTAAAGCAGCTTGCATGTGAGGAACCTAAGGATAATCAAGAAACTGACTTAAGAGGTGTACTGAGAAAGTGATGTCAGGCTATATATGAGTAAGGTAAAGTAGCCTACCAATAAGCCTTCTATAATTGGTTACATCAGTTATCAACTCACCATCATTTTTGGACAATTTTGAGTGAGAGTCCATGAGAAAATTCACTAGTTTACAGCCACTTAAACCAGTTTCAGAAGTCAATTCCAAAGTTGCTATTTTCTCTGACAAAGAGAAATTCCCTGCTTCGTTCTAGCAATTTTCATGCCTAGAAAATATTTTGCTAGACCTAAGTCCTTCAACTTAAAATATGCAACCAAAGATTCTTTAACGGATTGATCAACTTGTAAATCAGTGCTAGTTAAAAGTATATCATCAACATATACTAGCAAGGCTATGAAATAATTATTTTGTCTTCTTGTAAACAAGGAATAATCGGACTTGGACTGAATAAAATCCAAATTCAACAATGCAGCAGTAAATTTGGAATTTCATTGGCGAGAAGCCTGTCTAAGACCATATAGGGATTTTTCTAATTTACACACCCTATTGTCCCCCTTTCTAAAGTATCCAGGAAGAGGCTTCATGTAAACAGTCTCATTTAGATCTCCATAGAGAAATATATTATTTACATCAAAATGAATTAAATGCCACTGATGAATGGCTGCCAATGATAAAAAAACAGTAAACTGTCACCATTTTTGCAACTGGAGAAAAAGTCTCAAAAAAATCAAGACCCTTCCTTTGAGTATACCCTTTGACAACTAATCTTGCCTTATATCTCTCAATAGAGACATTAGCATTGAATTTTATCTTGTAAACTCATTTACAACCGATTGGTTTTGTATTGGGTGGCAGGTTAGTCAATTTCCAAGTATGGTTAGACTCGAGAGTAGCCAACTCTAGGGACATAGAATCTCTCCAACGATAGTGTTTAACATCTTGATGGTAAAATTCAAGATCTAGATGTGATAAAATGGAAATGCTGAAAGCACTATAAGAAAGGAGATAAATGTTTATAAGATAAGACATTAGAAATATTGTATTGTTTACCTAATTTTAAGGAAGATTGGCTTGCAGGAGATGAAGGGAAAAAAGAAGCAGAGGCTATCAAATTACAGTAATAATTTTGCAAGTAACCAGAAATTTTGTGTGTTCTGGTAGCTCTTATGAGTGGAGGAAAATGAGTGGTATCTTGTAAAGAAGGAATAGGTGAAGGAGATGGAGAAGATATGGATGAGATGTCATTATTTTGTGAAGGAATGAAAATTGGAATTTGAGCAATAGGTTCTGAAAAAAGGTTATCAGAATCTGAAATTGGATTAGGAATGACAATACCAAAAGAAAAAGATGGAGAAATAGGTGGAGAATTGTGTTGGAATGGAAAAATGGATTCATGAAAAATGACATCTCTAGATACACATAATGTTTGTGAAAAGCAAGATTAAACAATTTGTAGCCTTTCATTCCAAATGGATAACCAACAAACACATATTTTTCGATACGAGGTGAAAACTTGGACATGTTTTGATTGAGTGTAGAAGCATAACAAAGACAACCAAAAACCTTTAAATGAGAGTATGAATGAGTATCACCATAAAGAAGTTGATGTGATGATTTTTCTTGAAGAACATGTGAAGGAATCAGATTGATGATATGAGTTGCAGCTAAGATGCATTCACCCCAAAATTTCAGTGGAACCTTAGATGGAAATTTAAGAGTTCTTGTAACGTTAAGGAGATGCTGATGCTTTCTTTCTACAATAGAGTTTTGTTGAGGAGTCTCAACACAAGAGGTTTGGTGAATGATGCCTTTGGAAGAAAAAAATTCAGACATCTTGAATTCAGGACTATTATCAATTCTAACACATTGAATTTGTTGTTTGAATTGTGTAAGAACCAAATTATAAAAGGAGAGAAAGAGAGATCTAACTTCAGATTTAGTTTTCATCAAATAATCCAAGTAGATCGAGAATGATCATCAACAATGGTTAGAAAATATTTAAAACCATCATGAGTTGGTAATGAGAAAGGATCCCAAATGTCACAATGAACCAAATGAAAATGAGAACTAGGTTTGTATGAATGAATTAGAAATGACAATCGTTTCTGTTTTGCTAAAGGACAAATAGTATAATGATCATCATGTACATTTTTATTCAACAAGAAGTGTTTTGGCAAGAACTAACAATCTAGATGGAGAAGGGTGACCTAATTTACTATTCCACAATTTTGATTTGGAAACAGAAATAGAATAAACTAATGAAGAAACAAGAAGATTACAATTGTCACTCACTGAAGGTTGTTGCAGAAAATATAAGCCAACCATCTGTCTACCCTTCCCAATCATCTTCCATGGGATAAGATCCTTTATATAACAAATTTCATGCATAAAAACAAAACAACATCTCTGGTCAGCAGTCAGTTTAGTCACAAAAAGAAGATTATGTGAAAAATTAGGAACACATAAAACATCCTTCAAAACTAAACTATCTTATAGATGAATAGTCCCAATGTGTGTGACTATAACATTGTCTCCATTTGGCAATTTGACAAAAGTGTTTAAAGTTTAGTGATGGTTGTAAAAAATGTGATAGAATGAATGATATGATCTGTGGCACCTGTATCAATGATCCTGGTGTTTGAAGAAATTTGTGGAAATGTGGTTGTGTTTGAAGAAAAAACAGAATGACAAATGACAGAAGTAGAAGTATTATTTCTACCTGAATGAAAAAGTAGATCAGAGGAATTAGAAATGACATGAGATGCTTGATGATGTGTTGCTTGTGGAACAGTTGGCTGTGGACGAATTAAGGTAAGAAGCTTCTAGTACTCTTCTTGAGAGAAAGACAGAGAGTTGTTAAGTTCAAAAGGTATACTCGCAGGTTGAGCCATGATTTGATTGGCTAAAGAGACTTTTCCTTTCGGTGGATATCCATGCAACTTATAGCACTTATCCACAGTGTGGTTGGTCATGCCACAGTGAGTACAAAGAACGTTTTTCCTTTTATATTGAGGCTTCTCAAAAGTAGATCTCGACTGTTCAACTTTCTTGATCATAAACACTACCGTGTTCTCAGTAGTAATTCTTCTCATAGATCCAATCTCTCTTTGTTTTTCTTCTTGAATTACTAAAGAAAAAACTTTAGTAATGGACGGTAAATGATCTATAAATAAGATTTGACCTCTAATGTGTAAAAAGTCCTCATTTAATCCCATAAGAAACATGATAACTTGTTGACATTGTTGATAAACCAAAAACAACTGTGTAGCAACACATGAACAAGTTTGATAAGCACCACATAAACAACTAGGCATCTAATTGTAATTGAGCAATTCATCCCAAAGACATTTAAATTTTTGGTAATAAGCATTTATCGAAGCATGATCTTGAGATAAAGAGGCTAATTCTTTTTGTAATTGAAAAATTCGAAGGCCATTACCTGGACGAAACTGATTATGCAATTCCTCCCACATCTCGCGTGCAGTCTATGCATATACAATTGTTTCCCTAATATCTCTGGATACGGAGTTCAAGATCATGAGAGGACCATGTTATCGCACCTCTCCCATGCAACAAACAATGGATCTTTATCATTCAGTTGAGATATAGATCCATTATAAAACCTATTTTATTCTTCGTCTTGAGTGCCATCTCCATAGATTGACACCAGCTATGATAATTATCACCAGTGAGCAAAGAGGAAACCAGGATAGAACCGGGTGAATTGCCATTCTGTAATTGATAAAGACTCAAATTCTCCCTATTGACTGATTCAGAGGTTGAACTATCGGAACTAGCCATCGCAACAGAGAATCGCAAAGAAAAACCCTAGGTTTTCTCAGGGAAAGAAGAAACTATGTAACGGAAAGTAGGATCGAACCAAAGACGCAAACTTTAAGTATGCATTCTTCTGATATCAT
This sequence comes from Platycarya strobilacea, assembly GCA_036898215.1. Classification (NCBI taxonomy): domain Eukaryota; kingdom Viridiplantae; phylum Streptophyta; class Magnoliopsida; order Fagales; family Juglandaceae; genus Platycarya; species Platycarya strobilacea. The sequence goes on from CM072547.1 coordinate 36,131,018, forward strand.
GATACGACTCAAGGGTAAAACAAACTGAAGTCTCTCGAAATCTAAGGAATTAAAATCTTATTCATCAAAAACTTAATTTTACAACACAGTAACATGGTATTTATATCAACATTACATCTCAATTAAAGTAACATAACCTCCAAACCTGCTAATGTTACTTGAATAGCAACTTACTTGCATTATAGTCATTAAAAAAAATAGTAAGAAATTATTTATTTATGACAATGTATAATATATATATATATATATATACTCTGATGAAAAAGTAAATCAGATTCTGGTCCATGTGAAAGGGTCATGATCTTATCTGGATGGAACTTGTTTTATTTTGTATTTTGTTAGTATCCTCTAAACCACATAGATATTATATTATATTATATATACCCCCAAACTGTCATGATCATGGACATGCATATTTATTATATAGAGCAAGACAGGAGCTACTCATGATTTTCAAACACGATCATGTAATGAACGAACGAAACGGCAGCCGCCCCCTGTCCCACCACTAAAATTATGTGAATGATCCCACCACTATTATTTTAAATTCCGCATAGTGACTTGCATAGTGACTTGCATAGTAACTTGCATAGTAATTTCAAAGCCTATAAATAGGAGCTTCAGTTGTAATGAAATTCATAAGAAAATATAGAGAGAGAAAGAAAGTTTCAGTTCTTAAGAGTTCTAGAGAGAATTTCTTATTTCTCTTTTGCAATAGTAGTTTCATTTCTTTAATTTTATAACACGTTATCAGCACGACGGTTCTACCAATTCTGAAACTAGTGGCCTTATTCCTCTATAAGTTTTTCAATATATTATTTGAAGTCTTTAATATATTTTATTGATGATTATCTGAGTAAATTTATAAATATATTTTCTGAGATACACATATTTATTTCATTATTTATATGTGTAGAAAATGACAAATCTTACAAAATTGGAATTTGTTATTCTTAATATATCTGGAAAAAATTATTTATCCTGGATACTTGATGCTGAAATACATCTTGATGCAATATACTTAGGAGAAACTATTAAAAACGAAAATCAAGCATCCCTACAGAAACATGCTAAAACAATGATTTTCCTTCGCCACCATCTTCATGAAGAATTGAAAACTGAATATCTCATAGTAAAAAATCCCTATATTTTGTGGAACAATTTAAGGGAGAGATATGAACACCAGAAGACTTTCATCCTCCCAAGAGCTCGTTCTCAATAGTTGTACCTGAGGTTGCAAGATTATAAAAATATTAGTGAGTATAATTCAGCATTTTTTAAAATAAGCTCAGTATTAAAATTATGCGGTGAGAAAATCACCGATGATGATATGCTAGAAAAGACTTTTACTACATTTCATGCCTCGAATGTGCTCCTGCAACAGCAGTATCGAGAAAGAAAGTTCAAGAAATATTCTGAACTTATATCATGTCTTCTAGTAGCTGAGCAGAATAATGAGCTCTTATTAGAAAGCCACCAGTCACGCCCTACTGACTCAATATCATTCCCTGAAATGAATGGTAATAGGTTTGCATCATTCCCAGAAGTGAATGGTGCATCCTTTAGAAGAAATTGGAGGCGTGGACGTGGTAGGAGAAATTATAGAAATGTTGGTCCCAGAAATGACAACATTAAAAAGGATTATAATATATCATATCACCAAAAGTGGTACAATTCAGAAAGGGATAAAAATCTTCAGAATAATTCTTCAAAAAAAAGTGAAGAGGTGTGCCATAGATGTGGAATGACTGGACATTGGTCACGTACCTGTCTTACGGCCAGGCACTTAGTTGATTTATATCAAGCTTATATTAAAGGAAAGAATAAAGTGCATGAAACAAATTTAGTAGAACCATCAGATGATTTATTAGATTCAGTAGATGTAGACGTTACTCATCTTGATATATCTGATTTCTTTAATCATCCTGAAGGTAGTATTGAACACTTAATTGGAGATGGAAGTGTTCCACTCAATTAATATATTTTCTTTCTATCAGTAATAAAAGTTTTGTATATTTTGTAGAATCATGGATCACATTGATGAGCTTTTTATCTCTGAGTTGAATGATAAAGATATATGTCTGACTGACAGTACTACAACTCACACAATTCTCAAAGAAAAGAAATATTTTCAAAATCTAACACTAAATAAAGCCTATGTTCATACCATATCAGGTTCATCGGATTTAATTGAGGGCTCCAGCAGAGCTTATATTGTGTTGCCTAATGGCACCAAATTTTGCATTGATGATGCTCTATTCTCTTCACAATCCAGAAGAAATTTATTGAGTTTCAAAGATATACATCGTAATGATTACCATATTGAAACGACCAATGAAGGCAGTAAAGAGCATATTCTTATTACTAAAACAATATCGAGCCAGAAGCTCGTATTAGAAAAATTGCCTGCTCTATGTTCTGGATTGTATTATACAAAAATGAGAACAATTAAATCATATGTAGTAATGCACCAGAAGTGCATTGACCCTAAAGTATTTATGACTTGGCATGATCGCCTTGGACATCCGGGTTCTATAATGATGAGACGAATTATTGAAAATTTGCATGGACATCCCTTAAAGACTCAAAAGATATTTCTACCAAATGAATCTCCGTGCTCTGCATGTTCTCAAGGTAAGTTAATTATTAGACCATTTCCCTCAAAAGTCATTGTTGAATCTCTATCCTTTTTACAAAGGATTCACGGAGATATATGTGGGCCTATTCATCCATCAAGTGGACCATTTAGATATTTTATGATTTTAATTGATGCATCTAGTCGATGGTCACATGTTTGTCTTCTTTCCACTAGAAATGTTGCATTTGCTAGACTTCTTGCTCAGATAATTAAACTACGAGCACAATTTCCTGAGTATCCAATTAAGACCATTCAATTGGATAATGCAGGTGAATTTTCATCTCAAGTTTTTGATGATTATTGCATGTCAATAGGAATAGATGTTGAACATCCTGTTGTCCATACACACACACAAAACGGTTTAGCTGAGTCTTTGATCAAAAGGCTTCAACTAATCGCTAAACCTTTACTTATGAAATCAAGACTACCTATTTCTGCTTGGGGACATGCTATACTTCATGCAGCATCTCTAATTCGTATTAGACCATCTGCATATCATAAATATTCTACATTATAACTTGCATTTGGTCAACAACCAAATATTTCTCATCTTCGTACTTTTGGATGTGCTGTATATGTTCCAATTGCACCTCCACAACGTACAAAAATGGGCCCTCAACGTAGACTTGGGATATATGTTGGTTTTGATTCTCCATCCATTATTAGATACCTTGAACCCCTTACAGGGGATATGTTTAAAGCACGTTTTGAGGATTGTCATTTTGACGAATCAAATTTTCCATTAATGGGTAAAGAAAAGTCGGTGCCTGAAGCACGACAAGATATTACTTGGGATAATAAGACCCTGTCTCATTTTGATCCTCCTACAAATGAATATAAACGGGAAGTTCAAAGGATTATTCATTTGCAAAATGTTGCAAATCAGTTACCGGATGTATTTACTGACACTAAAGGTGTAGTAAAATCTTATATTTCTACTGTTAATACTCTAGCAAGGATTAAAGTCCCTGAAGGACAAATTGTAAAAGCAGCAATAGGTGAATCTAAAATACGCCTGAAGCGTGGAAGACCTATTGGTGCAAAAGACAAAATTCCCAGAAGGAAAAGAATACAAAATGAATTTGGTGTTCCTGAAGAACACATATCCACAATACAGGCTACAAATATAATTGGTGCTCCTAAAGAGCTCAAATCTTCTATTCCAGAACCTCCTGAAGAGGAAACTCCTGAAGAGTATAAATCTCCTAAAAAGGGACCTCCTGAAGAAGTATGTCATGAAATGTTTTCCTCTGAAGAGGAACAGGTACCTGAAAATAATGAGATCTCAATACATTTCATGAAAACTGGAGAAATTCTGGATAGAAATAAAACTATTGTCGACAATATATTTTCATATAAAATGGCCCTTGACATTACTAGAAGTAATGAAGAAAGTGAGCCAAAAAGCGTCGAAGAATGTCGACGTAGAAATGATTGGCCAAAATGGAAAACAGTTATTGAAATTGAATTAAATTCGCTAGCAAAACTAGAAATATTTGGACCTGTTGTCCAAACACCAAAGGGTGTGATGCCTGTTGGATATAAGTGGGTATTTGTACGAAAACGTAATGAGAAAAATGAAATTGTGCGATACAAAGCACAGCTTGTTACACAAGGTTTCCTGCAGAAACCCGGGATTGATTATGAAGAAACATATTCTCCCGTTATGGATGCAATCACATTTAGATTTTTGATTAGTCTGGTTGTTACAAAAGGATTGGAAATGCAATTGATGGATGTGGTCACTGCATATTTATATGGATCTTTAGACCATGACATATATATGAAAATCCCTGAAGGATATAAGATGCCTGAAGCATCTACAAGTACATCTAGAAATATGTACTCAATCAGACTACAAAATTTTTTATATGGGTTGAAGCAATCCGGACGCATGTGGTATAATTGCTTAAGCGAATATCTATTGAAAGAAGGATTTGAAAATAATCTTATATGCCCATGTGTTTTTATTAAGAAATCAGAATCCGGATTTGTTATTATTGCGGTTTATGTTGATGATTTAAATATTGTGGGAACTCCTAAAAAGATCTAAAAAACGGCTATATATTTAAAAAATGAATTTGAAATGAAAGATTTTAGCAAAACAAAACTTTGTCTCGGCCTGCAGCTTGAGCACTTGCCAAATGGAATTTTTATTCATCAGTCCATGTATACTGAGAAAGTCCTAAAGCATTTTTATATGGACAAATCTCATCCCCTGAGTACTCCAATGATTGTTCGAACACTTGATGTGAAGAATGATTCATTCTGTCCTTGTGATGACGATGAAAAAATGCTTGGTCCTGAAGTACCATATCTCAGTGCAATTGGAGTTTTGATGTATCTTGCAAATTGCACTCGACCAGATATTACATTCTCAGTTAATCTGCTTGCAAGATATAGTTCTGCACCAACTCGAAGGCATTAGAATGGCATTAAACATGTCCTTCGTTACCTTCATGGTACGGTTGAGATGAGATTATTTTATCAACGTGGTTCAAGTCCAGAATTGATTGGGTATGCAGATGCAGGTTATCTTTCAAAGCCACACAGAAGTAGATCTCAAACTGGATATTTATTTACTTATGGAGATACTGCCATATCATGGAGACCTGTTAAGCAGACACTATCTGCTACTTCTTCAAATCACTTAGAGATCATTGCTATTCATGAAGCAAGTCGAGAGTGTATTTGGTTGAGATCAGTTATTTAACATATCCAGAAAAAATGTGGACTTCCTATGATCAATAATAGCCCAACAATCTTATATGATGATAATACTGCTTGTATCACTCAAATCAGAGGAGGATATATCAAAGATGACAGAACCAAACATATTTCACCTAAATTATTTTATACTCATGAATTTCAAGAGAAATGTGAAATTAATGTCAAGCAGATACAATCTAGTGATAATCTGGCAGATTTATTCACAAAGGCGTTACCAACTTCCACATTCAAGAAGATTGTGCATAACATTGGAATACGAAAACTCAAAAATCTTTTGTCATGCACTTTTCAGGGGGAGTAAATGTGCTGATTGTACTCTTTTTCCTTCGCTGAGGTTTTGTCCCACTGGGTTTTTCTCTGCAAGGTTTTAATGAGGCAATTTTAAAGTACTTGTGGATACATAAGAAGACTGTACTCTTTTTCCTTCGCCATTGGTTTTTCTTCCCACTAGGTTTTTACTTGGCAAGGTTTTAACGAAGCAGATTCCTTATTGGCGGTCATTCAAGGAGGAGTGTAATAAACGAACGAAACGACAGCCGCCCCCTATCCCACCACTAAAATTATGTGAATGACCCCACCACTATTATTTTAAATTCTGCATAGTGACTTGCATAGTGACTTGCATAGTAACTTACATAGTAATTTCAAAGCCTATAAATAGGGGTTTCAGTTGTAATGAAATTCATAAGAAAATATATAGAGAGAAAGAAAGTTTTAGTTCTTAAGAGTTCTAAAGAGAATTTCTTATTTCTCTTTTGCAATAGTAGTTTCCTTTTTTTAAGTTTCATAACAGATCACATATATTTCAGATTTTTATAATTACTTATAAAAAGAAAAAATCTTCCTATAATTAAATTATTTCATTCCGAAACAAAAACAAAAGGCATGCAGTATATAATATATATATATATATTTAGTGCTATTTATATGCTTTTTTAATTTATCCACTTTATATGTCTCTAGTGCAAATTATATTTTATTTTGCTTTTTGTTTTAAATATTTTTTAAATATGTTTAAATAATATTAAGAAATACCAAATATGATCAATACATTAATAGCCACTTTTTCAACTATTAAGTAAAAAAGAAAATTAAAAAATAAATAAATATATGAGCAATAAAAATGAGGAAACAAAATGAGACTATATAGTAACATAATATATATATATATATATATATATATGTGTGTGTGTGTGTGTGTGTGTATACACATGCAATTCCATCATAAACAAGTCTTACATAAATCTTTATAAAAATATGAATTTCATTAAAATAGAATATATTTTTTTTCTATTTTTTAAGATAGAGTCTATTTTTTTTAAAATAATTATACAAATTTATCTATTTGAAATCTATACAAATCATTTATTATTACAAGAAATTATTTATTTACAATTAATTATTTCTAGTGCAATAATTATTTTTAGTTAAAATAAGCTTATTTTTGTCATAAATAATCTTTTTTATTACAAATAATTAATCATAAATATCTGAGATAAAATTTGATTTGTTTTTATAAATAAAATAAAATAAAAGTTAAAAATTGAATAAATTATTATTATAACATATTTTTTTAATATTAGTTTTGTTTTGAAATATGAAAAAAATTTTAAGAATTGAAAAAATTGAATTATAGATTTTATTTTATATAAAATTTGAAAAGAGAATAATAATAAAATAAGTTGAAATAAAATAAAATGAAATATTTGTAAAATTGAACAAGATTAAGACGAAGATGGGATGATGATGGCCGATGAAAAGGGGATGACGAAGACTCAAAATTATAAGGTGTACCGTGTCTCACTTTTAGGGCCTCTTTACGAACGTCAAAATCGTTACAGTAGTCAGGAGACTCAGGACTGTTGCGTGCCTAGCCAAGGCCTCGCTTGGATTCAGAGATGAGATGAGTTGAGATGAGTTTAGATGAGTTTAGTTTATTTTTTAATATTATTATTATTTTAGAATTTGAAAAATGTATATTGGAAATTGAAAAAAGTGTATTGGAAATTGAAAAAAGTGTATTGGGAATTGAAAAATGTGTATAGGAATTTGTGTTTTATATAAAAAATTATAAAAATATAATAATAAAATGAAGATGAGTTGAGATGAGTTGAGATGAGCTGAGTTCACCTCTGAATCCAAACGAGGCCTAAATCGCGTGAAAGCAAGTAAGCTTTGTTTTCTAGAAGATACTGATAGGGCTAGTATCTTTCTATTATTTATTTATTATTTTTTTAAAAAGTTTTTATTATATTTAATAGTTAAAAAAATAATTATTAGTAGAACTATATATATATATATATGTTAATTTTTTTAATAATTAAAAATGTTTTTAAAAAATACTTAAAAAATAATAAATGATCTTAAATACATTATAAATAATAAATGAATAATAAAAAAAAATAGTAACTTAGAATCTGGTTCCGTCAATGGCGATACAAAAGCAAGCAGGAAGCTGCCATGCAAAGACAAACCTAGCCAGATATTTTTTTTTTATTTTTTTAATTTTTTAATTTTTAATTTTTAATTTTTTTAATATTATATAAGTAGTGCTTGTTACGTTTTTTCAATTTATCTACGTGTTTCTAGTGTAAATGATATTCTTTTTTAATTTTTTAAAGTCTTTTAAAACATATTTAAATATTTTAAAAAATAAAAAATATATTAATATACTAATAATATTCACTTCTTTAAATATTAAACAAAAATAAAAAGTTAACAAAAAATTAAATAAATAATTAATTAAAATAAGAAGATAAAGTGAGACAATATAATAGTATTTTTCAAATTATATTATATGAATTCTGACGCGGATATACGAGGAACCAATCAAAGCAAATAAGAGATCTTCGAGTATCAATCAGGATTCACCACTCGTTTTGACCATCAAAAATATGGAGTTCAAGTGCAAATGATATTTGTTTTAAAAGTTAATTATTCTATACCAATGATATTTCTCCTCAGCATTTAGTTCGGTTATTAAATTTTTGTAAAAATTGATAGATAAATTCGTATCAACATAATAAAATGAGAATAGGATAAACAATGTGAAGCATATAATAGCATTGGGGCTTTTAGAAAAAAAAAATACTTGTTTATAAAAATTAAACGAGTAAGATCAGTGACACGCTCAAGTTTTATTCCATTCAAATAAAAATTAAACGAGTAAACTTAATCACCAATTTCCCTATTGAGCTTGACTGATCAGACTACACTGTTAAATATGACTTAAACTTATGCTTAACTATAAGAGTAATTTTATATATAATTATAAAATGCTTTAATATCACATAACCACTTTGAAAAAAAGTAAAATCTATTGTCTTAATAAAAAACATTTTGTTTCAATATTAGTGCCAAAAGGATTAATCAAATTTGAATAATTTTATTTAAAGATATTTACACCACATATCATTCAAGCGCAATAATTTTATTTAGAAGAATTTTTTTTAATTTTTAACTTTACAAATCAAATTGTGTCATATAGACGATATATACATTATATAATGACATTCAAGTAGTAGTACTCATAAAACTAATATGATTATTTAATATACAATTATTTGCCAATATAGATAAGTAGTTGCCAATATAAAAACTTCTAGATCTGATTTTCGCCTCATTCTCTCTCTTTCCCTTATTTCTTAGTTTTTTTTCTTTCTTCAAGGTCAAAAAAATCCAAATCTACATTTTTTGGCAACTCTTGAGAGATACGCATAGCACAAGAAGACTCAAGCTGCAAATCATTTGGAGCATAGTGATGATTTTGCAGAAATTATGGTATGTGGTCCTCAAGCACCACCTAATCCAACAACTCTTCTAGCCACACGAGCCGGATAATCGAAATTGTCGCTTCCAGATCTTTTGGATTTGACTTTTGTAGTTGAAAAGAGACAAGCTTAAGGCCTTCATGCACCATCAAAGTCTGCTAAAGTTGGTCCATTATGTAATCTATCATTTTTCATTCTTGTTTTCTTTATTGTATAGTGAAAATAAAAAATGAGTTCATCTTTTAGGCAGAGTGCTATTTTTTTGACGTTTATCTGTCAAGAGTATCAGTAGTAGTGAAGTCTAGATCAGTCCAATAGAATACTAAGGGATTTCCAAATGGTTCATATGGGATATCCTTGCATATATCTAATCATGGATGTAAATCTCTTTTGATGAATGAATGAATGATGATTTCTTTAAGGAAAAAGTCCAATATTGCATGTAGGCAAGTTATGCTTGTATTGTTTAGGAGTTAATTTTGTGTAATATTTTAGGAGTTTTTTATTCACTCATCATCCTCACACATTATACATTATAATTATTTTTACTATTTTTAATTTGTTTTTATTTATTTATTTTATTTTTCTTAAACTAATTGAATTCTTTTACTCATCATCTATATATTACCACATATGTAATAAAAAATAAAAAATAAAAAATAAAAAATAAAAAATTATATTTAATGTTTGATGTGTGAAAATGATAAATAAAATTTTTATATTTTAGATATAAAACTAAAGCCTTTAGAATGAAATATTTTGGTATCGATACTATTTTGGAATAGTCTATATATAGATAAATTAATTATATTTGATATATATAAAATAACATCAATGCAAGTTTTAAAAAGTTAAAATACATATCTATAAAATTCAAGAATACTTGTAAGTTCTCAACTCAACTATTAAAAATAATAGTTACTCATCTTTATCACAAAAATAGGAGTAAGGGTTTGATTTCCAACCCTCGAGAAAAATGAATTAAACAAATTAAAAAAAAAATATTTAGATGCAAGTATGAGAATAAAACTTATGTAAGCATTGTGCACTCTTTTAAAACAAACGTGAGATTCATTATTAAAATATTAATTTGTTTACTGATCTCATATTTATTAATTTTTTTATATATAAAATAAATACATAGTACTTATACATTTTATAACTATATATATTATTTTTCATATTAAAAAAATGGCATCAACGCGGGTATTTTATTCGGATTTAGGCCTAATATCACTCGGTCAAATACGATCAAACAAAATTGTTACACTCAATTTGAGTAAACAAAATTGTTGAGTTTTACTTCGAAGTTGGTAACTATAAATTTGTATTTTTTTAGGGTTTTAAATTGAAGATGGTAGGTAAGATTGTGTACATAATATATTTCGGTGGGTTCTCCATGTGCAAATGTTGGCATGGTTATAACTGCTTCGCTATTTAAGATTGTGTTTCGGTTGCATGGCCAGAAACAAAAGCTCTCCCCACCCACTGAAACTTCTACACAATTTTTCAATTTCTATTAAATATTATTATTATTATTTTTTAAAGAGCAATGTTAGAGAGCATCCACTATTTGAGAATATCCATCACACTCATGAGTAATGTTTAAAGATAAATTAGTAAATTTATCATAAATATTATTTATGAAATGTTTATGAGTGCAATGAATGCTCTCGACAGTGAATATTCTAAAAATTTTTTCTTTTTAAAGTTCATATACCCTACAGCTTTCATTTTCGTCTCTGGCCGTGGTTGGATAATACGTTTTCCTTTTTGTACGATTTATCCTGATGATAATCATCGTCGTCATTGCATATATTCAAATATTCTTGAATTGGAGATTTTTCTCCAAATTTCGTGACCACAGCTAGCCTAAAATATCGGTTGGCCAACTGGCTCGCTCGTCTCCATATGGCCAGGCTAGCTTTGCGCTTTCAATGTGTGACCTTTACAAAAGCATTGTCAGTGTCACATTTTGTTGACGCGTCGTGAACGTGGATTCATCTCAAAAGATCCGCATTGTGCAGGATAATCCGGTGACCTTACCGGGTTTCTTTTTGTTTCTTTGATTTATTTACTTCTTTCCGGCCATTATTCTTGTTTATTTGCACCGTTGTGGAATGGATTCTTGATATTGTTGTGTTTGTCTTTGGCTTTTGGGGTTGGCGTTTTCTTGGGTCGTAGAGATTACAAGCCATTTCATTTCATGTTCTTGAATGTTTACCCTTGATATATTCTTGAATATTTCAACTGGCTGTTTAAATGTAAAGCCCAGATGTTTATAATCACGCTCAAGATTGAACGAAGTTCTTTGCCATTTCTTGCATCAATAAATATGTTATTTTCCATTTCTTGTATTGAATAGAAGTTCTTTGCCATTTTTTGTAGCTCCATTACTGTATTCGGTGGTTTACAAAATTATATATGGATTGTTACAGCTTCCCCTGATGTGAAAGAGGTTTTTACTTTGGTTGAAAAGGTTATATACATCCGTAAGACATTTTCTTATATAGGAAAATCAAACAAATGATACGATTAGCGAGTTCTATTGCTAGAAAAATACCATGGGTGCTAGACCTGGTTTGTTCATAAATAAGATAAGATAAAAATTAAAAATTATATTATATATTATTATAATATTTTTTTTAATATTGATTTTGTTTTAAAATTTGAAAAAGTTATTTTGGGATTTGAAAAATTGAATTATTTATTTGATCTTGTATAGGAATTTGAGAAAGTTATAATGATGAGATGAAATGAGAGAATTTGTGAAAGTGAACAAGGCCATAGTCCTCTTGCTTCAAGTGGTTAAGCATGCAAGAGCAAATCACCATCTGAATGTCTATAGCGATCTCTTGGTTTGGTCCATGCCACTTTGTGAAGGTGAAGAATTCGAGTGGTTAAAGCATGCTTGATATATTGAGTCCTAACAATTTGTTGGAAAAGTTCGTAAAATGTACCTTTTAGCCATGGCATTGGAAATGTGCAAATTGAAGTTTATCTTGTAGAACATAGTTATGCGAGGGAACAAGTACGACTCCAGTCCCATGACACCCAGAACTAGATTGGAAAGGCTTCTAAGGGAAAGAGAACTAAGAAGATCTAGCCAGTTTTTCCAACCTAGTGTGGAGGCAACAAATGTTAATAGAGAGTCAGAGCTCCCTGCCATTGACCCACGTTCAACTGGGGGTGATCATTCGGGTCTACCTAATGAGGAAGAGCTCTTGGAAGGAGTTGCAGCTGCAAGAGCTTTTGCCAATGGATGTCAAAGGCAAGATACTCGGCCTGGTAAACAACGTTTATTGGTGGTAGCCAATAGGTTGCCGGTCTCTGCTACTAGAAGGGGCGAAGGCTTGTGGCAACTTGAGATGAGTGTTGGGGGGTTAGTCAATGCCCTTTTGGGTAAGTAATTAGTTAAACCTAGTTATATCATACTTATGTGTACTACTTTTTGTATTCATCAGCTTGCAGAGCTAACAATGATATACATCACAAATTATTCTCAAAGCATATTTTTAATAGTCATTGACTAAAATCTAAACGAAGCCTTGAAATTATTTTGAAGGAGTGAAGGATTTTGAGGCTAGATGGATTGGTTGGGCTGGTGTAAATGTACCCGATGATGTTGGACGAAGAACACTTACTAATGCCTTAGCTCAAAAGGTTAGCAAATCTTGGTTACATGTTAAAGTTCCTATACAACTTAAGAACTAATAAACTATCATGTATAGTCTTGGATAACATAAATCAGGAGCAGGTTTTCCCTTCTCCTAACTTTGCTTTATTGCCTGCAGAGGTGCATCCCAGTATTTCTTGATGAGGCGATGGTTCATCAATATTACAATGGTTATTGTAACAACATCTTATGGCCTCTTTTTCATTATCTTCCGCTTCCACAGGAAGATCGCCTTGCGACCACTCGTAGTTTCCAGTCTCAATTTGATGCATATAAGAAGGCAAACCAAATGTTTGCTGAAGTGGTGAACCAACATTATGTGGAGGGAGATATTGTTTGGTGCCATGATTATCACCTAATGTTTCTTCCAAAATTTCTAAAAGAATATAACAACAACATGAAAGTTGGTTGGTTTCTTCATACTCCCTTTCCCTCCTCTGAAATACATAGGACACTACCTTCTCGATCAGAACTGTTGAGATCTGTTCTTGTTGCTGATTTAGTTGGGTAAGATCTTTATTTGGCCACATATACTTTGGGCACGCATGATTCTTTATTTTTATTTTTGCTTTATCACATTCTTTAAGGATTGAACTAGTAGTTGGATGGAACTCATAGTTCTCATGCCTAGAAAGGCCTTCAAGTGTCATTGACATTGTTCATAGACTTTGGGCTTGCAGTAACTCTGGTTGTGGTCTTTTCCTGTGTCTTGTTTTATGTCTGCCAAAGTACTGGAAAATTATCTACATATTTTCTTTGATTACCTATCAAAAGAAGAATATTCATTTAATGAGAAACATCAAATCGATTGTACACTTGTTTGGAAGTCTTGGCATTCGATATTGTCTGTCTGTTTCTCCCTCCCTCTTTTTTTTTACAAGATTTTGTTTTACAATAGAATTACTATATTTTGAAAAGTACTTATCTACTGCCTGGGATGCCAATGCTTCATTTGACGCCAAGATAGTGACTTATATTTCTACTGCTCCTTAAAGTATTGCGGGATTCATAAACTTCCATAGTAGTTGAATAAGAAACAAATGCCAAGCAATTCACTATTTGTAAATTGTGCTGATTTCCTCAAGTTATATTTGGGCAAGTGCTTATGAAAAGAAATTTAGGGTCAGTGATTTATTAATTAACCAGTTCAAATTTAGCAAACATGTTTGTGTAGTGAATAGATGTTAGTCATAAGTGATAAGTGATCACGACAAGAAAAAATTATGATTTAAAAAAAAATACAAATAAATCATTGAAAATCCTGTAAGTTTGTTTTAGCATTGCATTTAAATACATATAAAGGATGGAACCCACTTGCCAACATATGTGCCGTGGGGTGTCCATTGTGGGAAGTACGATGAAATTGGAAATATGTTACATGTGAAACAAACATCAAAGTACCTAGATTTGCCTTTAACTAGATTTGTTCCAGGTAATCATGTTGGAACCAGGCTTTCTTTGGTTGTAAGACCTTTATGGATAGACTTAATGGCATCACGTTTTGCTAACCGTAGCTGGTTTTTTATTAGAAAGTTGTTAAAGTACGACGCCTAGCATTGATAGGGAACCTGATTAGAAAATGAAATGTATATGCTTCTTGAAGAAGTTTAGTAGATGCCATGATCCATTTTAGAGCATTTTTTGGTGACCATATTGCATAGCCTATTTTCCTCTTTAATTTCCTCCATCCTGCTAAATTAAGTTCTGTCTTGTTGGAAGATGATTCTAGTTATGGAGTTGGGAATTGTTGAATGTTGCCCTAAGAAGCATTGAATAGAATGGAATTTATCCTAGAACTTAAGAATGTTAGGAATCTAGGATTCTGGCAAGTCACAGGTGAAAGGCAAAAGAAAGAGCTTCTCTCATCCTATGGTTGCACCCACAAATGGAACATGCAATTTCTCCCTTTTATGTTATAAGTAAAAATATCAAGGTAACAAGCATTTCTAGCATTTTATATCAAATTCATTCTTGAAAGAGTACACCATTTGTGCTCATATAGATAATTAATATATGTTGGTGTTTTTCTATATTTCTCTAGGGGTTAGAATATTGGGGACCATTTCTCCCCAAGCATGCAGAGAATTACATAGCATGTTGTATTTTCATATATTGTAATCTAAAATTACGCTACAGGTAACCTTTTTTAATGCTTAAGTTTTTAGAAAAATGAAACCAACTTCTTATGTGACCTCCGGCTAAAGTTATTATTATTTGTTTTTGTGATACCTATATTACTTATATGTTGTGGTAATTACATATTCATGTCTAAATGCCCTTTGCTATTTCATCGTGAGATCAATTATTTTGTTAGAAAGTTTTCTCCCAAGTTCCAATGTTCGATAATGTTTTAATTGGTGAATCTTTTACCTTCCAGTTTCCACACGTATGATTATGCAAGGCATTTTGTAAGTGCCTGCACTCGCATTCTTGGGCTTGAGGGTACACATGAAGGAGTAGAGGATCAAGGAAAGCTTACTCGTGTAGCTGCGGTACATATTAGCTGAACATTATCTTTCTTTGTTTTATGTGTCTTGCAAAATCTGTGTTTCATTCTTCATAGTCCATAGTTTTTTTTTTTGCATCAAATATGATTATCTGTATCAAATCCTCTTGAATTATTCCTCATCATACCTAAGTTTTTGTCTTCTTGGCAACAGTTTCCCATTGGGATAGATTCTGAACGATTTATTCGAGCTCTTGAACTTCCTCAAGTTAAGGATCACATGAAAGAACTAAAACAAAGATTTGCTGGTCGAAAGGCAAGAGTCAATTATTTCAAGTTTTCTGAAGCATCATATCACTTATCTGATTTATTTTTGAGTAAACTGCAACCTTTTAAATAAGTGAGTAAAGTGCAATTAGAAGTGATTCAGTACGTCTAAACTTTTGTATACACTTTTTATGAAAGTTTTTCCTTTATTACACAGTTTTTTCCTTGTGTGACTTAATAGCAATTTTGCTAGTTTTAATATCCTTTTGAACTTTTTTTTTTTCTCATTAACAAATCATACTGGAGGCATTAGATAAAAAGTTTGATTTTTGACTATTCAAACTAAGAATTTGTCTTCCTTTCTTGTGATAAAAACCTATTAAGTCTTCACCAAAGATGCCTTTTGATTCTTTAGATCTTGTTTTATATGAGAATATTCTCTCATATTTTATAATTAGACCAAAGACTCCAAATATTAAATTACTCTCTTCTTCAATCGGTCTAGGCACCTTTATGTTGTTACTGTTTGACCATTGGTCTGGGTAGTCATATTTGGTATTGGTCGTGATACTCATGGTGATAGTGGTTTTGTTCTTGCTTAAATTTGAGTCCAGGTCTTCATTCTTGAATTTTCAATCATGTTTGTTAGACTTATTGCAATAAATTTGTTATCTGTTCTTGTTGTTGTTCCTCGATAAATAGGTAATGTTGGGGGTTGATCGTCTTGATATGATTAAAGGAATTCCCCAAAAGATTTTGGCTTTTGAAAAGTTTCTTGAAGAAAATCCACACTGGCGTGATCGAGTAGTTTTGTTGCAGATCGCAGTGCCAACAAGGACAGATGTTCCAGAGTGTATTTTCCCTTTTTACAAATTTCCTGCATTTAAATTCATATAACTTGAATATTGTCTGCTCTATTTGAGTCAGAAATACACATTAGGACTTAAGTTTGGTTGGTGGATGGATTATTGTTAAAGTGTTGATTTAGGTACCTAAAGTTGCATGAGACTTTGTATTTAAGCATACCTCATCACTTCCACCAACACAAAAATCACAACTTTTTTGTAACATCATTTCAATTTGTCCCAATGCTTTTTTCTCAAAAATATCAAAATATTTCTTATGAAAAGATGCTGTTATTTCTCATAATAGCCTATTGTAAAATATCCCAAATTCTAGGTACTAATAATTACAAGATGAAGAATAGATAGGTAAATTAACTTCAATTTGATGTATGTTGTGAAGTTTATATCACTATATTTAAGTAGTTTACTTGGTAAAAAAAATGTTTTAAATCCTCTGCCTGTTGTGTTTTCATGTGATTTTATTATCGATTTTTTCATTATATCATCACAATCTTTAACATCAATGGAGTTTCCATTTTCCTTCATGTTGCAATTTTCTATATCATATTGTTTCTAATCTACATAGATGCAGACAAGGGTTATCTTGTAATGCAATTAGTAATTACCAAAGTTTGGAAAGAATGCAAAAAGGGCAAATAATGCAATTGACATAAAAGTAGATATTTGAATATGCATCATACAAGTAGTGTGTCCAAATGATTGAAAAGTCCATGTAAAGCTGCATCTGTTTAGGTGTTTGGGTACGAATGTTGATAAGTGCCACTAAAAAATGTAATAACTATAGGACATAGTCTATGAACTTTAAGTGCCCTTTAGAAAAGAATTGTGTTGTATCCTGAAAGGTTTATGTTAAATCATCCTCGTCTTCACTCAAATGTGAGAGAGAGGAAGTGAGTTTAGTAGCATGATTGACATACAAAATGCTCAGGTCTGAAGTCAAATGGCGTTGGGACACAACTATCTGTCTATTGATATAAAGTACGACTAAAACTTGTTAAAAAAGAAGTTATGCTAAGCGTTTTACCATGATTGTGATATTATAAGTAATGACAACAAAGTTTAACCAGAATGGGAGAAAAGAAAGGGGTGGAAGATGAGAATCCTCAGTAAAAGCAGATGGAGGAGGATTACTTATTTATCTATACTCCTGTATTTATAACTACACGTCTCCATGTTTTCTCAACCTAACATAACCTTTATTTCAAGTACTTGATGGTGGTTAAATAAACCATGCTTTTCCACTCCATTCCACTCACAGCCCTAGTTTTTAGATACTTAGGGTTGGTTATTTGTGTACTCATTTCTATTCAACTTAAGAAATTTCTAACTTTAATTACTCATGGTTGCCTACCTGAATATATTTTAATTATGCAACCCTCTATACCTCTACCATATATCTTTCTATGCATGGAGGATTTCAAACAAAGTCCTTTGTCTGAAGCTAAGTTTGATCACTTCTAAGTCTAATCACTTAGCATTAGTAGCAAAAGAAAATGTACTTAATGCTTGTATCAAATTCAAAATATCTTCTTTAACAGTCTACAATCCTTCTTTGTATTTGCCACCCCTACTTTGAGGTAAAACTTTGCCCAGCTTACATGCTTTGAATTGCTCAATTAATATTCATTGTAGAGAACTGTATTGTAGTAACATAAGCTTCTCTTGGATGACTGATTTAAAATGTTTTTAACCATCAATATTCATTTTTTTACAGTTAGCCTTGCCTTAGAATTAGTGTCATGAATACGTCATGGCATGGTTATTTAAATAAAAGTAACATTAATTTAATTATGATTCTTATGGTATCATCGTGGAGAAACCATTATCAATACATTTTTCTTGTTATTTTGATAGATCAAAAGCTTACAAGTCAGGTTCATGAGATTGTTGGACGCATTAATGGAAGATTTGGAACTCTGACTACAGTTCCAATACATCATCTGGTTTGTCTTTACCTTTTCAACTTCAACTTCTATCAACATTACAAAATTACATATAGAGACTAAACAATAACTTCCTTTAGTGGTTAAGACAATAAATCCATAGTTTTGATCTCGTCTTTATATCACAAAACAGACATGCTTCTTAGGATGTGCACTCGTGCATATGGACATATGGGCCGGGAGTATAGATATACATCCATGTGCTTAAGGAACACCTTGGTTATGCGAATAGTAACCGAAACATCCATTTTCTCCTCCAATATTCCACCTATACGGGATTTGCATGTGAAAATTAGTCACAATTTGGGAGGTCATGGGACTTGAACACAATCTCGCATTTGAAGCTGTAATGGATTATCATTTATCCCAAAAGATTCTAGGAAATGGCAAATGAGTTTATTTATTAAGATATATTTCAAAACTTTCTTATTTTGTATATTCGGTATACTTTCACACCAGTTCATGCCAACAAAGAACTATCAGGACTTGTTCATGCTCTGTGTACACTTAACACTAGTTAACACCAATAAAGTTCTCTAGTTAAGGTTAATCAAGAATTCTTCTGTCTAATGACTAGACGAGCTTGGGTAAGAGTTCGAGATGTTTATAGTAAAAGTGTTAAAGGTATGTCTAAATGACATTTGATGTATGGTTTCTTGTGCAAGGAACTCAAGATTTTTAATTAAAAATAAAAACTTAAGGGATAAATATTAACCATTAAATATAATCCTTCTTTGTCATCAATGTCAATCTTAACCAATAAATTAGTTTTTTTTATTATTTTATTATTTTTTTATCTAGCACATATGTGTTCTTCCATCTTATTTTTAATTGTAAAGGTAAATTTAAAATTATAAAAGAAACGTACTTTTTCATAGTCATGCATTTTTTGGCCATCTATAAACTATGCAGAAGCTAAAAATTAGGTAACTATTATCGCATTTAAGCTCTTTCTTGCTTCAATTTTATTTCTCTTTTTATTATTTATATTGCGATAAATATTTAGCTATGCTATTACCATACATTTTTCTCCTGAAACTATTCTTGTTGACCGAGAATCTGAAGATATATAAGGCATTCTATTCTTGCAGGATCGATCTCTTGACTTTCATGCATTATGTGCACTCTATGCTGTTACTGGTACTCATTTTTGTGTTGTAATGATAATCTTCATAATCGTCATTGCCTTTGTTGCTTGATGATTTGCCTTAAGTACCGTCGATTGTGGTTAAAATTAGGAGCTCCTGTACCACAAATTTATGATGACTTAGTTGTTGAAATGGTAAAAGGAAACAAATCAAACACTAAAAATGCCAATCAATATATTGAACACAATAGTTATTTAAAACAAAATGTACTGCCATGTTAGTTAAATGAAGAATCAAATCTCCTTGTTAATCAGCTTATGCCTATACCCTCTATTGTATTTTTGTTCTACTTACTTAACATCTTTCTAATGTACCGTGCCTTCCATTTTTAGAATAGGATGTTCTTTCTCTTGTCGTCCCTAATAAATTAATTATTTTTATAGAAATTTGTAATACATGTCTTATTTCTTTGTGGTACATTTACAACCTTTGTTACATGTTGACAAACACTCATGCATATTTATGAACTAAATTCCCAGCATGTGATCCATCAATAAGGAAATGAAATTAACGTATCATTTTTTTTTGCAATTTTGTATGAATGGCAATGCTCATGGGGTTTTTTGTCTCCTTGTTTAGATGTAGCACTTGTAACATCTTTAAGGGATGGAATGAATCTTGTCAGCTACGAGTTTGTTGCATGCCAAGCTTCTAAGAAAGGAGTTCTCATTCTAAGTGAGGTAGTTAAAGCTTTTTACTTACTTGGTTTTGTTAAATCAGCAATTGTGCCAAAACTTTAAGCTTTTGGTAAGAGATCATGAATTTAATTTTTTAATTAACTTCTAATACTGCTCCTCACATGTGGTCAAGACTCTTCATCATAATTGTACCCCAAAGTGTAATATTTAATTTGAATGTGAAGTGTGGACTCAGGGATGTCCATTTTAAGGATTTGTTTTTGACTTCTTTCTTTCTGTCTCTTATTGGGATTTTTGTTTTGTTTTTGGTTTTCCTTTATTTTTTTCATGTTATACATGGAAGATTCATGATATTGTATGTGTGATACCCTATATTAATGATGGGTGTAGGTGATATGAAATCCCACATTATTTAAGAGGGAGAAGTTCCTCCCTTGCGATATTACAAATGATATCAAAACTTACAACCAGAAGTGCGAAACTTGAGTCATGCTACCTAAGATGGAATGGCCCAATGAGCACATCGAGAATTTAAGTGGGTGATATTGTGATATGCCATACTGAAAATGAGTGTAGGTGGTGTATATGATCCCATATTACTTGAGAGAGAAATTGTTGCTTTTTTCAATTGTACTATTAACTAGTCCTTTTAGAGTATGGTACAATTGGAAAAAATAATATGTGATTTGGGGTGCAATACCATAAATAGGATGAAACATTATTATAACACAGCCATGTGCACTTATTGGTACATTTAACAATTGTACCATTGACTAGTCCCTTTGGAATATGCAAGATGTGATTTGGGGAATGATATTTCCCTTATTTGAGGACTTTTTGGATATGATGGATAACGGAAAAAAATATACTGTTGCCTTTGAATTGTCAAATGCAAATCATCAACTTCACTAGTTTGGTTGGGTAAGAGATATTCCTTAACTAAGTTGTGTTCAAATTGTACTTTTTTTCCTAGTTTGCAGGTGCAGCACAGTCTCTTGGAGGTGGGGCTATTTTGGTAAACCCATGGAACATCACTGAAGTTGCTTCTTCCATTAGTTATGCTTTAGATATGCCAGCATATGAAAGAGAAAAAAGGCATGAGCATAACTTTAAGCATGTGACAACTCACACATCTCAAGAATGGGCTGCAACCTTCGTAAGGTGTTGATTATATTATAGTGTTGCAACTTACTCTTATGGCATGGACTAACAGTAGCCTATTTTATGAATTTGTATCTTTGCCAGTAATTTAGATCACATTTTGCCACAATTGGGGTCTTACAGGATTAGTTACAAAAAAAAAAAAAGAATTTTTCCCCGTATATGGTCCTCTGTTGATGAGAAGGTGTGCACTATTGTTTTCAAATGTTAGGATCTATCTCGTGCAATCTTGGTTTAAGCAGCAGTCACGTGGATGTAAGAAAGAGAATACTGTTATTTAAATCTTTACATAGCCTCACAACCATGCAATAGAATTAAAATAAAGATGAAGTGTGGGTAATTCCTTTCTTCCACAATAACTTGTATTAATATTGGTTGAAAGTAAAATAATTTGGAAGTAGTTAGAAAAGATGGAGGAGGCTGCGGGGGGAGGGAAACTTAAAAGAAAAACAGGAGCAATTGAAAGAAATGTCCTTTCAAAGCACATATTGGTGGTTGGTTCACAAGGGTTCTAATATTGTATTGTATGTGATGTTGTGTCATCTATTATATTTTTTACCCATGAGGAAATTTAAAAGAAAAAACAGGAGCAATTGAAAGAAATGTCATTTCAAAGCACGTATTGGTGGTTGGTTCACAAAGGTTCTAAAATTGTGTTGTATATGATGTTGTGTCATCTATTATATTTTTTACCCATGAAAAAGATATTTTATCGTCTGTAAGTTCAAAAGATTGTATATGAAAATGAAGATTAACATGGATATATGGGTTGCTTCCTATTTTGTTATTCATGAGAGCAGAACTTTCTACATGCTATGTGCACCTTTGTTTTGTTTCTTCCTTAAATTTTATTTTACACTTTATCTTTATTCTGAAGCTCTACTGCTATGCAGTGAACTCACTGATACCATTGTTGAAGCTCAACTTAGGACAAGACAGGTTCCACCATTACTTCCAATGAAAGATGCAGTAGATTGTTACTCGAAATCCAATAATAGATTACTAATACTAGTAAGCTTATTTTATTTGTTTGCTTATTTCATTTGTTTTTTTCTTTGTATAAGTCTAATGTTTCAAGCTTATCTGCTCTTGTGCCTTGATAGTAACTTAACTATCATTTTTTGAAGATTTACTGAATCACTTATAGAAAGATCTAAACACCAAGCTTGTAATGGCTTCCTTAGTACATAATCAAGAATACCTCTTTTTTATGCGTATAGATAGATGTGTGTGTACACATTATTTACATAATATGCATTGGAAAAAAAACCATGAATATATATATATATATATAAATACTTAGGAAAAAACTAAAAGGAATACACACACATACACTATTCTTTGTTCTCTTATGTTTGGTAAGCCCTGATTAAAAGCTCTTAATGAAAGAAAAACATGCGTACTCCCTCTCAATATTCTAGAATGTATAGTACAGATAAGCAACACAATTGACTAGGAGACCCTTGCATTGTATACTTCACTATATTAGTGCCTTTTATCATTTATTACAAACATACTGCTTTCTTAACACCCCACTTCAGGTTGGAGAGCATAAATATCATAACCTTACCTTGAACAAAGTAACCATCAAAATCAATATGTTTGGGCCATTCGTGAAGAAAATGAATTGATAAAATATGCCAAACAAAAACTTTATCATCATAAGATAATGGAAATATGTGCTGAAGAAAGAAACCAATCCAGAGATTTACAATATCCAGTTATAGATTAGCTATCTGAAAAACCTCTACAATTGACATCTATATTTCCCTTTCACTTGTGCCCACTCGATCCATACCATTATCTGAGATAAATGAATCTAATATAACCAATAATTTGAGTAACATCTCAATGTAGGGCCATAGGATCTTCCAAGAACTGGCTCATTACAGTCATTACATACAAGATATGTGATCTAGAGATAGTAAGGTAATTGACTGCTCAACTAGTCATAAATCTGGTAAGATCTCCAAATAATTTTTCTTATCTTTCAAGTGTTAGTGATTTGGATTCATGGTGACTTCAATGGGTTGAGAACCTAAGATGCTTGTACACTTCCATGGATCATAGCAATGACAAGAGATGAATAAGAAAGGAGAAGTGAGGTGCTTTGGAAGGAAGGATAAAATAAGAAAAATATGGAAATAGGTGAGTCAGGAGGATTTGAAGCCTGGGTTAGATACTGTGTGCTTATTGTTCTATGCTTGTTTCCTCCGTGTTCTTAGGATTGATGGTATCTTAGGAGAAATAGTTGCTACTATTTGTTTTGGATTTTTAATTATTTTAAAACCAGTTAATAAACAAGATTGATGGTTTTTGGTTCTTCAAAGAGGGAAAAGGGAGGATGGTATATTTATGTGGTCATGTTCCTTTGTTAATACCCTAATGTGCTTGGTAACATTTTCACTATACTATAGTGACTACAGTCTACATTCTATTATTCTGTATTAGATATAATGTTGTTGGGTTTGCTCCTTTGGAATTCCACATGGGAAAGAAGATAAGGAAGCTAAACTTCCTTAGTTTAGTACACCTGTCAAATGCTTAGTTAGTAACTTTTGATTTTAAGTAAAAACATTTCGTTGTCCTCTTGTAAAAGGAAGAGAAGTGAAAGTTAGAGTTTTACTAGTGAGAAAACTTTGTGTGTCCTTGGAGTGAGGAGAAAAAATGTGTGATTGTAATAAATTTTCACATAGTTGATTTTCGTCTCTAGATCTGGTGGTTTTTCTCCTAATTTGAGAGTTTTCCACATAAATTCTTGTGTTGTTATTATTTCTCTATTTTTTCTTGGTATTCTGTCAAAAGTAAATCCTGGTGGGTGAATTTGGGAGGTCATAGATTTCCAACAATTCGTATCAGAGCCACTACGTTTTCTTGAAGGGGTGTAATTTTGGTGTGGTAGTGTGGATACGTATGGTCTAAGGAGGTTTTATTTAGGAGATTGAAAATTTGATTGAAACTATATTAGGGGGTAAGGCTTCAAATCCTATCAGATTTAAGATGGAGAAATTTGATTGAAGAATCAATTTTGACTTATGGCAAATGCAAGTCAATGATATCTTAATTCAATCAAGATTATACAAGGTGTTGAAAGACAGACTAATCCTTGAAGACAATAGCAATTCCAGCGTTACTGGTGAAACAAGGAGCAGATCTGAAATGAGCGATGAAAATTGGGAGGATTTGAATTTGAGAACGGCAAGTGCGAGTCATCTGTACCTAGCCAAAAATGTTATTGTAAATGTGCATGGAATATTCACGGCAAAGAGACTCTGGGAAAATATCGGAGAGTTGTATCAACGAAGAGTGTCTCAAGTTGAGTGTACTTGAAAGAGCAATTTCATACAGTACAGATGAGTGAAGGTACGACTATTTCAAATCATTTAAGTGTTTTCAATGGTATTATCTCTGAGCTGGAATTTATTGGAGTTAAAATTGATGATGAGGATCAAGCCTTGAGGTTGATTTGGTCTCTTTCCCCTGATCATGAGCATATGAAGCCTATTTTGATACATGGGAAGGATGAAATTTTTTTTTTAGAGATTACCAGTAAACTCTTTTATGAAGAGAGAAGACTAGGTTGTGGAAGTAATAATTCACCTGAGAACTTAGCAATGGTGACAGTTGGTGATTAGAAGAGGAAGAACTCCATGAAGAATAAAACAGTTTGTTGGATGTGTGAACAATTTAGGCACGTCAAGAAAAATTGTCCAAAAGGTGGAGTAGGTTCGGCAAAAAGCTCCAAGTCAGTAAATGGAGATACTGACAATGAAGCTAATATTGTGTCTATCTTCATGGAAGACGATGTCTGTTAAAAAAAAACATGTACATCCTCATGACATACCGCTAATCCCAAAGTTGTCAAAATAGAGGATGTGTTAATGTCAGCAATTCCACAAGTTTGCATACACATGCATTGGTTTGGCATTGATGTAGGGTGTCTGGTGGAAATTCATGTCGATGGCTGATGAACCTCAATTAAAGCTAAACGTGGGAGTTGTACCATAATTTTTCAGCAATATTATTTTCGACATGGGCCGAAATTAGATGTTTGGAGTTGATTTATTCTGAATGAGTACGTTTTTATAGAGGAGCATGGTAGTGGAAGTTATGAAGATCTTCATTGCGGTGAAGCGTGGCTACGAGATTGTTGAGTTTGCTCCTTTGGATTCCCACATGGGAAAGAAGTGAGTGAAGGGGTAAGGCTAATGCCTATATAAGGAAGCTAAACCTCATTGGTTTAGTACATTTGTCAAATGCTTAGCTAGTAACTTTTGATTTTAAGTAAAATTTATCTGTTATCCTTTTGTAAAAGGAAGAGAGGTGAAAGTTAGAGTTTTACTAGTGAGAAAACTTTGTGAGTGTCTTTGGGGTGAGGAGAAAAATTGTATAATTGTAATAATTTTTCACACAGTGGATTTTCTTCTCTAGGTCTGGTGGTTTTTCTTTTGATTTGAGAGTTTTCCACATAAATTCTTGTGTTATTATTTCTCTATTTTTTCTTGGTATATATAATTCTGTCAAAAGTAGATCCTGGTGGGTGAATTTGGGATGTCCTAGATTCCCAAAAAATATGTAGATCCTAATTGCTGTTATTCTCACATATCAGGGATTCAATTCTACCTTAACTGAATCAGTGGATGCTCTTGGGAGAAATGGTCAATTAAAAGAAATTGAGCTTAAACTGCACCCAGATATAAAGGAGCCTTTAAAGAAGCTTTGTGATGACCCAAAGACAACAATTGTTGTCCTTAGTGGAAGTGACAGAACCGTCTTGGATGATGTATGCATTTTTCTCCAATTACATTGAAAATATTTTTCTCTTCAAAATTATGGTTATGGACTAATAACTTCTTGTGTAGAACTTCAATGAATACAACATGTGGTTGGCAGCAGAAAATGGTATATTTTTGCGTCCTACAATGGGAGAATGGATGACAACAATGCCTGAAAATTTATACATGGATTGGGTTGAGAGTGTAAAGGTTCATAGATTAAAGACTTTTTTCTTTCATTTTTTTATGAATATTAAATGAGATGTTTTTACTTTAAACCTCTATGACTTCTGATGATTGTGTATGTTATCAGCATGTTTTCGAGTATTTTACTGAAAGAACACCACGATCTCATTTTGACCTTCGAGAAACTTCCCTTGTATGGAACTACAAGTACTCAGGTACCAGACAATATAATCGATGTTTCTTCTTCAATTAATTTATTTTTTTAAAGTTTATTTATTTTTTAAATTATGCTGTATTCTTTTGTTTATCCATTGATCAATCTTTTTATGTGTAACTAAAACATTAGATGTTGAGTTCGGAAGGATTCAAGCAAGGGATATGTTGCAGCATCTTTGGACAGGTCCCATCTCTAATGCATCAGTTGATGTTGTCCAAGGCAGCCGGTCTATTGAGGTCCGAGCAGTTGGTGTTACGAAGGTACATGCATTTCGATATTTTGGTCTTTCATGAATGTTCCATGTCAATGATATTACAGGTTAATCATAATATTCCATATGCATCCAGGGTGCAGCTATTGATCGTATATTAGGAGAAATAGTTCGATCTAAAGGCATGAAGTCACCAATTGATTATGTCCTATGTGTTGGGGACTTTCTAACAAAGGTTTGTTGATATTAATTGAGCAGCTTTCCTTTCACTGCAAAATTTTGTTTTATTGGAATTTATTTATTTGAAGAAGGGTAATTGTATTATGCTACATGGTCCTTCATTCCTGTTGGAGTTACTTGTATTTCAAAGTGTTATATATCAAAAGAAGTTTGCAATATGATTTTGTTTCTATTTTGTCCCAACTTGAGCTGCATAACTTTGGTTTCACAACGAATGTCAGTTTTAAAGATGAAGTAAAACTTTTTTTCTTAAAAGATGTATTAGGTACAAAGTGCATTCTAGCAAAGCCAATTTGTTTTTTTAACAAAATAGAATCTCCTCATAAGCATGGTCTAGAGGGTGATATCATGGGTTTAATAAGAATTTAGATAATGTGAATATGGCTTAGATTTTCACTATTTTAACTTGCATTATTGTAGTATATTAGTTAGAGCATTTAAACACCAATATGGTTGAGATTGATTGGATGTATGATGCTTCTATCTGGTCTCATAGAAGCTAGACCACTTAATTATAAAAAAATATAAAAGGAAAAAGATTAAAAAAAATGAAGAAAGAAAAGTTGATAATGGGAATGCACTTGACGTATGTGATGATTCATCGACCGGAATTTAGTTGACATGGAAACTAAATTTGTTAGACAATTATATTTTTTTATGTTTTAGTAACAATATCCAGAAGTCTGAGCCATTATACACAATCTTTTTAATTGATAGAGGTATCTTATCTTCCTCTGGTAATAAGAAATTATACATTAGTTTCTTTCTTGGGCACAGAAAGCCTTGAAGAATTTGCAACCTGTGCAATACATTTACCCATAATGGTGTACTATTAAATTGATATCTTGCTAAATACTTGGGAGAAAGTTGACAGATGCTTTTATTCCCAATAGCAACAACTCTCATAACCTGTTGGGTTCCTGCATTTATAAGGTTAATTATGACTCCTAGATGCTTAGAGCATTGTAAATTCATAATATGTAGCTGTTAATCTGAGCATATGACATTTTTATAAACTGTTGTCTCTTGTAAACCATATTCCTTTGTGGCTAAAGGCCAACTTATTCTATTGAATTTTGTTCATAGTAATAATAACATTGTAAAGATATTTCTAGGATGCAACTACCTGATACAAAAGTATTTATATATGCAATAAATTGTAAATGTAAATCCAAAATATCACATCTGAATTTTCTGCTTCAGGATGAAGATGTTTATACATTTTTTGAGCCTGAGCTTCCTTCTAAATCACCACCTGCAGCAAGAGGCATGCTAGCCAACCTTGTCAGGACATCTATGCCAAAGATTCCAGCCAGTAAAAGTCTATCCAAGTCATCTCGCCTCACAAAACAACGTTCAATGCCTATTTTAGAAAAGAGAGCAATCAATCATGGAAATGAGATTGTTTTGGAGCCTATAATGGAAAATAGAAAGTCAATGAGCGAGGGGTCTTCAGTACTTGATCTCAAAGGTGACAATTACTTCTCTTGCGCTGTTAGGCGAAAGAGATCAAATGCTCGTTATCTCCTTGGATCAGCCGATGATGTTGTAACTCTCCTAAAGGAACTGGTGCAGTGTCCACCATCTAGCTGATCACATTGTGCCGACTATAATTATTTTTATGAATCTGAAGGTAAAGATGCTTGAAATGGTTATGTTGTGATGGTTGCCTGATTTCCTCATCCATGTGCATATATAGATCTCTTCGTCTATAGTGTCTTAAGCAGTTACATCTTTTTTCTTGGTCCACATAACTTCAAGCTTTTATGGGTATAGGAGCATCAGGATAAGCTTATTATGAGTAGCAAGTGAAAAAATCGAACTGCTCTGAGACCAATTGTAAGGACGAACACAAGAGTGACTCAAAACCTGATCTTCGAGGGATCAATTCCTCCAAGATTCACTTTATTCATGAACTTTGTTCAATGGTTTACATATGACAGTTAAGCAAGGCCACTAGTGTAACTACATTGTATTAAAAGACATATGCTTATCACGTGACTAACTAACATTATAATAGAAGCCTTTCCCTCGACCATTAAAATGTGGTTGAAGTGTTGAAGTTGCTAATGGCGTCAAATTGGGTCATCAAAATGTGGGTAGCAGACAAGAAGATTCTGAGCATGGGGTTGCACGCAAAAGTATGCAATTTTGTACCATTAAACTTGACTTACCAAAATTTGATAAGGAGAATCCTACGAGGTGGGTTTATAAAGCAAATCATTATTTTGCTTTGTATTCCATGCCAGATGGACAAAAGAGTTTAATGTCATCCTTTTATATGGAGGGGGGTGCTTTAACTTGTTTTCAAGATGCTGAAGAAACTAGTATCTTTGATTCTTGGATTGGTTTTGTGTATGCTTTACAATTGAGATTTGGAAATTCATCTTATGATAATCCCATGGAAGCTCTCACTTGACTTAAACAAAACTCTACAATAGCTGCCAATAAAACACAAATTGAAGTGATATCTAATAGATTGAAGGGATTGTCTGAGAATTACAAGTTGAGTGTATTTTTGAGTGGCTTAAAAGATGAAATCAAGTTGCCTGTGAGGATGCTACATCCTCAGAGCGTCAATTTTGCTTTTGGCCTTGCCAAAATTCAAGAAGAGTACATCCTTAGTATTTATGGCAGCAATAGAGGAGAGATTTATCAAAATTCCTATGTACCATTTCCTGTTGGAGGGAATGGATTTAATAGTAGTACTGCAAGAAATGAGAGTACTGTTGTAGGAAGAGCTAACAATTTTAAGCCTTCCTTTTGCCTATACAAAAACTTAGCCCAGCTGAGATTGAGGAGAGAAGGTAAAAGGGTTTGTGCTATTTCTGTGATGAGAAATGCAACTTTAGTCATAACTGTGAAAAAAAGGAAGCAAGAATTCTTGTGATGGAAGGAAGGGATGGAGTTGTTTAGAGGGGATGAAGTGCAAGACTGTGATTTGATAGAAGAAGAAACTGTTGATGACAGTTTGACATCTTAGTGCAATACATTTACCCATAATGGTGTACTATTAAATTGATATCTCGCTTACTTGGGAGAAAGTTGACAGATCCTTTTATTCCTAGTACCTACAACTCTCATAACCTGTTAGGGTCCTATATTTATAAGGTTAATTATGATTCTTGGATGTTTATAGCTTTGTAAATTCATAATGCATAGATGTTAATCCTAGCATATGACATTTTTATAAATTGTTGTCCCGTGTAAACCATCCTTTGAAGCTAAAGGCCAACTTAGTCTATTGAATCTTGTTCATAGTAATTGTATGATTGTAAAGATATTTCTAGGATGGAGGTACCTGATAATTGTATGATTGTATGACTTGGTCTAGCAAGAGGCATGCTAGCCAACCTTGTTAGGACATCTATGCCAAAGATTCCTGCCAGTAAAAGCATATCCATGTCATCTGGCCTAAAGAAACAGTGTTCAATGCCTACTTTAGAAAAGAAAGCAATCAATCACGGAAATGAGAATATTGTTTTGCAGCCTATAATGCAAGATAGAAAGTCAATGCGGAGGGTTCTTCAGTACTTGATCTCAAAGGTGACAATTACTTCTCTTGTGCTGCTGGGCAAAAGAGATCATGAAATGCTCGCTATCTCCTTGGATCAACTGATGATGTTGTGACTCTCCAAAAGGAACTGGTGCAGTGTCCACCATCTAGCTGATCACATTGTCATGCCGACTGCAATTATTGCTATGAGTCTGAAGATTAAGATGCTTGGCATGGTTATGTTGTGGTGGTTGCCTGCAGATTTCTTCATACATGTGCATATCTCTTCATCTATGGTGTCTAAGCGGCTATATCTCTTTTCTTGGCCACATAAGTTCAGGTTTTACCAAGAATAGGAGCATCAGGATGAGCCTGAACAAATTACATTGATACAAGAAATATTCATACGGTAATTTTTATACAACACAAGAAACAATAAAAGAAGAGAGGTTACATGTAAAATCTTCCAATGCTTATTTTGTAAAATTGACCCCAATAGAACATTAGATTCTGATTTACAGCTTTCTTCAATCAAATTGTTGTGATAAATAAATTTAACACAACATGTATTTAAATTATCATTCTTTCTTTCTTTTTATGGCTGCAAGCCAGGCTTGGTCACCACTTTCCATGCATAGAGAACATTGTGTGCCTAAATATTCTGTATTATTGTTCTGGTGGACCGAGATATTCTTGTCCCTTCCCATATAATCCATCTTTAGGGCGTGCACCTAAAGATTGAGTTTGCAAGATAAGATCTTAATACTACATGTCATTGCTGATGAAAGGATGAAAGCTATATAGCTAAAAAGATGGTCCTTTAAAGAAGAATAGACAAAGAAACTTGGAAATGAAGATTGTCGACAAGCAAGTGAAGTGTGGGTAATTGGATAAAACGAGAGGCTCGGCTCATGCCTTTTGGCGGAAAGGCAAATGTCAATACCAGAAGTCGACGTTGGTGGGAATTGCGAGCACATACACGCCAAGAGAGATGGTTTGGGGATAGGCTAAATTGCAAGTAGCACGGCATGCAAATGTCAACAATAAAATATAACATAGATTGGCTTGAATAATATTCCCTTCCGCATGCCTTTGGAATTTGGATTTGGTGGTCCTTTTGAGGCCATACCATTGGATTTAGACCTCCACTTGAGAGGGAAAAAAAACCATTCCACGCCATCCCTATATATGCACTCTACGGATCTATTCTTCCTCTAGATATAACTACCATTTATTGTCTAAATAAATTCAAGTGTCGTTATCATTGGAGGTTTAATCTTTTTTGTGCATGCAAGAATATCCATTTAATATTTTTTTAAAGCACCGCTAAATTGAATTTAACTCTCACGGTGAGTCCTCTTCTTGTTGAAATAAAGAGCGAAAAGTAGAAGTCATGTGGACCTAATCTTCATGAGTTACGTATATGTAAATGCAATGTTGTTTGAAAAAAAAAAAAACATGCCAAATTTAGGTCTTGTTTTTGTAACAAGGTATTCTCAAGTATTCTTATATATATATATATATATATTCTCTTCTGCGTATATATATATATATAAACACTTTTCAATTTTAATTTTTCAACTTTTTCATCCTAATCATCATAACTTTTTTTAAATTCTCAAAAAAAATATAAAAATAATACAAATTTAAAATTCTAAAACAAAAATAATTTTAATTTTTTTTTAACTTTTTCTCTATCTTCCTCAAAACTCATTAAGTCCTTTTAGTTCAAATCATTTTAGAGATATTCACAGGTATTACGCAAAGCATTCAAATGGGGCAAAGTAAAGTGTCCAAGCAGCCGTCATTTTTCTTGAGCATTAGAGATATAACCGGTCTAGTTCAATCTGATTTTAAATAAAATCTAGAACCGAACCAGTACCACTGATTTTCTATTTTCTTAAAACCAATAGTATCATTTCTATCGATTCCGGTCCGGTTTTAAATTAATCTATATTAGTTTATTAGACTATTAATATATATATATATATATTAGTATTATTTATAATGATTAAAATAATTATATATTAGTATTTATTATAATAAGTTTAATTTTTTATAATTATATCATTGATAGTTATAACTAATATTATTAGTATTAGCTAAAAAAAATTGTATTAGTATTATTATATCATTATTTTATTTGTAATTATTTAGTATAATAATTTATATATAGACTTAAAGTATATTACTAATAGTAATATACTATTATACTATTAGTATTAGGCCATAAAATATAAATTGTAACTAATTTATATTATATACTAATATAACATATTCTATATAACTAAAAGAAAAATTTTATATTATGTATCATATTAAAAAATTTAATTTAAAATATATATTATATTGAACCGGTCCGGTCCAGTCTAGTTCTAAAAAGTTTAGAACCGGAATCGAACCGGTATCTACCGATTTTAACATTATAAAAACCGATCCTAAATCGGTACCTACCCAAAACCAAACCGATTCCATCAGTTTAGTCCGATCCAATCCGATTTACCGGTTCACCGATTTTTTCTTACACCCCTACTAAGCACAATAGAATGAATTTACCATGTGTGGCAATTTATTTAAAAGTAATGATACGTACACACGCAGTTGTGTACCACTTATGGACATGCTGACCCTATATATTCAAAAAAGAAAGAAAAAAGACAAAACTCGTTGAGAGGGAGGGAAAACTAAGAATGAAATAGCGTGAGTGAGTCCGAAAGTATGGAGGGTCTGCGAAAAATTATCTACGTAGCTGAAATCGGAGGTAAGGTTTGTCGTCGTTGTTTGAGGGTCTGCCGTCTTCGACGTTTTCTGTTTTCGAAAGTTGAAACCAACGAGAGAGTGATAGATATTTTCGTCGAGTGAGAGAGACTGGCAATGAAAGTTGAGGGATTCAGTCGAAAAAGCTGAGGGTTTGTCATCTGCGCTATACCGAAGGTCTGCCATTGGAGGAGGAAGAGAGCATTGATTTTGGGTATTTTCGTTTATGCAAGGTTTTTAGCATAATCATTTGGAATAGTTCTAGCACACGTCAAACTAACATTGTCTTGAATATGTGCAGGGGAAATACTACAGGGAGTGTGAGTGATCACTTTGAAGTTTCAACTAAGGTACACTCACTCCTTTTTGAAAATCTCAGCAGCTTTTTGAATGGGTAATGATTCGTGTTGTTATTTGGTCGGTCATGTGTGTTGTTCTTCGCTTACACTTTATCGTTACAATGTTGAAATTTCAAAAGGGTAATAAGCAATCTGTTCATTGCATTTCTTGTGGATTCGAGATTGCAATGGACTTAATATATGTTTACTTTTCATTGTAAACAACAACATATATGTTTACCATAGTCGTTCTGTCTTAACCTTGTTAAAACACAAGAGAAGCATTTATTAATCTACTCTTGAACATCATTTAAGTGAAGGTGCTACAAGTGCTGGTTCAAGGCAATGGAGACATATAGGTTCTTGTGGTTATTATGCAGTCAAACTTACATTTTAGGTTTCAAATACTTGTTTGTTTTACTTTTTTTTTACATTTCATAATTGCTTATGCATTAAGGAAAAAACAATTTTCTTCTATTAAATACCATCTTGCTAATTATAGCCTTAACAAGATGGCAATATGTTACCTACTAAATCATTCATTAATTGTGATCTATGTAGCTAATATCAACAGCTAAATCATAACCTCTATAAAAGATAATCATATATGTAGCTGGCATTGAAATGACACTTATTTTTGTATATTGATCGTGCATGGTAATCTTTACAGATTGATATTGCCTTTGATGGATCACAACTGATTGATATTGGGGTGGATGGATCACAACCGGTTGATTTTGGGGTGGATAGATCCCAACCGATTGATATTGATGGATGAGTTGATATTTCCTTTCTAGCCTTACACTGAAATGTATAGTCATTTTTGGGGTAGTCATCTTTGAAATACGTAGTCTTTTTTTAGGCATAGTTGTTTTGGCATTACAATTTACGGAGTTGTGGAAGTTAATCTGGTTGTTTTGGCATTATAATTTTCGGAGTTGTGGAAGTTAATCTGGTCGTTTTGGCATTTGACTACACATGATGGAGACATGATGCAGAGATGGATTTTGAGCATTTTTTTTTTTGTAAATCTGGTTTGTATATTAACAGATGGATGACCTTGTAGTTGAACAGAATGTGTAGATATGTTGAACATTTGAATATGTGAATATGTTTAAATATAGTTTTTATTTATGAATTTGAGAGTATTTATGAATGTGTGAATATGTTGAACATATGCATTCTTTGATAAACGATAGATCTGAAATACCTCAATTGTATTGAAATGTGTTAAAATGTATAGAAATGAGAAACAAAGTATTTATAATAAGTTACATTAGTGCATATTAACTACGGTGCACGTGAATACATGTGATCCTGATTTAATTAAATACAAATAAGTTATAACAACTATAACAACAAAATAAAATTTATATTAGCCCCCCTCAAGCTGGAGTATACAAGTTCACAATACCTAGCTAGCTAAGAATAAATTGAAATCTATCTAAATGGAGTGGCTTAGTAAAAAAAATTAGCTAACTCAGTTATAGAAGAAACATGAAGAGTAACCACAACTTTGGCTTGAACCAAATCTCAAACTAGGTGATAGTCGATCTCAATGTGCTTAGCCCTTTCATGGAAAACTAGACTAGCAACAATGTGGAGTGCTGCCTGATTGTCACAATACAACACAAGTGCATTATTAAGAGTAATACCAAAATCAAGAAGTAAAGAAAACAGCCATTTTATCTCACAACAAGCAAAAGCCATAGATCTATATTCGACTTCAACAGAGGATCTAGAAATAGTAACCGGTTTCTTTAATTTCTAGGAAACTAAAGAATCACCAATGAATAGACAAAAACTAGTTATCCACCTTCGGGAGTCAAGAAAAGTGGCCCAATGCGAGTCACAGAATCCCTTGAGAGTTACTGAACTAGAATAAGGGAAAAATAGGCCTTGACCTGCAGTAGCTTTCATATATCTGACTACTTTGATAGCTGCATCATAATGAGACTACCTTGGCTGATCCAAAAACTGACTTAAATTGTTAATAGAGAATGATAAATCAGGCCTAGTAATAGTCAAATATAACAATCAACCAATTAATCTTCTATAAGTAGGAGGGTTATCCAGCAATGGTCCTGAAGAATCGATTTTAGACAACCGAATATTCTGATCCATAGGAGACTGAGCAGGTTTGGCAACTAATAAACCAACATCATCAACAATATCAAGAGCATATTTTCTTTGAGATAAAGAAATACCCTTAGTGGATTTTGCAAATTCAAGACCTAAAAAATATCTCAAATTGCAAAGATCTTTCCACTTGAAATGCAACTTCAAAAACTCTTTCAGATTATCAACAACCTTAGGATAATTAGATGCAATGACAATATCACTACATAAACCAACAATGTCATAAATGAAGCACCAGATCCTTTTGTAAAGAGAGAATAATCAGACTTTGATTAATGAAAACCATAGGTAATCAAAGTTGAAGAAAACTTAGAAAACCATTGTCTAGATGTCTGTTTAAGTCCATATAAGGACTTAAAAAGTCTACAAACTCGAGTATCACCCGGTTTAGAGAAATTGGGAGGAAGTGTCATATAAAATTCCTCATCCAATTGCTCATTGAGAAAAGCATTATTTACATCTAATTGATATAAAGTCCAATTATTTATGGTAGCCAAAGTAAGAAGACATTTAATAGTGGTCAATTTTGCAACAAGGAAAAAAGTGTCAAAAAAATCAATTCCTTCCTTTTGAGTATACCCATTGCAACCAAATGAGCTTTATATCTCTCTACAGTGCTATTTGAATTCAACTTGCATTTATAAACCCATTTAAAACCTATAGGCTTTTTGCCAGGAGGTAAATCGATTAAAGTCCAGGTTTTATTATCTTCAAGAGCATTGATTTCAGCAGTCATTGCATCCCTCCAATGAAGATATTTAATGGCTCGATGAAAAAATGTGAGCTCATTTATGGAATCAACAAAAGCACTATACATTTTATACGAAGGAGAAAATCTGAAATATGAAAGATAAGAAGATATAGGATGGGAAATACTTGGATTGGAAGAACCAGCAATTGAAGGAGAAGCAATAGCATTGTTTTTAGATATCAAGGAACAATGATAATGCTGCAAGTAACCAGGGGTTCTCCTAATTCTTGTAGATTTTCGTACAAGAATGTTTGGTAAATTTTGTGAAGATTTATTATTCACTAAATCCTATGAAGTATCATTAGAATTTGGTGGAACAATATTTGCTTGATTTGATAGTGGAATAGGAAGAGCAGGAATAGGACCAGATGAGAAATCAAAAATATGAGAATTAAGAAATGAATCTGTTTTAAAAGGATAAACAGATTCATGAAATATAACATCTCTAGATATGATTATATTGTGATTATCAAGACTATAAAATTTATAACCTTTTGTCCTTACAGGATATCCAAGGAAAACATATGCTTGAGCTTGAGGAGAAAATTTGTAATGAGATGAAGGACTGAGAATATAGATGCATAACAAAGACACCTAAACACTTTAAGATGATTGTATTTTGGTTTGACAGAAAATAAGACCTCATAAGGAGATTTATTTGACAAAATAGAAGTAGGAAGTCTGTTAATAAGGTAAATAGCAGTGAGTATACAATCGCTCCAGAATTTCAATGGAAGTGCAAATTGAAATTTAAGAGCACAAGTCATATTTAATATATGTTGATGTTTTCGCTCAACAATTACATTTTGTTGAGGAGTGTAGACACAACTAACTTGATGTATGACTCATTTTTGAAAGAAAAAGGATTTCATATCAAATTCCAGAGCATTATCAGTACAAATGATTTTGATTTTGGTATTGAATTGAGTATTAACAAAAGCAAAGAATGACTGAATAGATGATTGAGTATCAGCCTTGGATTTGAGTAAATAAATCCAAATAAATCTACTAAAATCATCAACAATGGTTAAAAAATATTTGAAACCATCATAAGAAGTGACTGAGGATGGACCCTAAACATCACAGTGAATGAGCACAAACATAGTCTGTGTAACAAAAGTGCTTAAGGGAAATGATAACCTTTTCTATTTTGCTAATGAACAAACATAACAAGAATGATTATTGATATTATGAGAACATGAAATATCAGATGCTAAATCATGAAACCTAGAATCAGATAATTGTCCAAGACGACAATGCCAAAGAAAAGAATTGTTTTGTACAGAATTATAAGATGAAACATTATTGACATTACAAGATGAATCAAAGGTGCCTGGAACTTGCAAGTGATATAATCTTTGTAGAAGTTTAGCTGCTCCAATCATCCTCCAATTGCAAAGGTCCTGAATATAACAGAAATCATGTGAGAAAAACAAGAAACAAGATAACTGCGAAGTTAGCTTGCTAATAGAAATGAGATTAAAAGAAAATTCTAGAACTTAAAGAACATGAGTTAGAATGAAAGAAGAGGATATTCTAACTGTGCCAATATGTGTGACTCAAGTACACGATCCATTTGGTAATTTGACAGAAATGTTATCGAATGATTTAAATGAGGAAAATAGAAAAAGAGAACCAACCATATGGTCAGTTGCACTAGAATCAAGAATCCAAGTTTGTGTATTAGTATGAGAAAGTAATGACTGAGAGGATATACCTGAAAATGATGTGCTAGATGTAGGTGTAGATGATGAAATTGTACCTATCTGATTCACTGAAGGAGAGTGATTAGTATGATATTGGAGAAATGTAAGGAGTTGTTGGCATTGCTCTTGAGCAAAAGGAAATTCTAGAATAGAAACCGAATCAATTATAGATTGGCTAATATTAGCCTGGTTGTTGTTAGGGTTTCAAGGCTTGATCTTGTAACCAGGTAGATAACCATGAATCTTATAACATTTATGCACAGTATGCCCCCATAAACCACAGTGTGTACACAAAGGTCATTCCCTGCAAGGAGCAGATGACCTACTGTTCTTAGAACCAGCAGAATTCTTCACAACATCAGCACTGCCAAAACCACGGTTAGTAAACATAGCAATAGATTCATGTGAAGGCAAAGAATCAACAACAATTCACATTGTTTTTCCTCTTGAAGAATAAGAGAGAAAACTCTATTAATAGGTGGAAAAGGATCAAAAATTAAGATCTGACTACAGAGAGGAGAAAAAGACTCAATAAGTCCCATAAAGAACTGTAAAACATAATCTTCTTGCTGATGTTCAACCACTTTCTTCATAGCACCACAATAATAGAAAGGCATAGGACGAAAATGAACCATTTCTTCCCAATGACTCTTAAGACGAGTAAAGTATGCACTTACAGAGGATGAATCTTGAGATAAGAAAGCTATAGCTTTTTTGACCTGAAAAACACGAGGCCGATTACTCTGTGCAAAGCGCTCCTTCAGATCTGACCACATCTCCTTAATCGAATTGATGTACAAGACAGAGGAAGCAATATCCTTCGAGACAGCATTAAGAATCCACGAAAGGACAACAGTATTACAGCGGATCCATGCATGATACAACGGATCGAACTCAGAAGGCTTTGGTAACGATCCATCAACAAAACACAATTTTTTTTTGGAAAGAAGAGACATGGACATGGAACGATTCCATGTGAGAAAGTTATCTCCAGTCAAAAGCTGAAAGACAAGGATAACACCAGAGTGGTCACCACTGTGAAGAAAATAAGGATTCGAATAATCTTCAGAGATGTGGCGCGGTGTAGAGATGAAGAAAAGAGGGGAAAAGGAGGAGGAGGAGAATCGACAGCCATGCGAAATCGAAACAAAGAGCTAGGGTTTTGAAAAAGGGGCAGCTTCAAAAGAGATAGAGCAAAATTACTTCTGATACCATGATAAACGATAGATCTGAAATACCTCAATTATATTGAATGTGTCAAAATGTACAAAAACGAGAAACAAAGTATTTATACTAAGCCATATTGGTGCATATTAACTACGGTGCACGTGAATACATGTGATCCTGGTTTTATTAAATACAAATCAGTTATAATAACTATAACAACAAAATAAAATTTATATTATTCTTTCCAGTCAAAAGAAATATAATAACCAAAAAGAAACTTGAATTGGGGAGCAGGGAAACAGGC
This sequence comes from Platycarya strobilacea, assembly GCA_036898215.1. Lineage (NCBI taxonomy): Eukaryota > Viridiplantae > Streptophyta > Magnoliopsida > Fagales > Juglandaceae > Platycarya > Platycarya strobilacea. Next base: position 36,170,588 of record CM072547.1, read on the forward strand.
CAGGCAATTTGTGGTGGGGTCCTAGATCGTGATTTCCCAGCACTTCCACCTACTAATTCATGTCACCTATAATCAAGCTTAAGGCCGCTTTCATTTTCTTGGCATGATAAAGGTTTTCTTGAACACATCCTATCTAAATCCGCTTTTAAAGAATCAAAATCCAATTACCTAAATAAATAATTTGGATACGCATCTCATGTAGAGTTGTAAATGTTAAATGGCCTATATTTTTATTTTATTTTTAGCATATGAGAAATTCTCTAGTCACAAATAAATTATATAAAAGTAATTTTACAAATTAATATGGTATAATTTAATTCATTATAACCACATATAAGAGCCCAAAAACCTGATATCATAATTTCATAATTTCATTAAAAGACTCTTGACCATATCACATTCTTTCCAGTCAATAGAAATAATTACATTAAAAAGTGCAACAGGTGCACCCAAGTACAAAGAGGACTCTGCTAATGTTTCAAACATTAAAAGTAATCCATAAATCTACTATTCAGATACATAAAAAATAAATCACACCCAACAACTAACTCCTAACACTAATATGAAATCACTTGTAAGCTATCAAGTAAACAGCTACAACAAATACCAGAGCCCAATAAAGTCGATCTTAATTGGATAGCACCAACTCGATCTTAATCACTCTTTTTTGGAGATCAACCTCCTCCTTTCGATATCATTGAGTATCTTTTTCAGCTATCTAATATCCCTTAATAATTCAACCTCAGTTTCTTGAAGATCCGACATTTTGTATTGATCCCCCTCTACCCACTTGAAATTTCTGCAATATGGTAACCTTTGGGACATAATACATATTTTGGAAAAATTAGATGCAAATAACATTAAAGGTTTAAATAAACATAAATTTAGTTACCTCAGTATTGTACTTTGAACAACCTAAGAAAGGTCGTCCTTGATTTTTTGGAGTATTTGCGTATCTCACTTGTGCCTCAACCTCACAGAAGCATAAATATTGATATAGAGTTTGTTTAGCAAAAGATGAAGAAGACGTCGTCGTGGATGATGACATGCTCTTAGAGAAGATTCAACATATCCAAAAGCTTTTAGAGCATTTAGAAGATTCAACATATGCAAAAGTTTTAATTTAAACTGCTTGATTGAAACTACCATCCCAAACTCAGTGGCATTTACCTGCATTAAAGTCAAATAAGTCCATCCACATATTACTAGTTTGCCCTTATTGTTTAGTAACTAGATTGTGCAATTAACCTAGTTGCTTGTGTTGGCTGCATTTATATCTGGGTCATTCAGTTATGCATTTATAAGAGGGTTGCAAATGTGTTATAAAGATCAGACAATGTAAATGTGAGGAGAAGCACAATTCATGCAGAGACAACAATGATGAGAGGATAAACAACAATAAAGCTCCTACAACAATAAAGTACATTAGATTTTCTTCCAAATATTTACCTGTTAAACATTAAAGTCTTGGTTGATCAGCTGTTATGTTATATCACCGTGAAGAACTACTATCTTTTTATGGGTTCTGATATTTTTTATGATTTCTTAACATTTCTTGATTTTCAATTATAGTTATTCTTATGCAATTTTAGGAAGTTGAAAAGAATCTGCCTAATACTTGCATCAACCGATCCAACCATTGTTTATTCTTAATGCAACCTATGATTCATGGCAGGTAATTTCTTTATTTTCTTTTTGTGTTTTTAAATTTATGTTACATTTTTCCTTCCTTAGCCAATTCATACTGCCATTCATTGCGAGGTAATTCAACCTATCATTCATGCAGAGGATTGATAATTTCAAATCCCTGCATTTAGCATTTGATTTAGCCATCTCAATCTCAACTCAACTCTAAATCCTCTGCATCTCCAAAACTCCACTACATTCTACATTTTCACTTAATAAAAAACCATAACAAAATCCTCATAAGAACACCAAAAAATCGAAAACCTAAGTACAACCATTCGAAATGCAATTTAATGAATATAAACTCTCCAACAGGAGATTTAATACAGCCATCCGAAATACAATTTAACGAATACATATTTTTAAAAGGGGAAAATAATTTCCCGGGATAACAATTTATAACAATAATACATCACTAGTGGAACCGTCTCCTCAGGCTCAGCCTCTTCATAATCTGCATCCAAAAACTACGACGCCAAGATGGCAACGCAGGTAAGTACAACTCAACCAAACCAAAAGACAGAAATATACTCATGCAACAACACAACTCATGAACATGACTCCAAATGCATGAATCTCAAAAGAACATCTTTCTCAAAATAAATAAGATAAACACACGCCAAAATCTTATTTGGTCCATGATAAAATTCCAGTAAAATCATTCATCATTTCTCAGAAAATAATAACCGCAAATCCAATCATATCGGGCGTTACGTATCGCCGTCCCCGATATGATATACACACATACCAAATCATAATGAGCGTTACGTATTCCCGTTCCCATTATGATTCCTACACACTCATTTTATACTAAATGTTACGTATCGCCGTCCCCGATATGAAATACACACCCAATGACCATAACGGGCGTTACGTATCGCCGTCCTCGTTATGTCATCCACATACTATCAATTACAATGGGCGTTACGTATCGCAGTTCCCATTATGACTGACACACACAATGACCATAACAAGCGTTACGTATCGCCGTCCCCGTTATGTCATCTACATACACACGCTGATCACAACAGGCGTTACGTATCGCCGTCCCCGTTATGACTCAACCAAAAATCATTAAAATCCATAAACTCAATTAAAAACCTAATTTCTATTTCTAACACATGAATATCCAAAATCATACAAAAATCCAATTTCCAAATATTTCCATGTGCATGCGTGTAAATACACAATGCAGACAATTATGCACCAAATAGTCAATAATTAATAAATTCTAACAATAATCAAATACAATAACTGTTGATGCAAAAAATATATTTAAATCTTAAAGTTCGTTTGGAAAGTACTTACAGCAGTTAAAAGCATAAATCTTTGAGCAGACGTCATTCCGCAGCTCTCGTAACGGTCATTTGTACATTAGGCTAAAATGCTCGATTTGACACCAAAATTTAGGGAGATACTCATTGAAGAGTGGGGAATCTCATGGAGGTGGTGGTGTGGCGGCACAACCACCGGAAGGTGGTGGATCGAGCTCAAAATGGGTGAAAATCCATTTTTAGGTTTGAGGTTGTCTCGGGAAGGTGAGGCAACGATTGGAGAAACTGAGCAAGGGGGTTGACCGGCTGGACAAGGGGAGTCTTTTGGTGGTGATGGTGAGGCCTACGGTGGTCGGACGGAGGCGCGGCAAAGATGGATCCATTTTAGGGCCCATTTCGGATGGAGGGGTAACCGGCGGAGATGGGTGGTTTTGGGCGGTGGGTTATGCTCATCGGAGGGTGGGGAGGCTGTTGGTAGGTCGCTGGTGTCAAGGGGTGGCCGGCAGTGGCCGGAAAATGTAAGGGAAGCTAAAACACTCATTTTGGGTAGGGGACCGTGTAGGGGCGGTGGGCTGGCCGAAGGTGACACCACCGGTGCCGGTGGACTCGCCGGCATGTGAGGAAGGCTGTGGGCTGGGCGGTGTCGCCGGTGGGTGGCCGACGGCGGTTCTGGGTGGAGATGAGAGAACCGGCGAGAGAGAGGAAAGAACAGGGGGCTCGCGCACGGGAAAACCAGGAAGAAAGAAGAAAAAGAAAAAGAAGACTACTAGAAAAAGCACAATAAATTAAATAAAAGCTGATTTTAAATACTATAATTTCAATATCAATAAAATAAGATATATAAAGCCCACCAATAGAAATAAATTAAACCCAAGTGCAATATTAAAAATAAAACAATAATTAATATAACGAAAGCAGATCAAATAAACTCACATAATAAAATAAAGGAATTAAATTCCAATCATTAAAATAATTAACTCATTAAAATAAATAAGAAAAATAACGCAACTCAATATTAACTAATTAATAGTTCAAATAAATATCTTAAACAAATAAAACACGACTAATAATATTATTACAATAAATTAAAATTATTAATATTGAGAATAAAATAACGTGTAAAAATACACGTAAATCCGAGATCTCACAAAAATATGGGCCCCAAGCTATACCTACCCAGAAAACAAGACATGACAAGGGGAGGGGGGAATGCAGTAGTAAAGTGGCAAGGAGTAGGTCAGGAAAAAGAATAAAAGTAAATGCTGAAAAGGAAAGGAGAAAGAAATAGATGCACACTAGGGATTATGTGAACACCACAGATTGTCATGTAAGCAACTAAAGAGTCTATAAAAGCCTCCAAATGACTAGAAGAGAGGGATCTGCTTCTTCTTCCTCTTGCTTGGTTTTTTTTCCCCTCTAGCCTCTTCTTCAACCTTTAGACAAGGGAGTTCCAACAACCGATTCTACTTAGTGAATATACATGTTTGCAATTATTTTTATACAGTGAGATATAATAGTCAGTGAGAGATTGTAAACCTGAATATTAGGCCATTTACAGGATGAATGTCAAGTAGCCATTAATTATTATCTCATCACAAGACATTATACTTTTGGTAGTAGATAATGGCCACAATATTCCGTTTTCTTTTCTTTATAATTTTCCTCTAGTCTTAGATCATTTTTTAGATTGGTAGCTTGATTTTTTTGCAGTTAGAAGCTGCAATATGGAAAATTAATGCACAACTCATACCATTCACCATCAACTCATTCAACAACAAATGAACTATGTAACTCATGCTAAATCTAAACAAACCACTCCAGCTTAAAGCTTCAAGTTTTAGTAAATGACTTAGATCCAATACAAAATTAAGGCCTTTAATTTAGGTATATTCTCATTACCACCATCACTACTAGCAAAATTTGCAATATCCTAGACTGAGTATATAAACATAGGACATAGGATCCCATATTGCCTAAAAGAGAAAAGTTCTTGCAATTTTTATTAATTTCATGAGGTGCAAATTATAACATTGTCTGGTCATTTTGAACTATAATTTCAATTTTTAGGCTTTATTTCGTTATGCAATTCAAATGAGATGAAATGTTTTGTTAAAAGTTGAATAAAATATTATTATAATAAAATTTTTGTTTTGAAAATTGAAAAGTTGAAAATATATTATATTTAGTTTGAGAAAGCAGTAATGATTATATGAAATGAGATAATTTAATTTTGTGTAGCCAAACCAGCCTTTAGATATGGCTTGAGTTTTTCTTGAGTCGTTACAGAAACTATAATTTTAGAACCCAAGATGAAGTTCCCAACAGAAAGTGTAGAATACGTAACCCAAGCACTGGGTGCCTTAAGTTTCCATAGCATATAGAATGAGATGTATATATATATATATATATATATATTTATGAGTAATATAAAATTTTATTGAAACTAGTAAATAGGCATAATGAAGTATACAACTGCGAACACCTAATTACGTGTTATAGAATGGGATTTATATTACTTGACCAGCAAGTGGGATTAAGAACTCCCTCCCTAAGAACCAAATTTTCCTTGAAAGCGTAATTTATTTGGCCTAATTTTTTCACACCAAAAGAAAAAATTATAAGGGGGATCTAAAAGATAAATAGATATGAGAAAATGTTAGGATAAATTGACATAAGAAAGCTCCACTCAGCTCATAATTTCATGTTATATACTACAAGAAAAAGTAGTATTTTTGGCAATCAAGGTCATCGAAAATAGTAAAGATTTTCACCTAAAATAGGTTTTTCTAACTAGTAAAGGCTGCCCAAAAGTCACCGTTATTATAGAGCCAAGTAAAAATATTTCCAACGATTATTAGAATTGACAGAAAAATCATATTTTCACTGTAAGTACTCATTTGCGGCAATTGTATATTGTCAAAAATTCTTGATGACCCACTCAATTTCCTGCAATTGTTCCCAGACTCAACTTCTTCAACCTATTAAGAAATAATGACAGATTCTAATGTGCTAGTGATTGCAAAAGAAGAAAAATGATTTGAAGCAAACTTGAGACAGATTCGATCGTTCACAAAAGCCAAAAGTTTAGGAAAAAATATATATCCAAGAACTTTAAAGAGATAAAAGTCACTACATAATTGTGAAGTTCTAACAAATAACTATGGTTAACACCATGTCCAGTTTATATCAACAAATTGTACATTTTGTCACTCAAAGTTAACATCTCTTCTAGTTTAGCTCCTAAAGGTATTACTCTTGTCAAGTTGTTAACAATAGCAAAATGATTTTTTCCTTCCTCAAAGAGGATGATTTGCACCTTTATCTTCTCTAGCCACTGCAAAAAATATTAAGACCACATTTCGAGACTATGATAAACAAAATAAGATAAGCAAATTTAATTTGAGATTTAAGGTTTTAGTACTATTTGAGTAGAAGAAAATAAGCTAGAATTTAGCAGCTAAAATTTAATATTGGTGTGTTGGCTCTTCAAAAATCACACCTTCCCTCACAACTGCATAAAAACCCAGATACTATCATACAATGAAAAAGTCCATCAAACAGCAGATCATGAGGAAGTTTCTGGAAATCCCTATACAAATGCACGTAACGAGCAAAAGTAGAGTCAAGGTTTCATATGAAAAAAATAACAATTTTTTGTAAGTAGGCACTATTTTAACATTGTTGGTAGGCATACAAGAGCATTTATTAGTTCGATATGGAGCGAACGATCAGACTCTATAATCCTCTACACATTGAAAAACGATATCCCTTTTCTATAAATTCACATACCAAATCACACAATTCACCAATATTTATACTTGGTTGTCATTACTAACATCTGTATATAGTAGTGTGTTAACAACAAATGGTAGTAACAATATTATCCTGCAATGTTGATTATGATTATAAAGATAAAAATAATCCAGGCACAGGAATTAGGTCCTTATTGTTGCCCAAAAATTTTGACATTTCTCAGTCCAGGTCTCCATGCTCTTAAAATATCTCCTTTCATCCCCCACACCCTCAAGCTAAAATTATAATTAATATTTGAACCATTTTTTCATAGACATGAAGAGATGAAGATTGAAAATATACTTTATCACTAAAATGGAGGGTAATGATGCATAGACAATTCTTTTTACAGTCTTGTTTATTTATTTGTTTTAAATGGAGGGTATTAAGTGGTAATATATGACACAATTCATTTATATTAAACGAGTCGGGTTCTCTTTTGGAAATTTCAATGATTCATTGTTTCCTATAAATAATTATGTAAGATATATGGAATTCAATGTATCTGCACAATTATGTACAGTTCAACCATGGGAACATGCCAAATTTGGGTGAAGGTGCTAATTAATGAAGTCTATGGAAGATCCTTATTTACCAAAGTAGAGAAGAGAACAAAAGAAAGACTTAACATCTACAGATGTACTGCTGTAATCTTTTATGTATGAAGTTTCATCTTTAGTCTAGTATGTGCTAAAAGTGTGTATGATTTGACCAAATGAATATATGTGTACAAGCCAAATTCAATGACTGAGCAGTAAATCTCAAATTAGAGCAACATATTGTAGAATTGTGGGATGCATTGTAGCAATTAATAAAGGAAAGTGTTGACATAACACGCATTAATTAGGTAATTTTCAATTTTGCGTTATAATCTAAATAAGGTTATCTTCTTTCCTTGCCAACTCTGCATGCAGAAAGTTGATCTAATTTATTGCCTTTCTTGATCTAATATCAACTTACACTTTAGAGTAAATAAAATGAATTTATTACCTTTGTTGATATAATTTTCTTCAATGATACTCAAGTTGATCCAATTTAGTGGTACTTAATGGACCCAAAGTCTTCTCCAAGGAGACTTCTATAATATTTAATACAAATGCAAAAAACAAAAGATCTATCAATGGTACTTAATCTAGATCACAATTAGTACTTGAATTTAACATATATAACTCAATGAATGAATATTTATTAAATATTTGGTCTTGATGTTTTCCAGTTAGCTATTCAATATTGCAAGTGTACTTATAAATTGTAACACTTTAATTTTTCCCAAGTGCTTCCCTGCTTACAAAAGGTGATAAACATCTTTTACTAGTTCACTCTTGATTTATAAATAGATGTGCAAAACTTAAGGAACAAAACCATAACCAAATAACAGGGAACAAAACAAGATGGTTATGTAAATCTAGTTCCCTAGTAGATGGTCCTAGAAATCCATCTTGTTTCCTACATTTTGCTAACAAGAGCAACAGAGACAAACAATAAGCAACCAGGAACTTCTCCTAGGGACTAAGGAAATCTACTTAGGCCAAAAACAGCACACCCATTAATAACTGTTGCACATCCTCTCCACTCCATTATCATTGCCAACTTGCTTTTCCCACCTATAGATATAGTATTAATTTAGAAATAGATGAACCATTTTTCTTGCATAAGAACAAGATAAGCCATTCCATTTTTAGACAAAACAGTACAAAAGACATATTCATGAAGGCTGGCCATTATGCAAAAGGAGCATAAGAAAAAACCATTATGGAAGATGATAATAACAAGAGTAAGGACGCAACCTAGCGGATATTAGCAACTACCACTTCAAAAGAAACTAGATGTCCAAGTGAGACCCCCAATCTTTCACTTTAGAAATACTTTGAGTATTCGAATTCTTTACCATGAAATGCAAGTACAAAAAATATCTGAATCATTTCATTCCTTGATAGCAACAATTACCCTTTCAGTCAAATCTAGTGCTCCACTAATAATTGTTGTCTCATCATGTGTGAGTTCGCCACCCTTGCCAGCCTAAAGTTCCAAAGCATAAGCTAATCTTTGAGAGAGAGAGAGAGAGAGAGAGAGAGAGAGAGAATTTCAATTTGAGCACCATACTTGGCGAGATATACCTAAGATTTCAGTTTCCGAGCAATTCCCTAGCCATTTATTACACAAAATATGCTTATCCTACTGTAAATTCAATTTTTGAAAGGCAAAACAAGATCACAGAGAGAGAGAGAGAGAGAGAGAGAGAGAGAAGCGAGAGTTACAGAGAAGATGGCCGCGTTGGTGAGAAGACGGTGGAGAATGCTAAAATTCAAAGAGAGAGAGAATCGCGAAAGTGGGGAAAAATAAAGTGTGGGGTAGGATTAAGGGATTTAGATCATTTATTACAATGACTTGTAAGTTGCCGTAATAAGTCAAATTTACAAAAAAATAACAATATGTTGTAGCGAAATCAATTGCAAAGATAAATGTTTACCGTTAAAAATACATGTAACAACGAATATGTTATTAGGACAATACTAGAACAACATAAGGTTATTATTTGGGGCAAAAACATTTGTAGCGAATGGAAATCGCCAAAAAAAGTTAATAATTCTGGTGATTTCTTAAATTGTCAAGATTTAAACCCAAATAAGAAATCAGCTTTTTGCGGCGAGAAATACATGTCGGAAATAAAAAGCCTCAAATACTACTTTTTCTTCTAGTAGTGTATATGTTCATCTAACAAATTAACAATGAGAAAGGGAGTGGTTTCAAGTTTTCATTGAAAGACATGCAAATAATTTTTTTTTTCTCAATAATAAATATCTTAAATTGGAAATGTGCAAATTGAAGTTTTTCTTGTAGAACATAGTTATGCGAGGGAACAAGTACAACTTCGATCCCATGAAACCCAGAACTAGATTGGAAAGGCTTCTAATAGAAAGAGAACTAAGAAGATCTAGCCAGTTTTCCCAGCTTAGTGCGGAGGAAACATATGTTAATAGAGAGGCAAAGCTCCCTACCATTGATCCATGTTCAGCTGAGGGTGATCATTCAAGTCTACCTAATGAGGAAGAGCTCTTGGAAGGGGTTGTAGCTGCAAGAGCTTTTGCTGATGGATGTCAAAGGCAAGATGTTCGGTCTGCTAAACAACGTTTATTGGTGGTAGCCAATAGGTTGCCAGTCTCTGCTACCAAAAGGGTGAGGGCTTGTGGCAACTTGAGATGAGTGCTGGGGGGTTAGTCAGTACCCTTTTCGGGTAAGTAATTGATTAAACCGAGTTATATCATACTTATATGTACCATCTTTTGTATTCATTAACTTGCAGGGCTACCAATGGTGAACCTCACAAATTATTCTCAAAGCATATTTTTTATCTTCACTGACTAAAGTCTAAATGAATCCTTAAAATGATTTTCAAGGAGTGCAATAGTTTGATGCTAGATGGATTGGTTGGGCTGGTGTAAATGTACCCGATGATGTTGGACAAAGAACAGTTACTAATGCTTTAGCTCAAATAGTTAGCAAATCTTGGTTACATGTTGAAGTTCCTATACAACGTAAGAACTAATAAAAAAATCATGTATAGTCTTGGATAACTAAAATCAAGAGCAAGTTTTCCCTTCTCCTAACTTTTCTTTATTGCCTGCAAAGGTGCATCCCAGTATTTCTTGATGAGGCAATGGTTCATCAATATTACAATGGCTATTGTAACAACATCTTATGGCCTCTTTTGCATTATCTTGGGCTTCCACAGGAAGATCGCTTAGTGACCACTTGTAGTTTCCAATCTCAACTTGATGCATATAAGAAGGCAAACCAAATGTTTGCTGAAGTGGTGAACTAGCATTATGTGGAGGGAGATATTATTTGGTGCCATGATTATCACCTAATTTTTCTTCCAAAATGTCTAAAAAAATATAACAACAACATGAAAGTTTGGTTAATTTCTTCATACTCCCTTTTCCTCCTCTGAAATACATAGGACACTGCCTTCTCGATTAGAATTGTTGAGATATGTTCTTGTTGCTGATTTAGTTGGCTAAGATCTTTATTTGGCTGTATATACTTTGGGCATGCATAATTCTTTATTTTTATTTTTGCTTTATCACATTCATTAGGAATGCACTGGTAGTTGGATGGAACTCATAGTTCTCACACCTAGAAAGGCCTTCAAGTGTCATTCACATTGGTCATAGACTTTGGGCTTCCGATAACTCCCGTTGTGGTCTTGTCCTGTGTCTTGTTTTATCATTTAATGAGAAACATCCAACCTATCATACACTTGTTTGGAAGTCCTGGCATTAGATGTTGTCTGCCTGTCTTCCCCATTAATGTCCTTCATCCTGCTAAATTAAGTTCTACTTTGTTAGGAGATGATTCTAGTTGTGGAGTTGGGAATTGTTCAGCATTGCCCTGAGAAGCATTGGATACAATGGAGTTTACCCTAGAAGATAAGAATGTTAGGAATTAGGATTCTGGCAAGTCACAAGTGAGAGGCAAAAAAAATAGCTTTCTCTCAATTGGCGGTTGCACCCAGAAATGGAATATGCAAATTCTCTCTTTTATGTTATAAGTAAAAATATCAGGGTAACAAATATTTCTAGCCATTTTATATCAAATTCATTCTTGAAAGAGTACACCATTTATGCTCATATAAATAATTAATATATGTTGGTGTTTTTCTATATATCTCTAGGGGTTAGAGTATTTAGGACCATTTGTCCCCAAGCATGTAGAGAATTGCATAGTATGTTATGTTATATCTCGAAATTTCTAAGATGAAACTTTATTTGGATTTCTTTAAAAGATCATATTTTGGGTATATATTTCTAGGAAAATAGAGTTGGAAACCCATATGAGAGTATTGGACTTTGAATAAGTGAGATCATGTATTAGAGAAAATATTGTGGAGAAATCTTTGAGATTTGGAACAAGGTATCAACTAGAGAAATTCATTTTTAGCTTAGAAAGAGTTTAATTTTCAAGAATTATGGTGTAAATGCAAGAGGAAGTGGTTGAACCAAAGATCAAACACTTGGTGTACATTATCGGATTAAACTATCGAGTTTTAGTGTAATGACCATAAGTTACTCATATTAGGTCCAAATAAGGTTATTCTAATTTTTATAGAATCCTAAGAGATAGATCTAAAACTTTCATGTTATGAGTTTTTGAATATTTGGACAGTATCAATGACTTATTATGGGAGCAAGTGAATAACTCTGGACTGAGCTTAAACCAAAACTCGAGTTGGAGAATATAGATCCAAATGGGATTATATTCTAATTAAATCAAGAAGTGGCCTTCTAGAACTTGTTAAGAAGAGGCTTAAGGATGTTAGGAAGTAACTAAATGAGTTAGGGGAAGGCTAAGTGACATGACACATGATCCCTTATCCCATAACTTTCTACCCCAACTATTGATCAAATGGTTAGCAAAAATATCTCAAATGCTGACTATTGGATGATCATTTTAACTGCAAAGCCTAAGATTTTTAGGGGATTTAGTTAATCTTGCAAATAGGCTTAGGAGTGACACTTCATCCCATGCTAACCAGAAAGCAATTGTCTTTATCAAGTTGCCACTCTTCTTTCCTTCATATAAGTCGACCACCACCCCTATAAATATATATTTGGGAGTCTTCTAACTCTCTTTGGTAATGTAACACACAAATCCCTTTGAAGGAAATCAAAGAAAACCCTTCTCTAGTCCCTTAACATCCACATACCTCCTAAGTGAGCTTAGTAAGTATTTTGAGGAGAAAGCTTGCAAAGATTTGGTTTGATCATCTTCAACCAGATTTAGAGAGTGTGTAAGTGCATATTCTAGCTTAACTTTAGTATGGAGATTATTTATTTAAATGGTTGGACTATACATGTTGGTATTGAAACCTTATATTCTTGCTAAAGTATTATAATAAATTTAAGTGTTGTTTGAAGTGGTTTTTGTTAATAGAAATGTATTAAAAGAACTTAAAACTATGTTATAATAAGTAAAAATCAAGTTTATGTATAAAAATTGCGAGCTTTAGATTGAAAAACTCCATGCTCTGTAACCTCGCTCGACCTTCGCTCGACCGAAGGATCGAGCGAAGAAAAACTGTAAACTCTCACTTGATTTTCGCTAGATGTTTGACTCAAGCGAAGTGAAACCGAGACTTCGCTCAACACTCGCTCAATGTCTTGCTCGAGCCCAGTTTGCCTAATATTCGCTTGATACTTTGCTCGAACAAGCCCCAATTCGAGACTTCGCTCGATGTCACTCGAGCGAAATACCATGTTTTGCTAATTTTAAGACTTTTGTTTGGATAACAGTGGACATTGCAATAAGAAGGAATTATATGTGTTATCTATGGGTATAGCATGTGTAAAACACTTTGTAGAATTTAAGATACATACATGATTATGTGATAATTTAAAAGTACATGCATGTTCTAATATGTGGTGAGATTTAAGAAGAGTGATACATCTTGTACTTGAGAAATATTTCTAAGAATAAGAAAGGAACAACTAAGAATAAGAGATATAGATAAGTTAGTCATGTCGTGAAGGGGATGGCGAGACGTAACACCCGAACGACTGACGTGCCGACAGGGACGACGATATATAACGCTTGTCGTATGATAAGAGTGATATGTATTATTACGGGGACGGCGAGATATAACGCTCGTGGACGGTGGGGACGGTGAGACATAACGCCAACTATGTTACGTATGTTCCATGTCAAGACGGGGATGGTGAGACGTAATGCCTAGAAGATTGACACGATACTCATCATAACGAGGACGGCAATACGTAATGCCCTGGTGATTGATGAGTTATATGCAATGGAGACGGTGATACGTAACTCCCATTAGTGATAAAAGATAAATATGCTGTAAAAGAGTTATCTGCGATGAGGACGGCGATACGTAATGCCCATTGAAGATAATAATTGAATAAGTTTTAAGTAAATATTGATGGTTAAGAAAAATGAACTTAAGATATCATAAGAGTGTAAACCTGTGTAGGTTATTGATAAACCACATAAAACATGTTTTTAATCATGTTCTGTTAATTTCTTTTCTTAAAAAGATTAATGATGGCTGTGTCTATGCTTTATTAAACTAATTATGTACTTACTGAGATTTCTAAGAAAATCTTACTCTTTTGTAGTTTTTTGTTTTTTTTCTTGTCTGTATAAATTATATACAGGATGTGATGGCCAACAAGAGGAAAGTCTCGATGATGCAGGATACTTCGAGGAGTCTTGATGGACTCTTTAAATATAGTCCTTATGTAGATTTTACTTTTGCGTCCCTGGTACTTTCTATGTATGATCAGTCAGTGGAGTTGTGGTATTACAGTACACCTGCATTTGCCGAGGAGGAGCAGCGTATAGGTTGCTATTTGACTTTGGGAATGGATGACTTTCTATCTATATGTGAGGTTTATTCAACACCATAGGGACATTATCTTTAGGAAGACTGTTGTTTTAACTTGAATATATTTCATTATGTGAGGAAATTTCCCGAAGTTAAGAAGGAACCCAAGTGACCATAGGGATGGTCTTTTGGATATGTATTATTATTTTGTTGACGCTGATAACTGTTTTGGGCATGTATGTATATAACAGTACAATATTTGATGAATGAAAGGAGAATGTGGAAGTTGGAAGTTAAATTTTTCCATATGTGATCTTTAGAATTTTAATATTTTAATACCTAATCTGCTGCAAGTTATATGACTTATACTAGTAGGTCATGATATATGCTTTAAGTTATTGTTACGTACGAGGGTGAGTAAGTTAATATTAGTTATCCTAACCCATTGATTTACGTTAAATCTCAGACGTGAATTGGGGGCGTCACAGGTTATATCATCACATACTGTAATCTAAAATTACGCTATAGGCAACCTTTCTTACTGATTAAGTTTTAAGAAAAATGAAACCAACTTCTAATGTGACCTCTGGCTAGAGTTATTACTATCTTTTTTTCTTGTGATACCTATATTAGTTATATGTTGTGGTAATTACATATTACAATCTAAATACCCTTTGCTATTTCATCGTGAAATCAATTATTTCGTTAAAAAGTTTTATCCCAAGTTCCAATGTCCGATAATGTTTTAATTGGTGAATTTTTTACCTTCCAGTTTCCACATGTATGATTATGCAAGGCATTTAGTAAGTGCCTCCACTAGTATTCATGGGTTTGAGGGTACACATAAAGGAGTAGAGGATCAAGGAAAGCTTGCACGTATAGCTGTCGTACATATTAGTTGAATATTCTCTTTCTTTCATATATGTGTCCTGCAAAATCTATGTTTCATTCTTCATATTCCCAAGTTTTTTCAGCATCAAACATGATTACCCGTATCAAATCCTCTTGAATTATTCCTTATCATGCCTAAGATTTTGTCTTCTTGACAACAATTTCCCATTGGGATAGATTCTGAACAATTTATTCGAGCTCTCGAACTGCCTCAAGTTAAGGATCACATGAAAGAGCTTAAACAAACATTTGCTGGCCAAATGGCAAGAGTAAAATGCATCATATCACTTATCTTATTTATTTTTGAGTAAAGTGCAATTAGAAGTGATTCAGTATGTCTAAACTCTTGTATACACCTTTTATGAAAATAATTGTAAAGTTCTTCCTTTATTACACAGCTTTTTCCTTGTGTGACTTAATAACAATTTTGCTATTTTTAATATCATATTGAACTTTTTTTTTTCATTAACAAATCATACTAAAGGCATTAGATAAAAAGTTTGATTTTTGACTATTCAACCTAAGAATTTGTCTTCATTTCTTGTGATAAAAATGTAACAGCCCACTAGAAATTCAATGGTGAAATTTCTATTAGCTTTAAGAATATCGTGAACACTCTAAACATTTTCACGAATTAACCAATCGCATTTATTTTAGTCTATCAATATAGTCAATGTTATCACTCATTATGGTGTTAGAAGTGTGATTTTAATTATTTGAGATGGTAGAAGTGTCTTATTGCGTTATGGTCTACATCGTTAGACTCATATAGTTATTTAGAATTTTATGGAGCGATATCCCATTTTTATATTTTCGGACGAAACGCTTGTTTGAAATTGTGAAATTAATTTTAGGAGCGCTTCAGGATTGATTTTTATTAAACAAATTTCACTGTTAGGTTTGCATGAATATTTAAGATTTTTTAGTGTAAAGTTTATTGTTTATTTTTTTTTCGAGTGAATAATACCCTAATAAGCGCACCAAGTGCAGTGTTTTCAAAATTACAGTGTTAAATATCTAAATTAGATAAGAGAAGTTTTATTTGGACACTTGGTAAGATCTTAGCCACGCATAGTGAATAGTACTAGACACTTATCATTATAAAGAACATTTGATGGATTTGAAGGAATCAATATGTGAGATCATGCCACCTAACCAAAAAGTCCTATTCCATCCGACCAACCAATTGTGCCAAACCGAAAAAGATTTACACTCAAGTAAAACTCTATATAGTTGGAATCCAACTAAGAACCCAAAAGCATGGTTGAAACCAAAATCCTAAATGGTTTTATCTAAATCCTAAAGCTTACATCCAAACTCTAAATGAATTAGTTTCTAACATTGTGTTTAATTGCTTTATTAAATTACTTCCACATGTTAGAACATCATTAGCCAACCTTGTTAAACTTGGATAATTGATTGGGCTAAGAGAAACTGGATTTGGGCTTGATAGCAATCCAAACCCTCTTAAAACCTAATATTAAGGCCCATTCTTGCCCTCAAATTTGGCCATCTTGGCTAAACTTTCCACCCCAACATTAGCTGATCAGATTAGTTCAAAGGGCCTATGGAGTATTTGAAGTAAAGGGCTAAAGAGGTCACCTCACTCTTTCAACTTTACACTCCACCTATAAGACAATGTCTTAGGCTGATGTTTGTTTATTCAATTGGGTGGATAAGATCGAAACTCAATCTTTAATGCAACCTTATCCTCTGCCATAACTTGTGTAAAAGGCTCTCCAGCCCACTTGCCATGAAAATCATCTCTCCTTTACACTTTTCCTTGATAGAACACAAAAAAATTTCTCGGGCAGCTTTTCTGAGCTATTTTGTCATGCCTGATTTGAAGCTTTTGTAAGTATTTTCTCACAAAACTTCCTATATTAAAGTTGTTTCTTTTTAGTCTAGTTTACATAGATACCTTATTTGTTTTATTTGAAGGTCATTTGGTTGGTCAAATATTGTTTAAACCCCATAAAGGTCATGCTAGGTAATAAACTGGAGAGATCATGGTCTGAAATTTTAATGGAGTATTATTAGCATGTGTATGTGATTATTGGTTGAGGATTTGTTGCATGATTAAAGGTATTGATGAAAGAGTTTCTTAGATTTAGAAACATAGAAACTCGAAGAGAAAAATAATTTCTGTTTTTGAGAAAGTTTAAATCTTTTGTGGTTGAAACCTATTCCAATGAGGATCATAAGCCTTTTATATACATGTTAGAATGTTATTATGAATATTGTTTTATGTTAGTCTCAAATATACAAAATATTATACAAGGAGATATTTTGATAGGCCAAAGTGATGATGTTCTTAGCTAAATTTATGTTTTTGATTGATTTTTAACCATGCAATCTCAAGTTTAATCCTTAGATCTATTTTAGGACAACTTTTTAACCATTTGATGTTTTTGTTTGAAGATCACATCTTTTTAAATCATGGGTCAAGAGATTGATCAAAACAAGTTAAAAACAAAAATTTGTTTCTGAACTTAGAAGAAAAACTGAAAAGTTCAAGTGCGATTTTAGTGATTTTGATGACTTTTGTGCATGATTAAAACATGATTACTCTTAGGATTATGTTATGAGTACATTAGAAGAAAAATGTTGGTTTAACCATGAATTTTGAAATTTGGAAGAATTGCAACAAAATCAAGAGAAATAACTTATGTAAGTTTTGGCCTCTATAAAGTTTTCATGGTTGTGTTTAGTTTTTAATTTTTCTAAATTGATATTTGAGTTTAGGATAAAATTTACATGTTGTACATGTAAATTTTGGTGATTTTAGGAGTTAGTATACAAATCCTTAAGTTAGGAGTAAAATAGTCATTTTTCATATGTAGAGGGTAAAATAGTAATTTTACTCTAAGGTAGTGTTTTCTATATTTCTGATTAGTAGTGATTAATTTATAACTTTTAGATAGTGTTTTCTCTAAGGTAGTTTTTTCTATATTTCTAATTATTAGTGATTAATTATGCATAGAAACAAGCCGCACATGAGTGCCACACGTCGAGGGTCTTCGGCTCCGCATCGTTCCAGTAGATCGATATTTTAAGTAGCATGGTCTAGCGTGTGTCAGCTGATGGTCATCAAAGTGCAATAAATTTGAGAAAAAATCAAACGAGTGCAAGGAAGAGAAAAAATACTACTAGAAAATATAATCACATATATATATATATATATATAATGGAAATGACAAGGAAAATAATAAGGAAATTGAGAGGGGGTGGAGTGATGGCTCTCACCCTCCTTTTTGGCAAACACTATCAAAATGATTTGGTTTTTTTTAGAGAGAAGGCAAATCTTCTCTTTATAAAGGGGCTGAAAGGCGAATATGCAAACTTGAGGTCTTGTTTGTGTAACAAGGTATTTTTAGGTATTCTTTTATATTTTTAAATATTTTCTTCATAAAAGTCAATTAAACATAAAATACTTTTTAATTTTAATTTTGAATTTTTTAATCTTAATTGTTACAACCTTTTCAAATGATGAAAAATATAAAAAATAATACAACCTTTCAAATTTAAAAATAAAAATAATATTAATTTCTTAACGTTATAATATTTTTATTCACTTTTTCTCTCTTTTGTTTTAAAATTCAATCAAATATATTAATTCAAATAATTTTACTATTATACAAATATAATAAGATATTCAAATGCGGCTAAGTGTCCAAACAACCCTCATTTTTTATGAGCACACTAAAATGAGTTCAAAATCTATTTATCATCTATTTTCTCATAATATAAAACAATCGTTATAGCCTATAGAGAATTAGGTCTAGTTTGGTTTTACAAATTTTTTAAACAATCTCAACATCCAAACACCATTTAAATATAAATATAAATATTTTTTATTTTTTAATTTCAACTCTTCAATTTTTTTATTTAAACATTATATAATCATCACGACTTTCCAAACTTCCAAACAAAAAACAAAAATAATTTACCTTTTCTAAATTCTAAAATAAAAGTTATATTATAATTCTCTTTTAACTTTATCATTATTTTATTCAAATTTTTCTCTCTCCTTTCTTAAAACTCTATAAATATCGTAAGTCTAACTATTTCATTACTATTCACAAATTATCTCATTAATAATATTATTCATAGATTTTTTTATGTCATCTCAATTGTGTAACCAAATAAGACCTTAAACTTTATCATATATTATAAGACCATACTCCCCACAGTTATGAAATACGTCATTTTTATAAAATCATAAGAGCTAGAGTACTAGTACCAAACTTGACAAAGATTCTTTATAATAAATAGAGTTGTTTTGAATTAAGATACTAAAATCATAAATGAAAGTGGATGAAACAATTTACTAAAATTTCTCCAAATTTGTGCCACAAGAATCATAACTTAAAATCTTTGTACATGATTTAGGTCATTGTCAAGTCTCTTTTGATATGTCTCATTCTACAATTCTACCTTCATAGTATTATGACCTTAGAATGATTATTACGAGCTTATAACTCGTGCAATACGGGGATCATTGTGTAAATTATGTATGAGGGAGAGAGATCTAGAGGAAGGAGGGATTTTATAGTGGAGAACTTCAAAACGGTTTATAAAACGGTTTATTTTAACGAAATATAAAAGTTGAAATAATATCTTTGGATATAATTTTGAATCGGTTTATATCTTTATATGTAAGTAAATAAGCTAGACTTATAAATTATAAGAGTTCATAATGAAACATTACTTTTGAAAAGATTATTGTTTTATAACATAACACTTCACGATTTTATTTTTTATTCCAGTTATTACCAATAGTAATCTACTTTTATGAGTAAAATGATACATCGGAATCATATATATATATTATATATATATATAAGGCAGAAGCTATGTACAAAGCACATTTTGCTAGTTTAGTGAAGCGGTTATAAATGATATGATTTTTATAAAGAAATAAATTTCAATCAATAATATAATGCCTAGAGGAGAAAGACTATAAGTTCTAACAAATATTTGACGGATAATAAAAGAAAATACTTTAACAATGAAAAAATTATATAAAAGTAAACCATAAACTGATGTAAAGTAATGAAAAATAACTATTTAATAATTATTATAATTTCATTTATAAAATATTATTATTTGAATTTAATGTTTAATAATGAATTTAAATTAAGAAAAAACAATATTTTATTCAAATAATTGTATTCACAAATGTAGTTGGCAAACAGATTTAAATTTAATTATTTTACATTTCTCTTTTCTTTATAAAGAATGAATAGAAATTTTAAATCATATATATTATAAATTATAATTTATATAAAATAATGTTAAATTATAATTTGTAACATGAAGTAAGTTTACTAATATTATAATGTCATATTATAATTTGTATGTTATACAATTTATTACTAGTATTTTTACACAATAATAATCTTATAAACTGATATGATTTCATCTGATTTATTAAATATATTTTATAATAAAAGTAACTTTATAATCTGACGAACTATATTAAGTTACATCAAATTGTAAGATTATTTTTATGTAATCCCTCTATAGTTAGAGTAATTAATTTTCTATTTTCCTATATTATAATTTCTTTATTGAATTCCAAAGTTTTTTAGCATAGAATTCAATAAATTACTATTTAAAAAAGAAAAAAAAAAAAAGAGAAAATGCTTTAGTTTTAGATCAATTATATATTACTTCTTTGTCATCAAATGTGAATCTTTTTAAATAAAATAGACATGATAGTCCTTTATAATATCCAATATACATTCGAGTTGATTAACTCTAAGAATAAATCTAAAGAGCATCCACTACGGCAGCCAAATAACATTCATGATGTGGCTAAGTGAATTTACTAATTTCTCCCTCCCCACTTTTGTACATTCCCTTTTTCTCATTTTGCCCAATTTGGGTTTTGAAGCACTCCCAGGCCTCTCGTCCATCCTCTCCCCCGAACCCCACCCCCTCGTCTCATCCCTACTCTCCCCCAACCCAACCCCTGAATCGCCCATCCTCCCCCCTTGGAAAACACATCCTCTCCCCACCCCCCACGTCGTGCATCCTCTTTACTTGGAAAATACATCTGCTCTGTACGAAAGTCAGTGAAGATGATCGTGTGCGTTGCCGTCATCAGCCACCAGGTACTTGCGTCTCCTAATAAATCTCATTCTTGTCTGGTTAAATATAAGGGTGGCGCTTGGAGCCGAATGGGTGCAAAAATAGGTTTTCCAACGGCCAATGAAAACTTTTCACGTAGGCACTCTAGAAAAGTTGTAGATGAGACCACATGTACGCAAAAACCTCTCCTTTCTCTTCCCCTGCATTTCGATAGACCATCTACATTTCGTCGTGGGTTACCTCCATCAGAGTTTCTGTATATACTTGTTTCCGCCAATCAAACCCTGAACTTTTCTCTCCTTTTTGTGGAGTGGTAATAAAAAAAAAAAAACATCTCCTCCTAGAGGTCACCCATGACGATTCCTGCGCAGCTATTTTTACAATAGATGTTGCCCTATCCGGAATTAGATCATACGGATAAATAAAGAAAAAAATGAGTTAGTGATTAATAGGATATAAAGAAACTAATTTCCAGCGAAGAATCTGTAGAAAATGGGTTTGCGATTTGAATACAAACGAGTCTAACGAAGGAGAAATGAGAGACTTTTGTGCATGCGGGCTCATCTTTCACTCTTTTAGAATGCCAATGTTTTAAACCCATCCAATTTCAAGCTTTTTCCTAAATACAATTGTGATCTTTGTTGTTGCAAATAGAAGATATTGGTTAAATACAATTGGTATTGGCATCTTGTCTGGTGAAATTCTTCTCTGGAGAAGATTGCAAATATAATATTATATAAATCAATTCTTGCAATTACCAAATTACCATACAATTAAGCATCTCTTGAATAGAAACGAACATGCTTTAATGGTCTTGTATAGGAGATAATACATATCTGGACATGTTTATGTTATAATCACATGTAAACATTATCCTTTATGGTTCAAGTTATTACACGTTTGTGTACATTTATCAACCGATGGTTTCCTACCTCATCATACACTTCCTTCATAGTGTAGTGGTTGCCACTTCTCTAATTGCTTAAAGTAATATGATTACTGTAGCCTTCATCAGCGGCATACACTGAATAAAAACCTTCTATCTTTGCTGAGTTTGTCTCTTTTTGGAATATGGTTACAGTTTTTCAAGAGGTTCCATGTTGCATATGTCGATGTTTCAACCTGTTTCATGTGCCGGGGAAAAATATAACGTCCAGAGCTTTTGCAGAAAGGGTCAGCACCATAGTCAAATCATATGGGTTGAGTTCACCTGGGTGAATAGCTGCTGCCAATCTAGAAGCTAAACCTTTATGAATCTTGTTGAATATGTATGCCCCCCCTTTTTTGGTTGACTGCTTTTGTTTCACATAGGATTTGGGTCTAGGTAAGCTCCATGTACATCAGAGATTGTAATGCTTACCGTCCAACAGAACTGCAATTCAAGTGATCCTGTTATTTCCTGGTTACTTGGAACAACTTATAATATTTGGCTTAATCTGTTTTCACAGAATGTTAATAATAAGAGAGGGAGTTTTTAGTCTTGCCTTGCGGACCAGAACTATACCGCGTGTTACAGAAATACGCCAACTACCATTTTACAAACCAAAACCACATAAAACGCAAAAAAGATAAGGATTGAACAACCAAACTAACGGTGAAATACTAAACATTCATTACCTTCTCAGAGAGAATATAGAGAGAGCATTCACTTTGTCACTAAAATTAACAACAAAATGTTCAACAAATGGATGGAACTTTCAATAATGTCAAAAAGCAGACGCTGTTTTGAAGCAATAAACCTCTCATATAATATAGAGTGAAAGGAAAGGCTGATGATGGTAAATATATATATATATATATATATATAGTACAAGAGAGCATCCTACTAGACTGCCAGGAGATGTTCACATCCTCTTCCTCGGCAATGAGCATCCTGCTAGAGTTAAAAGCAATTTGAGGTTCATTTGTAGAGTAGAAGTCCCTTGTCTCCTTCGAAACCATCCATCCACTTGCATGATCTACTTGCATGATCTATTGAGGCATCAATTGCACCATCTCAGATAGCCTTTGATACGGTACTCTCAGCACCAGCAACATGGTTTCCAGAATCCAATGTCAACTTCTTTGCAAGATCAGATACAGAGATTCGAAAGTAAAATATACTGATGTTGCGCAACCCAGTCCGTATGACATTGTGCTGCAGCCAAACAATCAAATTATGGGACCGATCTAAATTGAAAGTACTTGAGAACTTCTCAGCAACATTTCTGAAAATTTCCAGATCACCAATTCGTCTGTATACTCCAACTGAATTGTCCTAATCTCTCCTAGGTAAAAGAGGTAGCAGCAGAACTGGAAGAGAAAATTGGTCAATGTCAGAATCGGCAGCTTATATAAGTGGAAAGCTTTAAAACAATTTAATGATTACGTAAACTGTGAATATTAGGGGTCAATTATTTACATTTATTATATTTTATCTCTGATCAATTTGTGTGTGCAGTTGATAAATCCTACAGCAAGTGATACGGTGGCGTTTGGTTGAGTCAAGGGCTGTGATATCACGTGATATGGAGCTGGGCAGAGGAGGCTTAATCTCAGCCACTGATATTACACGTGTCAACATCCTTTCATTGTATATATATATGAGTTTAACTTGCTGAGTGAATAGAGAGATAGGGCTTTTTGTTTACTCTGCCGACAGAGGGTTCCAGAGAGATCGTGAGAAAGAGAGATTGAGAGCTAGGGC
This sequence comes from Platycarya strobilacea, assembly GCA_036898215.1. Taxonomy (NCBI): domain Eukaryota; kingdom Viridiplantae; phylum Streptophyta; class Magnoliopsida; order Fagales; family Juglandaceae; genus Platycarya; species Platycarya strobilacea. Next base: position 36,194,355 of record CM072547.1, read on the forward strand.
ATTATCGAGTGAGAAAGAAAGCCATCTTGATGGCTTGGGTTTAGATCGATACTGGTTTGATCTTGTAAGAGAAACGTTGGCTTTGGAAGATTCATCAATAAAGTGATTCTCTGAGACTGTTCCTGCCGTGGATGTAGGCCATTAGGGCCGAACCACGTAAATCATGTGTTATCTCTTGATCCTTCTATTTCCTTTTATTTCTTGTTGATTTACTTGTATATTTACTGTTCTTGTTTCTGCACCTCAGTTTTCTTTACATTCTTTAACCGAATCTTGCCATTTGATATTTGCTCTAAGTTTTATCAAAGACTCAGAGGGGGTTTATTCACAACTGGTATCAGAGCACCGGTTCGATGGGGACCACTAGATTCGATGTAGAGAAATTCACGGGGGAAAACGATTTTGGGTTATGGAGGATAAAGATGAGAGCTCTGTTAGTCCAACAAGGCTTACAGGATGCTCTCACCTCTGGGAAAAATGACTCTTCCTCGAAAGAGGAAGGGAAGGTGGAGGTCCAAAGGGACATCCTCCAAAAGGCCCATAGTGTTCTGATACTGTCTTTAGGGGATAAAGTGCTGAGAGAAGTCGCAAGTGAGGAGACAGCGGCTGGTATCTGGTTAAGACTGGAACACCTTTACATGACAAAGTCCTTAGCAAATAGGCTCTATAAAAAAACTAGGTTATACACATTCAAGATGACTCCTGGTACCTCAATAGGAGAACATCTGGATACTTTTAACAAAATAATATTAGACCTAAATAACATAGATATTAAGGTGGAGGATGAGGATCAGGCAATCCTCTTGTTGAGTTCCTTGGATCCCTCGTACCAGAACCTTAAGGAGACTATGATGTATGGTAGGGATACCTTATCCCTAGATGAAGTGCAGGCAGTACTTCATGCTAGGGAATTACAAAATCAAGAAGATACCAAGCAAGAACATGGTGAGGGCCTGTCAGTTAGGGGAAGACCAGAAAGGAGAAACAAGAAAGGAAAATCAGAGAATAAAAGGGGAAGGTCTAAGTCCAAAGGAAAACACCTAAAATGTTTTCTATGTCACAAAGAATGACACTTCAAAAGGGACTGTCCTGACAAGAAAACTCAAACAGGAAATAAAACCAAAGAAGAGGGGGATGTGGCTGTGGTGTTAGATGGGTATGACAGTGCTGAGGTACTAAATGTATCTGAGGTAGATTCTGGAAAGGAGTGGATCCTAGATTCTGGATGCTCCTTCCATATGTGTCCAATTAGAGGCTGGTTTGAAACCTTTTCTGTTCTGGATGGTGGACATGTGATCCTAGGGAATAATAAATCTTGTAAAATCCTGGGAATTGGAAGCATAAGGCTAACTCTTCATGATGGGATGGAGAGACTCTTGAGGGAGGTCAGGTATATACCTGACCTAAAGAGAAATCTGATTTCTCTTGGCATGCTTGATGTCTCTGGCCACTCTTTTAAATCAGAGGCAGGGGTCCTTAGGGTCACAAAAAGTTCACTTACAGTCATGAAAGGGGTGATAAAGAATGGCCTGTACACCCTGGTTGGAAAAACCACTGTTGGGGAAGCATCCCCTATACAGAATGAAACTGAGGACAAAACTGTGCTGTGGCATAGGAGACTAGGACATGTGAGTCAAAGAGGACTTTTAGAACTACACAAACAGGACTTACTGAAAGATGTGAGTCTGGACAACCTACCTTTCTGTGAAGACTGTGTTTATGGAAAGGCTAAGAGGGTGAGCTTTAAAAGGGCAACCCATACAACTACTTAGACACTTGACTATGCACATTCTGACCTTTGGGGACCCTCTAGAGTAACTTCCCATGGTGGAGGGAATTACTTCCTTTCCATCATTGATGATTACTCTAGAAAGGTATGGGTTTACATCCTTAAGCATAAAAATGACACATTTGGAAAGTTTAAGGAATGGAAATCATTGGTAGAGAATCAGGTAGGCAGAAAACTGAAAACTCTCAGGACTGACAATGGGTTAGAGTTTCTGTCAACTGAGTTTAATAACTTCTGTAAGGAGGAAGGAATCCTGAGACATAAAACTGTGAGGGAAACCCCTCAACAAAATGGTCTTACTGAAAGAATGAATAGGACCATTTTAGAGAGGGTAAGATGCATGCTGTCCAATGCAGGGCTGTCTAAATCCTTTTGGGCAGAAGCTGTTAGCACAGCTGCCCATTTAATAAACAGGTGCCCATCTTCAGCTATAAACTTTAAAACACCACAAGAAATGTGGACTGGAAAACCACCTAGGTATGATTATCTTAGAGTCTTTGGGTGTACTGCCTATGCACATTCAAAGACTGATAAATTAGATCCCAGGGCACTTAAATGTATTTTTGTGGGTTACCCTGAAGGGGTTAAAGGGTATAAGCTGTGGGTGGATGAACCTGGGAGGCAAAAATGTATTATCAGCAGGGATGTGATTTTCAATGAATCCCAAATGGCTCGGAGACAGAAGGAAGGGACAGAACTCATACCCTGTAGTACTAAGGGGGAAGTACAAGTTGAGGTGGAGGATGGAAATTCCTCAACTGAACCTAGGGCTGGCCAATACAGTAGCTCTGAGGACATTATATCAGATGTAACAGGCCAAACTGCATCTGACTCTTACAATTTGGTAAGGGACAGAAAGAAAAGAACAATAAAACCACCTCTTAGGTATGGTCAAGCTGAGCTTACAGCCTTTGCACTGACCATTGCTGATGAGGTTGTGTATCAAGAACAAAGGACCTATAAAGAGGCCATAGCTAGCAAGGATGCCACCAAGTGGACACTTGCTATGCAGGAGGAGATGGAGTCCCTAAATAAGAATAAAACTTGGGTTCTTGTTACTAAACCAGAGAGGGTTAAGTTAGTAGGATCCAAATGGATCTTTAAAAGAAAGGAAGGCATACCAGGGGTAGAAGGTGCTAGGTTTAAGGCAAGACTAGTGGCAAAAGGCTTCACTCAAAGAGAGGGAATAGATTATAATGAAATATTCTCTCCTGTAGTCAAGCACAGTTCCATTAGACTGCTTCTGCCTTTCACAGCATTTCAAGATCTACACTTAGAACAACTAGATGTAAAAACTGCTTTCTTGCATGGAGAATTAGAAGAGACTATTTACATGCAACCTCCTGAAGGATTCCCAAAAGACATTAACTCAATTCAAGTATGCTTGCTTAAAAAATCTTTATATGGATTAAAACAGTCTCCTAGACAATGGTATAAGAGATTTGATACATGCATGCTTGAAAATGATTTTAAAAGGAGCTGTTATGACAGCTGTGTTTACTATAAGGAAGTTAATGGTATAATAATATATCTTCTACTGTATGTAGATGATATGTTAGTTGCTTGTAAAGATTTAACTCTGATTAAGAAGATTAAGTGTATGTTAAAATCTGAATTTGAGATGAAAGACCTAGGACCTGCAAGTAGAATATTAGGGATGGATATTATTAGGGATAGAACAGAGAAATGTTTGTACTTATTCCAAGAAAACTATATCTCTAAATTTCTCAAACGCTTTGGTATGGAACATGTTAAGTCTGTTAGTACACCTCTAGGTCAACATGTGAAACTGTCCATAAACCAGGCCCCTGGAACAGAAACTGAAATAGAGTTTATGAAACAAATTCCTTATGCTAGCATGGTGGGAAGTATAATGTATGCAATGGTATGCACTAGACCAGATCTCACTCATGCTGTTAGTGTAGTCAGCAGGTTTATGAGCAATCCTGGTAAGGCACACTGGCATGCCATTAAATGGCTATTAAGATACATTTCTGGAACTACTAAATTGGGTCTGGTATATGGGAAAAATGTTAAGGAAGGATGTGAGTTAGAAGGATTTGTAGATGCAGACTATGCTGGTAATGTAGATACCAGGAAATCATTAACAGGTTTTGTATTTACTGCTTATGGGGGGGCCATTAGCTGGAAGTCTAATCAGCAAGCTGTTGTGGCCTTGTCCACAACAGAAGCTGAGTATATAGCTTTGACAGAGGCCATAAAGGAAGCTATATGGCTGAATGGTGTATCACATGAATTAGGTATATTCAAAGGAAATATTAATGTGCACTGTGATAACCAAAGCTCAGTATACTTGGCTAAAAAACCAAGTGTATCACGAAAGGTCTAAGCACATAGATGTTAGGCTCCATTTTATAAGGGATGTAATTGAGTCTAGGGTAGTTGGTGTAGAGAAAATTCCAACTGAAGAAAATCCTTCAGACATGATGACCAAATCCCTGCCCTTAACAAAGTTCAGACACTGTCTGGACTTGATTAATATGAAATCTGTTGAGAGTCCCTAGTAGAGGGACATTGCAGGAACAGTCAAGAGGAGAATAGGATAGAGTAGATGAAAAATTATTGACAAGGTGGAGAAATGTGAATATTAGGTGTCAATTATTTACATTTATTATATTTTATCTCTGATCAATTTGTGTGTGCAGTTGATAAATCCTACAGCAAGTGATACGGTGGCATTTGGTTGAGTCAAGGGCTGTGATATCACGTGATATGGAGCTGGGCAGAGGAGGCTTAATCTCAGCCACTGATATTACACGTGTCAACATCCTTTCATTGTATATATATATGAGTTTAACTTGCTGAGTGAATAGAGAGATAGGGCTCTTTGTTTACTCTGCCGACAGAGGGTTCCAGAGAGATCGTGAGAAAGAGAGATTGAGAGCTAGGGCATTATCGAGTGAGAAAGAAAGCCATCTTGATGGCTTGGGTTTAGATCGATACTGGTTTGATCTTGTAAGAGAAACGTTGGCTTTGGAAGATTCATCAATAAAGTGATTCTCTGAGGCTGTTCCTGCCGTGGATGTAGGCCATTAAGGCCGAACCACGTAAATCATGTGTTATCTCTTGATCCTTCTATTTCCTTTTATTTCTTGTTGATTTACTTGTATATTTACTGTTCTTGTTTCTGCACCTCAGTTTTCTTTACATTCTTTAACCGAATCTTGCCATTTGATATTTGCTCTGAGTTTTATCAAAGACTCAGAGGGGGTTTATTCACAACATAAACAATTTATTGAGAATATCATTGCTTAAATGAATAAGAGAGTATTGTTACCTATATTTTGCAAAGTAGTTCATAAATTTTTAAAACTAAGAGTAGAGAAATTTTTCTACTTTGCAAAAAATAGAAAAGAAAACCTTTCTTCTTCCATTTTTAGAACAGAACTTTATCATCTTCTTCCCCTTTTTTTTTTAAAAAAGTCATCCTCTCCCTAGAATATTTCTAGCTTAAAAGGTAATAAATAACAACTATTTCCAAAAATCTTTCCTTCTACCAACAAAGGACTTATAACAAACAAATAACCATTTCCACAGAGTTCAAAAACTTTGGATAACTTGACAAAAAACTGACTTTAGATATTCTATTCAAAAACACCATAAAGTCACTTTGGCAAACTGACTTTAGTATTTTGCTAAATACCTTATAACCCCTGTAATCAGGAACTTTCACATATTCTGAAGAAACTAGGAGTACATTCTCTGGCTTCAAGTCAGTATGTATCAGACGCAAGTCATGCATAACTGTAAATGCAATGAACATGAAAATCTTTAGGAGAAAAAAAAAACTAGAAAAATTACACTGGATCTAGTTAGTGAAAGCATTGCAAAGCAACATCGTTCATCGCCTATTCCAATGATTTTATGTATTTGATGAATCAAAGAGAATGGAGATATAGGAGAATGAAGTATATGACCTAGCAATATACCAAGCAAACGAAGATTTTTTTTTTTTTTTTTTTTTTAATAAATCAGTATATAACGTAATGGAGATTAATCGGCATATAACATTCAGACCAAAAAGACTAAAGAGAACATAGAGAGGCAGAGAAACATATTAAAGATTGAAAAAGTAAGTAATTACTAAACACATGCTACACATTCTAACAGTTGTCAGCCAATCTCACGGATTAGATCAATGGGAAATGAGCGATAATTGTTTTTCCAGCACTCCAAAACCTGTCCAAAAGTACCTTCACCCATTTTGCTGTGGATCTTGTCTGCAAACATCACGTAAAATTGATTAGAAACTTAAAGTAGATAAATATAGAAATTGATTTAATAAAATCCCAATACAAACACACAACCAATAGTCCCCTACTTTCCTGCATGCCTAGTTATATGTAGATCATAACCATTTCCAATTGTCAAAGAGTGATTGCCACGTCATTTTTTTTAAAGGCAATTGAAACAGAGGGAAATTTTCATTTCACTACATTTTCATGTTGAAGATTTTGCCATCGTCCGATTTTGATATTTTCGGCAGTTCTTGCACCCATACCGGCATTTTCCTTGCACTGCATTTCCTGTATTTCACTGCAGGAAACGATTGATATTTCACTGCATTTCTTTGCACCCATACCGGCAGTTCTTGGACTATCGTCATCCATTCCTCTGTACTGTTCAGATATGAGGAAAAAGAGGCGTCGCGAAGGTTGCTGTCGTTTCCATGGCAGTTCTTTTTATTCCTAAAGAAAAAGAGAGGAACCACAAAACTTAGACAGGAACCACAAAAATTTAAAAGGAAAAATGAGAAATACCCAATACTAGGAAATTTGGAACAGAAGATACGAGTTTTGACTCTAGAGCTAGGGAAAATATAGAGGGAAGTACCTCCTTAGGACACGAATATAGCTTGAACGCGAAGAAGCAGAGTTCGAATCTGCACTTCTAAGCCGCAGAGGTCGATCCTTAAGATGCCTAGGCGGAGAAACCCAACCTGAAGTAGCTTCGTGGAGAAGACAGAGATGGTGAGCTTTGTGGGTTCGGAAGGAGAGATTGCAGCATCAAAGAGATAGAGAGCACAGAGAGGAAACCAAGTTTGCAAAGAGAGCAGATTGGGACTTCGAGCAAATTGGGACGACGTCGTTTTCTTTATTTGTACACGTAGACGCGAGGCCGCACCGGGGTTATTCCCCGGTTTCCTTTAGATTTTTCCATTATGAAAAATTTAGTGTAACAAAACTATGGACTATAAACTTAAACCCTCTTACAAAATTGTAATAACAAAAATTAGTAAATAATAATAAGCGAAAAAGATTTTTCAATATTCTCAATTTCATAAATTTGATAAACAATAAGCATAAATGTCTCTAATGATAGTAAAGTGAAATTACAACGAGAAGTTAAATTTTCTCCAAGCTCAAAGATGTAATGTCCATCTTTGTCATTATCTCGCCTTGGGGGAGAACCATTTCGTACCACTCCCTTCTCAAATAGAAATGAATAAGTGGAATGGTCTGAGGGTGCTCTTGAAGGTGCAAAGCTTGTTAGATTTCCAACCTATTGTCCACAAAGCATTCCTACCTGAGCCTACACACAACAATCCATTCATGTACTACTCAAGAGATCAAATTATAGTCACATCCCTCCCCATTACTTATAAACCTTTGCCAACATCCCTTAATTACAAAATTCTGAAATATCATAATGAAACTAAAATAGTATACATTAAAATAACAAAGCCAATAAATTAAGATACCCAGGAAAAAGGGTGCACACAATAAACACTTCAAAAATATTTATGGATCAGAGTTATGGGCAAGACAAACGAAATAAATTTAGTTACAACGAATAGGATGAAGACATTGAGTATGGGCGATGCGGAAACTTGCCTAATGGGAACTTGCCGAGTTCTTGCAAAGTTGTTTTTCCTGCAGAGAATGAGAGACGATGACACAGGATGTTGGGCTGAGGGTGTGCGACATCGACGGGCGACCCGGAGCAAAGGAGGGGCGATGACGAGCTTTGAAAGTGAAAGAAGACACCAAGAGCTATAAATGGAAGGCGAGAATTCGAATGGGAGGCAATGAAGAAAAAGAAATGGTTGGGTAGGTCTTCTGAAGTTTCTTTCTCCTTGCCTAAGTCTTTCGAAACCCATCTTAGAAAGCAAAGTATTTTTCTCCATGCCTTAAACTAAGTATTTTGAAACCCATCTCACAAAATCCATCTTTGAAAGCAAGATTTTTTTCTCCATGCCACCTTGTGATGTTCTATGCACTAGTTCGGTCCGTTCAATCAACTCGCGGGAGTAGCAACGCTAGACAGACGGAGGAGCATCACTCGGTGGTACTGAAGAGAGACGACGTCATTGACCGGCGCTAGGTAGAGGATGCTTGCACGAGCTGTGTCGAGGGAGGGTGTTTCGCGGGATGTAATTTGAATGGGATGAAAATGGGAACCAGATTTCAAATTCATCAAAATGCACATTTTGGATTTAAAAAAAAAAAAAATCGCCACGTAGTAAGTACACTATGTGCTGCTACAGTAGTTGTCCTCTAGCATTATTCAGAGCATTGTTAAGGAGCATCTACACTCATCATACTCACCCTCATATGAATAGTAACATATGATGAATGTGAAAACTCACAATTATTTTTGTAAATACTATCAACTAGGGTGTTACCAACTAGTACACCCTAGTATTTATCAAAGTACACTTGGTAACGTTATGTTCTCATCATATCGAGAAACAATCAACTTTGATATATAGGATATTTCCACCTGACTGTATCAGGCAAGGAACATGAAATAGTATGGTAATTGTGCAAAACAAAACAGAAAGATAAAGGTTATCGGCTAATACAAAAATCTTTGATCCATACTCAAGAGGCAGTAATATTTTCGTGATGGTTAACGTTACACTTACAAAATAGCCAGTAATATCTTCTGTTAAGTGGCTATTAAATTTTAAAAAAATCAATTAATTTATCTAAATTTATATATGATTTAAATTCATATATATATATATACAAATTTTTAAATTTATCTAAATTTAAATTTTTATATATGATTTAAATTTAAATTGTATTTTAAATCATATCTAAATTACATATATAAATATAATTTATATAGTATCTAAATTTAAATCCATATTAATTTAGATATAATTTAAAATTATATATATAACTAATCTCATCTAAATTTTAAATGATATCTAAATTATAATCATTTATAATATATAAATTTAAATTTATATATGTAATTTAGATAATTATATAATTTATATTATCTAAATTATATAAAGAACAAAAAGAATAATTTATATTATCTAAATTATAATTTAAATATAATTTAAAATTATATATCTTAACTAATCTCATCTAAATTCTAAATTATATCTAATGTTAAATAGACATTAAATTTAATTAAAGAAATAAAGAAATTTAACGAAAAAATAAGAAAATTCGTTAAGTGATAGTTAGATAACCACTAAATCTATATATATATATATATATATATATATATAAATCTATACAACCTCCTACTATTCACACAATCTCTACATACTATATTTTATTTTATTTTATTTTTATTAAATATTTAATATATAAATAATGAATAAAAAAAATTATTTTAAAAAGAACTAATTTAAAATTAAAATTAAATTAAAATTAAAAAATGATAGTGTATAGAGGTTGAAGAGGTTGTATATATAGAACAACTCATATATATCTTTATATATATAAAATGGCTATCTAACGGAAATTCTTGTTTTAACGAAAATTATTATTTCTCCGTTAAAGTTAACACTTTCCGTCAGTTTCTGTTAAAATTAATACTGCATCTAATGAGAATTACCGTTTTAAACACAATTTATTAAATTTATTCACTGAAATAATGTTCTTGGCATTAAAATTAATTTCACCTCTTCAATTTTCTACAATAGTAAACTTTCCATTTAAAACTCATTTAACATCTATTTAATACCACTTAATACTTTAAACACAATTCATTAAACCATAAATAATATTAGAAATTTCTATTTTAGAATTCTTACTTAGAACATATTTTTTAATTTTATTTTATATAAAATAAATATAGAATAATAATAATAATATAGAATGACACAATAATAATATAGAATATATATAAATATAGCAATATATATAAAAATAAGTCATTCATAACAATTTATACGTTAGAGAGTTTAATTTTATTCATGAAAATTTTAGTCTTATTATATGATTAATAATTTATTTATTTTTAATTTATAATTTTAAAATGCATGCATTATTTATTAAATTAACTATATATATGGTATATATAGTTAAAATACGGTATATACAATTTATTATAATTATATTAAATTGGTAATAATAAGTAATAAATATAATTAATATTATATATTTGATATTTAATTGAAATATATATGATTAAATAAATTTATATAAATTATAAATTATAATATAACATTCTTATATAAATTATAAACTATATAATTTATTTTTTCAAAAAACTCTTATTATTTCTTAAAAATACTCACATAACTAAAAAAATATAGATAATTTAATGTCCTCTATTTTGAAGCCATACAAAATAATACAAATGTTAAATTATCATATTGGAATTAAAAAAATATATCATATCTTGAAATAACTTTTTATTAAAACTTTAATCAAAATTATCTCAAATAAGTTTGATAAAACTATATGTTATATTTATTTATGAGACTATCCTATTATTTTTATTAATTTTTTTTATAATATATGAAAGCATATAATTATATATCATTTACTTAATTATAAATAATCATTAAATTTTTATTAAAAATTAAATTAAATAAACTTGTTTTATACGTTATTTTTATCTAATATATATATATATAAGCGTACAGGAGTAAAAATTTATCTTTGTATATAAAGTACCGATCGTGTAACGTCACGTACGTAGTCATATTAGTTTGTAACGGATTCAAATCATTGAGCAAAAGAAAGCGTGAGACCATGAAAGTCTACTACTGTACTGAAACTAATTTTGAAAAGTTACTTCAGATGGAAAATAATTAATGAATGGAGATTATTAGAATTATTTATCAAAATCTGGTTTCTTTAATTTTCTTTCATTTAAATTAAATTAAATTTAGGAATATCTTTCCATTCTAGATCGCATGGAAAATATTAATGGGTTATCGATTATAATTTGAACTTCAAATAACTGTTCAAAGGCTTTTATACCTTACACTATCAACTTGGCATATATAAATATTATATTTGCTTTAAAAGATAAATTTTAAAATTTAAACGTACCAATCAATATCCCTTATTAAACAAATAAAAAATAAAGAAAAAAGGCGGGCAAAAAGAAAAAAAATCGTTAAGAGACGTATAACTTCATGATCTACAAGTACTATAAATCGGGGATACGTACTACGTACATAGCATATATCCAGGTCCCTCCGAACGGTACCCTACATTGTCATTAGCATTTTAGAGTCTAGACTTTAGTTTCAATCATGAGATTCTCCATTATCTCTCTCCTCCTCCCCCTCCTCCTCCTTCCTTTCCTAGCTTCGTGTGTACAAAAACAGGTTTTTCTCTCTTCTTAAGAAGTTCATGTATTCGATCGTGTTTTCATCATTTTTTTCATGATGTTTAAGTTCTACCGAAAGTTTTGTGATTACACCATTTCTTTCCGTTTAATCTCATGTGTTGTTGTTTTTTGGGCCTCGATCCACAGGTGTACATAGTGTACTTTGGAGAGCACAGTGGAGAAAACGCATTGCATGAGATTGAAGAAACTCATCATTCATATCTGCTCTCAGTTAAAAACACTGAGGAAGAAGCCAGAGATTCTCTCCTTTACAGCTACAAGCATAGCATCAATGGCTTCGCAGCAGTGCTCACGCCCGAAGAAGCCAAAAAGCTATCCGGTAAATTACCAAAACCATCACATGCACGCGGATTTGTATTCAGAACTCTCTCTCTCTCTCTCTCTCTCTCTCTCTCGCTCTCTCTCTTTGTAGTATTAAAACAATGGTTTTGAACAGATTTGGAAGAAGTGGTATCGGTTTCCCGGAGCGACCCAAAAAAGTATTCTCTGCACACCACAAGGTCATGGGAGTTCGTAGGATTGGAAGAGGGAGAAAGAAAGCAGTCTTGGTGGTGGAAGGGAGCAGGAGTTGAGTTACTGTCAAAGGCCAGATATGGACAAGATGTCATAGTTGGGGTCCTGGATAGTGGTAACTATTTCGATACAAACTCTGATCATGATATAGTTTTGGCCCAATATATCATTGTTTCATTTGACATGTGATTGTACGTACTGTCATCTAATTTGTAATTTAGCAACTATACGAACATATAATATACATACATACGTACCAGTACAATAGACTACAGTATGATATTATAATTGAATGTAGATAAGGGGAAAAATATACGCAGTACTACATGTGATCTGGCATGCGTGCGTGATGATGAGTAGTTTTTAATTTGATACAGGAGTGTGGCCAGAATCAAAGAGTTTCAGTGATGAAGGGATGGGCCCCATACCAAAATCATGGAAGGGAATCTGTCAGACTGGTGTTGCTTTTGACTCATCCCATTGTAATAGGTGTGAGCTTGCTTAATCTGATCTGGCGCTACTGCTTTTTGTTCATCTATGGCTGTTTTCCGGATTTGATAACTGTGAAAAATGGCCTACTCATACATGGCATGTTTGAATATTGGAATTCTTTCTTGTGGGTGACCCATTAGTAACTTTCTCATGAATCAAAGTCCCTTATTCTACAATTATATGTCTCTTTCAAAGGGTTAGCTAATCATCATCATCACGTACATGTACATGTACATGTACACGATTTGCTTAATTAGATTGTTAATTGCCGTTTCTAATTAACATGGGCATTTTCCAAGACATACGAGGTCATGATGTTCAGATCATCACGGCATGCACGCATGCAATGGGACTGCATGCGTTAACATATTGTGTCCTATACAGTGTCGTTTAACATGATTTCTACTGCTGTCAATCCGTAGCTAGCTAGCTAGCTTGTCTTTTTCTAACAAATAGATAAGTTACTTAAATTTTTTTTGGCATCTTCTCATGATTCCCATGCATCTTGTGATTAGCTCTAATAATCAGCGCCCCCCCGCAATGCCCCTGCCGGCCCCCGTGAATTTTCAAATTATCGTATTTGGATTATTCTTCTAATTATTATTCTATGTCTGTCGGTCAATATAAAGGAAGTGACCGGCAATAATTGGTGGGTTACATAGAGGAAATAAAAATATTAGAGCCCTCAATCAAAAGCATAAAATAGTACTCCAATGGAGGTTCTTGGAATTAGTTCCATTTCTTAAATAAAGGAGGAGTTTAGAAAAGAGCATGCAGTACTGGAGAACCTATATATTGACATTTTCTTTCATCAATTGAAATTTTTCTCTACTGACATTTTCCTAGGAAACTCATTGGAGCTCGTTACTATCTCAAGGCTTATGAGATATACTCAGGCCCTCTAAACGCCACCGAGGATTACCGGTCAGCCCGCGACAAAGATGGCCACGGCACACACACTGCCTCAACAGTTGGAGGCCGAATGGTCCCCGATGCCTCGGCAATCGGTGGCTTTGCTCTCGGCACTGCCTCTGGCGGAGCTCCGCTCGTCCGCCTCGCTATATACAAAGCCTGTTGGCCAGTTCCAGGCCACTCCAAAGCAGACGGCAACACATGCTATGAGGTTGACATGTTAGCAGCCCTTGACGATGCCATTGGTGATGGTGTCAACGTTCTAAGTATTTCCATCGGCACTGAGAAACCTGTTAATTATACTGATGATTACATTGCAATTGGAGCTCTCCATGCCACGAAGAGAAACATAGTAGTTTCTTGTAGTGCTGGGAACTCTGGCCCTACACCTTCAACTTTATCAAACATTGCTCCATGGATCATCACCGTTGGTGCTAGTAGCGTGGACCGCGAATTTGTCTCTTCTGTTGTGTTGGGAAATGGTCTGATAATTGAGGTAAAGAGTTGGAAAAGTTACAAAAAATTTTACATATTATAATGTTACATGTAATCAAGTGGTAAACGTCATGTAATTATTTAAAAAAAAAATGTATTATTAAAAAAAAAATTTATATAAATCGCACATTTTTTTTTAAAATGATTATACTGCAATTCATGCAAAATTCACGATTGGTGTATATGATTTCTCGTACTAATAAATTGCCAAATCAAACATGCAATAATGTGTTTGTTTATGCTCTTGAAATATTGATCATGTGCCTTGGCTTGGTTTGTTTCACTTTTTGTTGACTAATTACTAGGGGCAAGCTGTGGTTCCATCTAAGCTGGAGATGAACAAGTTGTACCCATTGGTAAACGCAGCAGATATTGCTAATCCAAACGTGACCAAAGACGCTCAAGGGTAATCTCTCTCTCTCTCTCTCTCTCCTATGACTCTTGCTTTCAGTGATCAAAACAAAGACTTATTTGACTTGCGTAATATGATTTGGACTAATAATTGTTACACGCAGACAATGCCTCCCCGATTCTCTTTCACCTGAGAAGGCCAAGGGAAAGATAGTGTTGTGCCTGAGAGGTCTTGGGACAAGAGTTGGAAAAGGCTTCGAAGTGAAGAGGGCTGGTGGTGCTGGTTTTATCCTTGGAAACACTCAGGCTGCCGGAGGCGAGTTACCCTGTGATGCTCACGTGCTTCCTGCCACTGCGGTGGCTTATAATGATGCAGATAGAATCCTTGGATACATCAACTCTACTAAGAAACCAACCGCGACCATCATTCCAGGAAGGACAGTGCTTCATACCAAGCCAGCACCTTTCATGGCTTCCTTCACTAGTAGAGGTCCAAATGTCATTGACCCTAATATTCTCAAGGTAATTCAACTTTCGGCATGCAGCTCTATTTTCACGCATTATATTATGATACGAAAAAATGATCTCATAAATTAATATAAATTTATCTTTAAATTTATTTTGTAATAAAAGTAATTTTATAATTTGACAAACTTTATTAAACTATATCAATTTATATAATTACTTTTATTAATTATTTTATAACTGAATATTTTCCTTAATTATGATACAAGTTTTCTTTTTAATCTTTTTATCTAGCCAAACGAATTCAACAAAACTAAACTCCGTAATCCATATATTGTTACGGCCGCTTTGAACATTTGATTAATTTTACTTTCAATTGTTTGTTTGGTTTACATCACAGCCTGACATCACAGCTCCAGGACTGAATATACTGGCAGCATGGAGCGAGGGCGATTCTCCTACAAAGTTGGAAGAAGATAAACGAATTGTGAAGTACAATATTTTGTCTGGGACTTCAATGGCATGCCCTCATGTGGCTGGTGCAGCTGCACTTCTCAAAGCCATCCACCCTACTTGGAGTAGCGCTGCAATAAGATCAGCCATTATGACCACAGGTACTTGTGATTATTTTTTTATAAATGATATTTGTAGACACAGCGTACAAGCGTTGCACAATTAACACTTTGAAAAAAATAGTAAAATACGAGATTTACATTAAAAAAAAAATTATTTTTTTAATAATAAACTCCAATCTTTTTCAAAATAATTATACAAAACTTATATACTCTACAGTTGTATATAATATTACTTTTTTTATTTCTACCTTCTAAATTAATCTCTAGATATAAGTATTCTAGTACTTTCAAAGGTTGTTATATGTTAATACGTCCATGTCTTTGCTTGGCAATGCCAACATGTTCTAAAGTTCAACATTTCTACAATTTGCAGCCTCGTTGACGAACAACATAGGATTGCCATTGAGCGATCACTCCGGCAATCTTGCTACTCCCTTTGCATATGGCTCCGGCCACTTCAGCCCCATAAAAGCAGCAGACCCTGGTCTAGTCTACAATGCCTCGCACTCCGATTACCTTCACTATCTCTGCACCTATGGCTCAATCAGCAAAATTTATCCAAAATTCAAGTGTCCCAAATCGCCATTAGCCGCAATGAACCTCAACTACCCGTCCCTATCAATCCCCAATCTCCACGGCGCCGTGACCGTTACAAGAACAGTCACAAACGTTGGTAGAAGCAAGAGCGTATACTTCTTTACTGCAAGACCGCCATTGGGATTCTCCATAAGGGCCTCCCCGAGTATTTTGTTCTTTGATCATGTTGGTCAGGAGCAGATCTTCACCATCACAGTTAAAGTAAGAAGCGAGATGCTAAGCACGCTTAAAAAGGATGAGTACGCTTTTGGGTGGTATACTTGGACCGACGGTCTCCATGTTGTCAGAAGTCCAATGGCATTATCTTTAGCATAGTGCTAATAATTTCATGGTAATTTATGTTCCTTTGTGCTAATTTATACAGTTCAAAGATTTATATTAGGGTAGAAGAAATAAGGCAATTATTCATATACTTTTTAAGTACAGTTCTCGGCCAAACATGAACTATTAAGGCTTGGTTTTAAATTTTCTAGGATTAAAAAAATATAGCATTTATTGGGTATTTTTTTATGCCTTTTTTCATGCTTAATGTTCGGAGCGAGCTAATAATGAAATTAGCGATAATCATTTTGGGGGGATGCACAACGTGATCATGATTGATTTCTTTCCTTTCATGATGAATGAACATTCCAGTGCTGCACTGTAAATATTTGAACGTAACATGAAGTACCAAATCTACAAGCATAAAAATCGTGCCTTCAATTTCAGGAGAGTACTCATGCCATCTGCAATTCCTCTTCCTTGTTCACTACCACATCTCCATCTCCATCTCCATCTCCATCTCCTCAGAACTGTTCCTGTCTTGTCGCTAATTCAATTTTATTACTTCCGGTGCACGCAGACAAAAGGTATTTGATTCCCCAAGAAACCCAATACAATTGATCGATCTTCTCTACTTCAAATTGATTTAAGGTTACAAGACATCGATCCTATGTAAACAGACAAATATGAAATCCTTCAATGTTACAACAGAAAAACTATCCCCTGTTTGTAAGTATGGTGGATCTTGCCATTTATCTGTACATCTCTCCATCATCAGGTCACTCCAGATGTAGATGCAGACAAAAGTCCACCCATAAGTCGTTACTTTGGACCCTAAAGGAGAGTTCAAGCGGATGTTACCCTGCCCTAGCTGCAAGATCCATAAAATCTTGAATGGTGCTCCTCTAATTACCAAGGTTTAACATGGAAAGCCAATGACGTGGGCCTCAATCCCGAAAGGTTCTGCTTCAATAGATTTATGCCTCATCTTCATCCCACGCATCCGTTCTCACTCTGACCCTTTCCCCTTTGAAGTGGATATACTTCCATTTAGATTTGTATCTTTTGAGAACCAATTTCTTCTTATCTTCTTGACCGAGTTCCTGAAAGGCATGTGCCACTCTCCTGACAGTATCTTGATCTGGCTTTACACTCAACTCCTCCATGTCTGCAAAAACCTGAATGTTTCATAAAGAAAATGGATAGTTTAGTAGCATCATGACCTTCTTAAGTATCTTCAACACTTTAAAAACATCAACTATAAAAACTCTTGCATAGAACGTAAGCAAAGTGTAAGAAAGCAAATAAGATGGTAATCCTTATACCTCTATTATCTTATCTTGCATGCTGTGATGATCATACAAAGAGATCATCCTCGAAAACAACCGTTTTGAGATAGAACGTGTATGTACATGCAAAATCATGTTCCACAATGATTCAGCCTCATCTACTCTCTGATCCATATCAAATGCCAGTAGAAGAGTGTCATATGTTCCCATTGTTGCTCCTTGACCTTTGCTCAACATCCACTTGGCCAGCTGAAACATTACCAAGGAACATTAATTAGAATATAAGCTGGAAACATGATCACATAACTGATATTAGTTATTCTACTGTGATGATTTTACCAAAAATTAACAATAAGAGCATATCATCGATCAGTTTGTCTCATGCAGGTGCAAATAAAATTATAAACCACATAGATCAAACAAAAATTGCCATTGTTTTAGCTATGTGATTTATTCCAGCAGAATCGCAAATACTTACATATTTATAACATGTTTATATGTTCCTGAATAACCAACACTACATTGCTAAAACATGTTTATAATACAATAATTTGAGTCTGAGTCCAGCTGCTTTTTACAAATAGGCAAGTAAACGTATTCACCTTAACAGAATTGAACTGGCAACCTAACCCTCCATTCTTCATTTTCAGGGGGCAGAGATACCATTTTGGTACAAAAACCATTTGTAAGTGCAGCATTTAGCTAAGAAAACAAAGAGCATCACCTATTTACAGGATGAATGTCAGGTAGCCATTAATTATTATCTCATCTGAAAGACATTGTACTTCTGACAGTAGACAACGGCCACAATGTTCTGTTTTCTTTTCTATATCAGTTTCCTCTAGTCTTCAACCAGTTTTTAGATTGGCAGCTTGATTTTGCAGTTAGAAGCTGGATGGCAAATTATTGCAAAACTCATACCATTCACCATCAAACCATTCCACAACCAGTGAACACTCATGCTAAATCGAAACAAGCCTCTTCAGCTTGAAGCTTCAGGTTTCAGTCAGTGAATTAGATCCAATACAACATTAAAGGCCTTTAATTTAGGTGTATTCCCATTACCTCCATCAATACCAGCAAAATTTGTAATAACCTAGATTGAATATATAATCACGGCAAATAGGATCCCACATTACCTAATGATGTCATGAGGTGCCAATTGTAAGTTTGTAACATTGTCTGGTCATTTTGAACTATAATTTCAATTTTTAGGTATGGCTTGAGCTTTTATTGAGTCGTTACAAAAACAATAAATTTTAGAGCCCAATATGAAGTCCCGAACAGAAAGGGCAGAACACTTAACTCAAGCACTGGGTGCCTTAAGTTTCCGTAGCGTATAGAATGAGATATATATATATATACATAAGTAATATAAAATTTTATTGAAACTAGTAAAGCGGCATAATAATGTATACAACTGCAAACACCTAATTACGTGGTACAGAATGAAATTTATATTGCTTGGCCATCAAGTGGGATTAAGCACTCCCTTCCCAAGAACCCAACTTTCCTTTAAAGCATATGTTATTTGACCTAATTTTTTTTTCTCACAGAACCAAAAAAAAAAAATATAAGGGGGAATGAAAAGATAAAGATATTAGAAAATGTTAGGATAAATTGACATAAGAAAGCTCCACTCAGTTCAGAATTTCATGTGATGTTCATCTAAGAGAGAGAAAGGGAGAGGTTTCAAGTTTTCATTGGAACACATGCAGATGATTTATCTTTTTTTATTTTAATAATAATTATCTTAAATTTAACTATTATAACTAAGGCCTACCTCTTGAATTATAGCAACAAGATACAGTTCACCTTTTCTAGCCAAACACAGACCCAAATGAGAATAGAAGTTTATTCTAAAACTGTTATACCATAAAAAATATTACAAAATGAAACTAAACAGAGATTTCAAATAAAGAACCTAATATGATTTAGTTTACCAAAGACTAAATAGAAGAGAGAGAGAGAGAGAGAAGGTCAGGCCATCCCGGCATGTTATGACATTAAGCAAGCCTAATTTTTGCCATCAATGAGGTTAGCTATTTACGGTTGTCCACAAACCAAGATGACTTCAGGAGTTAGGATCATTGAGGTCTCACATTGAGCCAGAGTCTAAAATGTACAACTCAGTAAATCTTATATCATATATATCATAAAATCAATTTCAGTGACTCACACATTCAACTAACGGAATATCATTCATCACAATTGCGTTGTGGAATAGAGTTCATACAATTGCAGCATGCAATCATGGATAACCCACAATAAGGTAGAAAGAACAAAGTCCAGAAGTTGATACTTGAATAACAAGCTTCCATTGATTCCTCTGCCTCAAGATTCTTAGAGCCTTAGCTGCTGCAACCAGTGGGAATTCTGTCTCCCATGCAATCCATTTATCTAATGCTCCATAAACAGCTTCTTTCTCTTTAGGAAGTCCATAAAGCTTCAATATCAAAATGAAAATATGACGAATTAAAAAATTACAGACAGAATCTAGTACCTTTATTTCTACTTCAAACACTTAGATTCTTCAGAATAGTGCTTAAAACCTAACAGTGTGCTCCTAAGGTTTACAAAAAAAAAAAAAAATTTGAAAGAGAAAGAAAAGTAATGTGAAACACCAGGAAATGATCAATTAACATACAGTTCTAACACAATTATTATTATTATATATATATTAAAAAAAAAAAAAGACATACCGTTCTAACAAGACCAAGTGCCTTCTGCCCAGAACCAGCCCAATCTCTTTTCTTCCACAGGTGGTGCTCTCTCTTTCCAACCTTTATTGTTTTCCTGTATTCCAAGGAAGACATCCAAATTAATTATGAAAATATGGAAAATAACAATAGCTGTCAAGACTATCCGCCAAAAAACTAGACTGCTATTTTAGATATTGAGAGAAGAACTATTCCTGAAAATGGAAAAAGGGAAGTTGCATACTTCCCAACAGCTTTGGAGTTAGTTCGCAGTTCTCCACCATGATTGAGTAAGCACTTGACACGGGGAACTTTCAGCACCTACATGTTAAAGGGGAAATTTAAAATGCAAATAAATAAATAAATGAACACTAATTCAAACCAACCCAAATCTTAGGGAAAATTAAAAAGATGAACATAATTTTTCTTGCTTGCCTTTGCAGTGAAGATAGTAGACCTCAGCAACAGCTCCACCTCGGCTTTCTCAACCTAATGAGGCCACAAAAGAAATCTAGATGATTAAGCATGAATAATGTGATACCTCATATAATAAAGATAAGGATAGGTGGTAAATAGGATCCCATATTGTTGGGGAATGAGAAATTCTTAGTTTTTATAAAATTCTAATGAAGCTCAAATTATATCATTGACTAGTCTTTTTGGAGTATAGGCCATGTGGTTCAGATCTTTTATTGGGACATTACAGATAGTATCAAAACCTATCCCAACTAGAAACGTGGGACTTGAGTCATGCCACCTACAATGGACAGACCTGACATTGAAAATTTAAAGAGGGGAGATTGTGATATCCCAAATGATAAGGATAAGCGTATGTGGTGAATAAAATTCCACATAGCTTGGGGACGAGAAGTTCTTACTTTTTATAAGGTTTCAATACAACTCTAATAGTATCATTAACTAGTCTTTTTGGAATATAAGCCATACAGTTTAAGCCTTCCATTGGGGCATTACAAATAATAAATAGGCAAGACAAAATAAAATAACTCTGGAATAGAACATTCACCTGACTTATTCCTAATGAGGAGAACCGGCAACAAAATGAATTTACACCACAGGCAATCATCATGTTCTTGCTCTTCTCCAACATCAAGCAACTTCAACCCATAAATAAAACATGCTTAGAAGATAAATTCATGCCCAAACTTTTGATTTATAGGTAGTTCCAACCTGTTAAAAAATAATGGAACTTTTAAAATACCATAGTGATACAACAAAAACACGTAAAAGGAAATCGCTTAACCAAGCAGTGATAAAAGGAATCAACTCAATCAACAATATGGCCTGATACATCACAAAGACTTGAGCACAAGAAAAAGCAATATGTGGAAATCATAAGCCGTTTGTAAATCAACACAGTCAGCCTTCTTAAAAGAAAAGATAAGTAATAGTTGTCACTTTCCCCAAATAACCAAAGTAATCATGGAAGTCCAAAGTTATATCTCAATATAGAATTATAAATGCACCACCAGACATCCAAAGCCATCGACAATTATTTTTCTGGATAATAGTAAGCAATAAAATAAAAAGAAAATGAAAGAAGTAAGCTTTACAGAATGGAAGTCACGTTTAAATTAGTAAAATCATCACTTATTCCAAAAGATTAATCCAATGGAAAGAGGTAGATTTATTTATTTGTATTACATTATTAACACTCCCCCTCAATGAGAGGTCCTAATTTGTGAAATATTTTATTAAATGAGGTTAAGTGTAGAATTAAGATTCAAACTCAAGACTTCTGCTATGTTACCAAATGAATTCAGCACTTATCCCAAAAGATTTAAGTTAATAGAAGAGTTAGATTTATTAATTTGTATTAACAAAAATTTCATCACTCAAACAGCGAACTTTAAACGGTAACATTAGACCCGTTGACGGACAATGGGCCAAATAGCCAAAGATAAAATAACCAACTGCAATGACTAGAAAGAGTAATGAAGATGAAGAGAAGAGAAACAACGGCCATAGAACAATAAGAAGCAAAATACCGACAGTCATAGACGCAACTTAATTGTTTGTCCACATACAGAACTGACCACATTCTTTCTTCCTTTTCATTTCTCTTTTTTCTTATTACACATCTGTATACTATTCCTGCATACTTTTTCTCCCCGTACAATTTGGCCCCTCTAGTGTAGTCTTTCTACAAACCCTTCTTCGTACTCTTCTAACTCAAAGCTAAGTGCATAAAAACAGACAAGATTCTTATTAGAAAAAGCATAGACTAAATACATGATCCACGATAACCAATAACCCAACTTTCTTGGATTTGCTTAAATTTCATCACAACAAACATCACCATTTACAAACATATTTCCAACGCATCGAAACACCAACCCAAAATTTTACGTTCGTCCCCTCCTCTGTCCATGACATTACAAATAGAGTCCCTCCAATATCAACGAACGTGAAATCACTAAATCTACAAATTCCAATATAAAACAGATATAACCCAAATTTCGAGTTGGCATTAATCAAAATTGAGATGTGGTTACGAGATTGAAGCTCAAGTATCTTACCCAACCTCGGAGCAGTATTCAGTCGAATTCAAGAGCGACGCGACGCCGCCTAGAGATGGTTCGTGGTGGTCTGAAGCACTTGCCGAGATAAGGCGGTGCTGCGAGCTCTGGTGGCCTCCACTGGTCAAACGGTTTATCCTAAAACAGAAAGTTAATGAAATGAGATAGAGATAGAGAGACAAACCGAGAGGGGATTTCACGGGGTAAAAGAAACTAAACAGAGAAAACGGAGAGAAAGAGAGCAAGAGAGCAGGGAAAGAGAAATCGATGATA
This sequence comes from Platycarya strobilacea, assembly GCA_036898215.1. NCBI lineage: Eukaryota > Viridiplantae > Streptophyta > Magnoliopsida > Fagales > Juglandaceae > Platycarya > Platycarya strobilacea. Next base: position 36,217,176 of record CM072547.1, read on the forward strand.
GAGGGAGGGAAGAGAGAGAGACATAACGGCAAGGCAAGGCGGCGACGGCGGATGAATGGGACGGCGTGGGGAGGGGTGGCCTACTAACGGAGGGAAAGAGAGTGAGACCAAGAGAGATAAAGCGAGAGAAGGACGGGGGAAGAGAGGCCAAAGCCTAACATGCAAGAAGCAACACGGCGTGTGGAGGGGGGCCGCTACCACGCAGCGGTGCACAGAGAGAGAGAGAGAGAGAGACAGAGAGAGAGAGAGAGAGAGAATGAGCGCAAGAGTTATATGGGCGGACTTACTGGCATGGGGTGGTGTTTCACTCGGTGAAGGGGAAAACAGAGAAGGCGAGAGAAAAAGATACGCAGAGGAGGCGAAGTTCTTACCGGCGGCGGCCTAGTCCGGAGGGCAGCTGGGGTGCTGTGCAGTGTGCTGAAGTTTTTTTTTGTTTTATTATTCGAAGAGTGCTGTGTAGAGTTAACTGTGGGAAGATAAGGCAGACAAGAAAAAAATTCTCAGATTAGCGCATTCACAATCAATTATTTAAATGACTTATTTATTCAAATTTTAGTTAAAAAGTATTAAAAATATGCTTTAATAAATTTAACAAAATAAAAATAAATTTAATTTTTTTTATTTTTATTTTTATTTTTTCAAATTTTTTTTATATTTAAAAAATGAGAAAAAAGAAAATTAAATTTATTTTAATTTTGTTGAGTCTATCAAAACTTATTTTTATGTCTTTTAACCAAATTTTAACTAAATAAATAAAATAGTTAATAGGTTGTGAATATTATAATTAGAATTAAAATTAATAAAAAGTTGAAAATGAATATTTTAATAGAATAGTTTTTTATTTGTTGAATTTATTATTTGATATAATAAAAAGTAACTAGTTAAAATTTATAAAAATAATATTTTAAATCAAAATTTAGCTAAATTTTGAGTTATAAATGTTCTTAGTTTCAAATTTGAATAGACAATTTTTAAAAATTTTTTAAAATATAATAAATAATTTATTTTTTTAAAATTTTAATTCAATTGTTTAAAATTTTAATATAATAATATTAAAAAATCATATTTTATTTAATTTTTATTTAAAATTATCTTAAATCATCTCACTATTCAAACAATATATAAACCTTCAACCAAATTGTACAAGCGTCTGCAAAAGAAAATTTTATGCATCATAAAATTTAGTTTGAATGGTAAAAGAATCTAATTTTATAAACGGTAAGTAATACCATCTTTTCAAATTAGGCTCAAAGAATGTGATGAGAGGATAAATTTTACAAATAATAATAAAATTGTTTGAATTAAGTATTTATTAAATTTTAAAACATGGGAAAAATATAATTCTAAATATTCTAAAATTAATATATTACTATAATATTTTTTTATTTTTATTTTATCCTAGAATTTATAAAGTTCAATTGTTTTTTATTTTTTATTTAAGAATTTAGAAAAATTATAATGATTAGTTTAAAAAATTATAATAATTAATTTGAAAGTGTTTATATTTAATAATATTTGAGGAAATGATATGAAATAAAAGTAAATGAAATGAGATAAGAGAAAATGAAATGAAAAAAAGAGAAAAAAATGTCATAACACATTTCAGATGTTCTTAATTTTTTAAATGATGATTTGGTTATAATCTTAGCAGAAAAAAATTATATGTAGAAAATTGAGTCAATTTTAAGAATCTATTATATTCAATAACAATAAAAAGAAATTACAGCTGAAATAGTCAATAATATAATTAGAATCCTTTAAAATCAATACTTGACGCATTAATAATAGCAATGATCTGAATTTTCAACATACAAAATCATTCAAAAATTAGTTCAAGTAGCGTACATGACACTCTGATAGTAAAATAACCTCAATCTTCAATACACAAAGTCACCCAAAAATTGGTTCTTCCACCCCTTCATTTTGGCCTCAAAACACAAATATTGTGTTTGTATTTTCATCGTCTTCTCAACAAAGGTTTTCCAGATTTAGCATATTCACGCAGACCACAAAGGCATGAACACACTTTCTAGTTTTTCGATTTAAATTATGATTTGGGCTGAAACAATTGGGCCACTAATATGCTGGGAGTGGGAACAAACATGGACAACATCTGATTGCTCAAGCTTACCTACAATGGGCCTCCATCATATGCTCTTCAGCCTGTTCTTTTTCTCTCTCTCTCTCTCTAATTATATCCGTTTAAATATCATAGATCTTCTTTATTGGTTATAAGAATGTAAAAGTAAAATTTCCTAATATCACATGATTTTACATTTGACTATTTTATTCAAAACTTATTTTCACATTGAATTATTTATCCATTAATTAAAATAAGAATAAAATATTAACAATTTAGTAAAAAAAAATTGAATTTTTTTCTAACATTTTTTTTTCAAAATTAAGAGTTACCTCTATTAGCTAATATGTCATTCAAAATGTCTGAATTAAAAGTAGACTAAACATCACAATAGCTCCAAATAAGCTACAATTATCGGTGGCTGTCTTCCCATACGAAACCTGCTCTAAACATCACAATTGATTGAGAAAAAAAAAAACAGAAGATAATTGAAAAGATTATCTTCTTCTATGAGACCTTGTTTCATTTTATTTTTACAAAAAGATCTGCTATTGAGTGATAATTTGCTCGATATGCTATAAAGTCGACCAAATCATACAACCTCTGGTCCCAACTAATAGACCAGCACCACCTTTTTAAAGATATCCAAGATAATGCTAATTTCAAAGATGTTCAACGATGGTGTTGCATAACATTACTAATGTTCATTAAAGTTTCATAAATTTCATCTTAAAGACGTTGGAAATAAACTTACTACTTTGCATTCTTGCCAGTAAGATCTGATTGCATTATGCTAGCTTTGAACTTCTTCTTCTCAAGTGCAAAGTGTTTATTTTTATTTCACTGTGCCTTGCTCATAAATTATCTTCTCTCTTCCATGCATATATTTTTGTTATTTGTTATGCAAACTAAGGCATGGTTAAATTCAACATCTGATATTTCTCTTTCTTTTCTCTTTCTTCCTTTTTCTTTCTCAATCTTCTTACCTAGAGGTCTCTCATGGATGACCTCGACGTTGTCGTCCAAAATATTTTCTTCTTCTTATGTTAAGCTAGCCCTGGTTGAACGTCTTCAAGGTGGCTTCCTCCTCATTGACAATATTGACCGATGTTGTTTCCATTTTGGTTGATTTCTCAGTAGATACCAATAAATCTGAAATAGTGCCAACTGGAGATGTTCATAACATGTGAGAGTTGGTGGGAACTTTGGGGTGCAACATTGCTTCCTTACCTCTGATATACTTGGGGCTTCTGCTAGGGATTGTATCAAGGGCGGCAACGATTTGAGATACGGTGATTGAAAAGATGGAGAGGAAACTAACTAGGTGGAAGAAAATATATTTGGCAAAAGGGGTCACATTATTCTGATTAAGAGTACACTATCTAATCTACCCACTTATTTCCTATCTCTATTTCTTATTCCAACAAGAGTGGTAGGTAGTCTAGAAAAACAACAATGAGACTTCTTGTGCAGAGGTATGGGAGAGGAGTTTAAGTACCATTTAGTCAAATGGAAAACAGTTTGTTGTCCTATCTCAAATGGTGTGTTGTGTATCAAAAATTTGATGATGTTTAATTGGGCACTACTTGACAAATGGTTGTGGAGGTATAATAAAGAATCAGAATCTCTATGGAAAACAGTGATTGAGAACAAATATAAGGGTATTGGGGGGATGGTGTACTAGAGAAGTTAGGGGATGATAGAGTGGGATTATAGAAAAACATAAGAAATGGGTGGGGGGGACTTTCATTGACACACTAGGCTACAATTGGTTGTAGGCAACAAGATTAGATTTTGAAAGGATGCTTGGTATGGTAATGGTGTACTCTAGGATTTATTTCCTTCACTCTTCCAGATTGCAAGTGCCAAAGATATCACTATAATTGAGGTTATGGGTTAGGCAAGAGGGTGGATCCATTGGAACATTAATTTCAATCAGACAGCTCAAAATTGGAAAATGAGTAGCTTTGTTGAGTTCTTTAGCCTAATATATTCCTTAAGACTAAACATCCAACATGATGACAATTTGTGGTGGATACCTGCAAGAAGAAAGATTTTTACTGTTTGCTCCTTTTATAAGGCCCTTACATAAGAACCAGATATTCAATTTTCTTGGAGGAAGATTAGGCGACATAAGGCACTCCCAAAACTGCATTTTTTGTGTGACTTCTCTAGGCAAGATCCTTACCACAGAAAATTTGAAGAAAATGATAGTCATCATAACTAATTAGTGCTGCATGTGTCGAAGAGGCAGTAAAATGGTAGATCACCTACTTCTTCATTGCGAGACAGTCAGAGACTCTGGAATGAGGTTTTTTGTAGACTGGACTTAATATGGGTTATGTTGGAGACTGTGGTGGCAGCAATGTCGTGCTGGACTTCTATCCGAGGCACGCGTCACATCAAAACAGTTTGGAAGATGATACCTATCTTTATTATGTAATGCTTGTGGTAGGAGCGTAACGATTGCACATTTGAAAACCAAGAGAGATTGATGGATGAGCTTAAACTATTCTTTTATAGAACTCTGTGTACTTAGGTCACTATTTTGAACTTTATTAACAAGGACTTTCATGATTTTCTAGTTTCTAATGCGCTTATTTGATAGGGCATGAGATTTTTGTAATTGACAGTTTATCCATTCTTTGATTAATAATATTTGTTTACTTATAAAAAAAAAACTATGATTCCTCCATGGATGACGTGTTCAAGCGCACAAACGTGTAATTAGTTGTAGTACTATGCATAACCTTAAATAAATAAAGAAATATAGATTAATCTAGTTAGTATTGATGTGTCACTAAAAAACAAAATCAACACATGCCACATAGCTTTAAAACAAAAAATCCACCCCAAGCGGAACTGTCTGAATAAGATCAAATAAAAATCAAAATTTCCACACTTAGCAAGAAAAAAATAGAAAACAAAATAAATAGAAAGGGAGATAGCCAGGAATGTGTGAGGGAATTGTAGCTTCAATTACTTTAAATACTACAATCATTTGTATCATCCAGTAACTCAAAACTATCTGTCACTCTATTAGATTACTAAAATGATTCACGACAAAAAAAATAAATTAGAATTATACCTACTTAATACCTCCCATTTGTCAAACCCCACTTGTATTCACCATAGAATGCTTTCATATAACTTCTGAAAAACACTCTCTCGATCATGTACATGTGTTAACAAAATTTCATGCAACACTTCATCCCTAGCAGAATAACATTTTTGGTTTTCCACACAGTCCCCTGTATACCTTAAATACTTTAGTTAACAGTTTCTCCAAACCCAATCCTCAAAAGCTATCTAAAACGAACAACCTGATCCTCAACATAAATATTTCAATAAAAATTGCAGAAATTAGAGTAGAGTTTGAGGCTTTTAAGTTTGAGTGCATCGGGTCAAATAAAATGTGCATCGAGGTTGGGTAGAGGGAAAATAAGTGCTTGAATCAAATCTTGGCCTTGGAGAAATAGAACAACAAATACCAAGAGGAGATAGAAGAAGAGAAAAAGAACTCCTCATATTTAATAAAATCATCACACCACAAATTTCAATCAACATCCACAATAAAATCATCAAAGAACCACATGTTTCCCACATACCCATTTTTTGAAACTCACAGCAAGCTGCTTATGATGAAACCACAAAAGATGAAACGCAGACCTAACTCCTTCTTCACACTTAAGAGCTAATTGAAAAAAAAAGTGCAGAAATGCCAAACAAAACTCTAGCAAAGAAAGGTTGAGAAATAGAGAAATGAATGAGGAGAAATTGAGGGGAAAGTGGAAATCGTGGGAGAAAACCTGGAGAGAGAGAGAGAATAGGAGAGAGAAATATTATTTAATTACATTTGGTAAAATTATAGGACATCTATGATTCCAATTTTAATTTTATTACAGTTAGAACTCATGTTTTTTACATTTGCATAATTTATTGTAGTGCAATTTTTAAACTCTATTATGCAAATTATGTTCGATTGAATTTGAATTTGCAAAATTTAATGAGATTACTTTATAACCTATTTTACAATCATTCGATATAGTAGTATTTTGATGATGTAAGGGAAAACGAATCTAAAGACGTTGAGTTGATATACTTCACATTGATGGCATTGGATTACCTTTCATGGAAAGAAAAGGTAAAGATTCCAAGAATTGAGACCATAGTACACAACCATAAATGAATGTGAAAACATATATTATCCACAAGAAAAAGGAAATCCCAAGTAGAGTTTTCGGCTTAAAAAGTAGCAAAACCTCATTTGCATTGTGAGTGGTCAAAATATGTGAAAGTTTCAATTTGGAAGAGCGAGTTGGTACACCGTACAAGAACCTCTTTTAAGTTTAACTTTTTAGTTTCAATTATGATTTGGGTTGAAAAAATTAGGTTAATGATATGTAGAGAGTAAACATGGAAAATGTTGGAATTGATTTGAAGTTTACCCATAATGGGCCTCTGCATGCCCTTCAGCCTATTCTTTCTTTCTCAAATTTAATAAATTAAGTACACTTTAAAAGCAAAACCAAGTTAAGATCCAACTAAAATCATTTGAAAAATAATCATATTTGTGCTGCTACCTAATAACTTATTTTACAATCATTCAATACAATAGTGTTCTGATGTAGGGGGATACGGATCTAAAGATGTTGAGTTGACAAATTCAACATTGATGGCATTGGACTAACTCAAGAAGGCAAATTGGCATAAATATAGCAAGAAAGTATGAAGATTATAGGAAATGATACAATATTGTATACATCTAAGTATTTAGCCATAATTTTAGTTACATGTATCGAAATTATGCATATCAACCCAATTTGGAAAGTCTTTTTTGGCACGCATGTCGTGATAACCATGATATTCTTGGTGGCCCCTATCTAGACCTCACTATCAACAATATTTCTTGCTAAATCGTCGATTTAAATTATTTTTTCTTTTTTATGGTGATATTTTACTTTCTTTTTCGAGAGATGCTTTTTTATTTTCGATGTGGGGCCAGGTTTTAACTATTCTTATTTAATTACTTAAATTTGTGGTCACCTAGACTTCTTTATCTATTTAAGTGTGACTTGTGATCTTCAGAAAGTGAATTTTGGACTTTTATCAGTAAACCTTAATCTTCGAGTTTATTTCAAAGTTTCTCTATGTTTGCATCTTTCTCAATTTCAATCCCTAGTTTCTTTTACTTAGCTAGTCGTTGAGATCATTTCCATTTTGCCTAACGTCACTTATGATTTGGGCCAGAAGTATTGGGTCACTGATATGTAGGGAACAAACATGGAGAATGTTTAGATTTTTCTATTTGTATTATATTCTTAACAAAATTCTCATCACTCCAAAGCAATCAGCTTTAAACATTAATGTTAGATCTGATAACGGATAATGGGAAGAATAGCCAAAGATAAAGTCTACAATTGCAATGAGCGAAAAATGTGCTTTTGATGAAGAGAAAATAAACAACAGCTATAGAAGAATAAGAAACAAAATACCAACAACCATAGAAGAAGTTCAATTGTTTGTTAAAATTACACATACAAAACTTACCACTTTCTTTCTTCCTTTTCGTCTCTCTTTTTTCTCTATTACACATCTGTGTACTATTCCTGCATACTTTTATTCCCCTACATTTTGGCCAATTAAATTTTTTATGTCTCTCTACGTACCATTCTCCATATTTTTCTAACTCAAAGCAATGTATCAAAACAGAAAAGGATCTTCTTAAAGAAACCATGGATCAAGCTCAAGGCCTCCTATGGCCAATCAAGTACACAAAGCTTAGAAAGTGATCACCAAAAACTCAATAACTGTAGAGAGTCTTCTAGGTCTATGACCTACCAGAAAGGACAAGGAGGATCCAAATACTCAGAAACTGGTAGTATTCGTGAATGACCCGAATGCCACAAACACACAACTAGACCTTCGATTGACCAAAAGATCTTGAAACGATACATGAATGAGTAAAAGAAGAGGTTTTAAATCAAAGAAACTGATAATGCTTAAAGAATAATGTTGTAATTGTAGTTCACCTTAAGGATGTCGATTCCACAGAGAGACAAATTTAAATAATAGTAGAAAGACTGAAAATACTAAAAAAAAATTAAATAACTAAGGTAATAAAAAGTGATTTTAAATGCAAATTAAAATTAAACAAAATGATTAACGAAAAAAAAGTAATCAAAGTTAATGAACAGTAGAGTGTCGGGAATCCATTGCACATATTTGGTATTTTAATTATTCTGAATTCATTGGTAACTCAATTGAGAATTCAATTCCGTAACTCTCAATCGGAAGATATAGAACTATAAACCAAAATTAAATCAAATGTAACCCTTTGAAAAATCATTCATCACTTTTTAAATCACATAAATTGACATCCACATTCAACGACGACAATATACCTAGGGGTGATATTGCAGTAGAGAATTAAATTAATATAAATAATCAATGAATCCAAACATAGTCAAAGAACAAATTCATTCAATAGAAAAAGCATGACTGAATCTATAAACGAAATAAATTCTAAAATTATTCGGAGAAGAAAATATCAACAATATATTGAGAATGATAAAATAAAGAGTTTTAATAAATTAAAATCAAATATATGAATTAAAAATAAATTAAAAAAACCATCTAGTGTGCAAGTTCATCCCTAACCCTACTTGAGAATTTAGTTACCCATGCACATGATAAACAACATAAATTCCAAGAAGAAAAATAAGTCACCGGCCATTGAAGAATTTCCATTCACGTTTGGCTCCATCCGTGTGCGCGGCCCTCCTCCTTTTCTTTCGTTCCAAGTCTACTTATATATATCAGCCTTAGGTCCCAAAGTCCCAATAGGATTCAAGTTGTCGTTGGTTGTGGAATTAAAGCCATGTGGTGGCTTTTAGACTTGGACGTGTGGCTTGTGACTTGGACGTGAATTGAACTCCCAGTTCCTATGCGTCTCACTCTAGCCTCAATATATATGTGTCGTGCTTCAATTGAAGATTTAATGGGCCTATGAGAGTTGATGTTGCCGTGTATTAACATGTAGCCCAAGTGATGTGCTGCTCTCAAGTATAAATCCCAAGTATAAATGAACGTGAATGCATCTCGAAGAAATGGGCCCATGTGATCTTTCACTCACCTATCAAGAAAGAAATAAAAATAAATGAATATATATATATAAATAAAATAAAATAAAGAAAATAAAGAATACAAATAATGCTCAAAAACATCTTAATGTAAATAGAAATATAATAAAATAAAATAAGTGAAATCCAATCATTTCTATTTTCATTTTTTGCAATTTAATCAAATATTAAAATATTTAGAGTGTACTTTTGCGCACTCATCAAGAACTGTACAAGCGTTTAACAATAACTTGTTTAAACGAAGGCGGCAAACATACCTTATCAAGTGAAAAAAGAAAAACCCAAATGGGTTTTGGCTTTAGAAACAGTAGAGCCTCAATTTCGTTGCGAGTATGTCAAAATGTGTGAAAATTGCACTTTGAAAGAACGAGCCAATACAGTGATACACCATACAAGAACCTTTTTCTATCTAACTTTGTAGTTTCGATTATGGTTCAAGCTGAAAGAATTAGGCCACTAATATGTAGGGAACAAACATGGATAGCATTTAGATTATCTATTTGTAATTTATTCATAACAAAATTTTCATCATTCTAAAACAGCTGGCTTTAAATGTTAACATTAGACCCATTTACGGACAATATTAGAATTGAAGGAGGTCATTCATCAAACACCTACAGTGCTTATAGATTGATACAATTACAGTGGGTTACAATTTGTTATTATATTTCTTTGCTGAGCTATACATATAATTTCATTATTCTTTACTTGTTATTTCATTATTTTGTAACCTATAAATAACAGCAGATGTACATGACAAACATAATGAGAATTCACTCAATTTCCATATTATGTTATCTTCCCTTTTTCGCTACCATTGTCTTTCCCTTTGCATTGCTCTGTTCTTAATATGGTCTCAGAGCTATGAACTCAAACAGCGAATCTCGTACTCTCTCCAACCCAGAACGCAATCCTCACCACCTTGCCAGCAGCTTGGAAAAAGAGCCTCATCCCCCTTGGTTCCTGATCTTCTAACCACCAAAAACTACGTCACATGGGCAAAGACTATGCGTTGGGCTCTTAATATCAAAAACAAATTGAGATTCATTGATGGCAAGATCCTAAAACCAGCGAACACCTCAAATCCTCTCCTGCCTGGGAATGTTGCCACGATGTCTTAATCGCCTAGATACTCCACTCATTTGGTTCTGAACACAGATTGAGCATCACTTATGCTGAAATTGCAACCAATGTTTGGAAAGATCTTTAAGAAAGGCTCTCCATCCAAAATGCTCCACGCATTTCCCAATTTACGAAATCTATGTCTTCCTCAACATAGAGTGGTGATTCTGTCAACCGATACTACAACAAACTCAAAAACTTCTAGGATCAGCTCGAGATCTACGAACCAATGCTGAAATGCACTTGTGGAGCAGTTCATACTCTGTTTGAATATATCCACTAAGGCCAAGTGATGCAATTTCTCATGGGCCTTGATGATTCATATGACCCTGTTCATGCACAAATCATGTTGTATGACATACTGTCGCCGGTCAATCGCGTCCTCTCCCTAGTTCAATAAAAGGAAAGACGTCGTCAACTCAACTCTGCCCCTACACCTCTGGCCATGTTCACCAAAGGACTAGATTCCAAGAATGCATCAAACACCAGGCGCAAACATTTTTTATGTTCCCATTGCAACATCCAAAGGCACTCCCTAGAGCATTGTTTTAAGGTGAATTCCAATCTACCAGTGTGCTCTCACTATCGAATCCCTGGACATACCAAGGAGAAATGTTACAAGTTGAATGGTTATCCTCCCAGGCATAAAAATGCTTCAAAATTCAAATCCTCAACTAATCAACCTTCACTTGTGCAGGATACAATCAGCAATGGTCCTCCTATTATACAAGAGTAGTATGAACAGCTCCTTGCCCTACTCAAATCCTCCAAAAATGATGGGGCCATTCATGCTGCCAACAATGCCCATGCCACTTCCTCGCCCATGTCTGTTACCTCTTTCTCCAGTTTTTCACTCACACACCACCGTGCACCACATGAATCCACCCCACGGATCATTGACACTGGCGCTACAGATCACGTGATCTGTATCCCAAAGTTCTTCACCCACAACGTTAACACCACCTCTCAGTCCATCAAACTCCCCAACAGTGCCTCAAGCATCACAACACACATCGAAAATGTTTACTTATCCACTGATTTAATTCTTCACAATGTATTGTGTCCCTGCTTTTTCATTTAATCTATCTCTGCAAGAGCCTTAGCACACCATTCCAATTGTTGTCTCATTTTTCTCTCTAATTCTTGCTACATCTAGAACCATTCATCATGGATGATGATTGGAGTGGGGACGGTGTGTGATGGGCTATATCACCTTTAACTCAAATGACCTAACCCAAATACCTTACAACATTTTCCTCATACTTTGTTATCATTCAATTCAGTTCATACCACAACATCTACCAAGTTTGATTTATTCACACTTTGGCAATACAGACTTGGTCACAGTTCAATGACTAAATACTTTTTACATGAATTTGGTCCTAATTTTAAGCATTCTAATAGCCTTGATTATCCATGTGATGTTTGCCCACTTGCCAAACAACATAAGCAGCCATTTCCAAAATCTGATTCAACTACTAATAAACCAGTAGACATTGTTTCTACTAATATTTGGGGCCCTAAGCCCACCAAATCATATGATAGTTATAAATATTTTTTTACCCTCGTGGATCAACACACATGGTATACCTGGATTTATTTGCTTAAAACCAAATCTGAAACTCAAACTTCCCTCCAAAATTTCTTTTCAATTGTTAATACGCAGTTTAACACTAAAATCAAAATCCTCTGATCAGATAATGGGGCTGAATTCAGCATGCCACAATACTACAATTCCAAAGGTACATTGCACTAACTCACTTGCATAGCCACCCCTTAACAAAAGGCCCTTGCCGAACGAAAGCCTCAGCACATCCTAAACGTAGCCAGAGCACTTCAATTTCAATTTGGACTACCAATGAAATACTGGTCTGCTTTTGTTGCTATTTTCGTGTACCTAATCAGTAGAATACCCACTCCCACACTCAACTACAAAACTCCATTTGAAGCTTTCTATAACACCAAACCATTCTACTGTGAGATTCTAGATTTACGTATATTTTTACACATTATTTTATTCTCGGTATTAATTATTTTAATTTATTTTAATAATATTATCGGTTGTGTTTTATTTGTTTAAAATAATTTTTTGAACTATTAATTAGTTAATATTGAGTTATGATATATTCCATATTAATTTAAATGTAAGATAATTATATTAATGACTGGAATTTAATTTCCTTTATTTTATTATGTGATTTTAATTGATGTGCTTTTTTATATTAATTATTGTTTTATAATTAAATTGTATTTGGTTTATTTTATTTTATTTTATTATTGGGTTTTATATATTTTACTTAATTGATATTGAAATTGTAGTATTTAAAGTCAGCTTTTATTTAATTTATTGTGTTTTTCTAGTTTGACTTCTTTTTCTTTCTTTTTTTTCCTTTTTCTCTTTTTCTTTTCTTTTTTCTTCCTTCTTCCCCTGCTCCCCCCCCCCCACCCCCCCGGGACCCGCGCGACATGGTCCTCTGTCCCCTCTGTTTTCCGTTCGACCACTAATTAGCCACCACCCCTACGCCGGCCGCCTGCCCTCACCACCCCCACCACTAGGACTGCCACCTGTCGGCCAATCTACCCCAACGATTCCAGCCCCGGACAACCTCCCACCTCCCCCCCATGAGCCAAAATCCGAATGAGCATTGCAGTTTCGACCACTGTCGGCCACCCCAGGTGTCGATAGTTCACCGGTAGCCTCAAAGCACCCTCCGGTATCACCCCCACCCGCCAGTACCACCCACAGCAGCCCAAATGCCCCAACCCAAAGTGGGTACTTCAAATACCCATACACGGGTTTGCCACCACAGCGCCACCACCGGCTACCACCTGTCTCACCGCTGCCACCGAGGAATTCCCCTTACTTCGGCAACCACCCCCTTAGCTCAGCTTCCCCATCTGTGGCTCCACCTTCTCTATACGACTTCAAACTTGAAAATAGGTTTCCACCCATTTTGAGCCCGATCCGCCACCTTCTGGTGGTTGTGCTGCCACCCCACCACCTCCATGAGATTCTCCACCTTCCATTGAGTATTTTCCTAAATTTTTGTGTCAAACCGAACACTCTAGCCCAATATACGAAATGACTAGCTATAAACGCTATAGACTGGCATTTGCTCAATGATCCCGTTCTAACCGCTGTAAGTATTTTCCAAATAAATTTTAAAATTTAAATATATTTTTGGCATCAAAATATATTGTATTTGATTATTATTGAAATTTATTAATTGTTGGCTATTTGGTGCATGGTCGTCTACATTGTGTATTTATGCGCATATTCATGTGTTGGAAATGAAAACTGGATTTTCATGTGTTTATGGTTTTTGGGTGCGTGTGTATCACGATCCCAAGTCGAGATGGGGCATTATTTCAATGGAGCTTCTCTGGTCACTTGGGAGCGAAATATATTGAGTGATGTCTCCTAGGTCGTCGACGGGCGACGACTGGATTGGACAGGATGGTAACGCTCTCGTGCCGACTCTGTGGCTCCTCTGCTGACGGGAGTTAGGGGATGTCTAGTCATGGTACGTGCTGGGCGCGGTTAGCTAGGTATCGCCTGTTCCGAAGTCACATGCGTGGTCGTTACTTTCGATATGATGATAAAAGCCAGGGTGTGCAGATGGTCTTTAGGCGAGATCATGGTGCATACAGTTAATAAAATGGATGTTAGACCATTTTTTGGAAAAATGGCAGGTTTTGGTTATTGGTTTTACGTGGACCATTTTCTAAGAAAATGGTTGTGGTTTTAATGGATTTACCGTCATCATTTTCTGGGAAAATAATGGATGATTTATTGGAGATTTATCTTGGGATTTTGAAATATTTGATTTATTTATTTGTTTTGAGGATGATGATTTTAAGTCTCATACATATGGCGTCGCGTTCTTATGTTACGTTGTTGCATTAGTATATTTTAGATCTTGTGGTTTGTTTGGGTTGTACTTACTTGCGATGCCATTTTTGACGTCGTAGTTTTTCGATACAGATTTTGAAGAGGCTGAGCCTGAGGAGACGGTTCTGCCGTTGATGTACTGTTATTATAAATTGTTCTCTTGGAAAATTATTTTCCCTTTTTTATAAATATGTATTTTTATAATTTATCTTTCGGATGACTGTATTAAATCTCCTGTTGGAAAATTTATGTTAAACTGGTTTGTAAAATATTTCTAAAAATTCTGGTACCTAGTTATTAACCTCAAATATCCGTTACTTTTATTTATGCATGTCACGTATTCACACACTTAGCACTTGACGTTGGGGGTGCGTGACCCCTATTGTCAGCATCCCGACGCCTCGATCCCATATTTATTTTAAGGAGAATTTTAGGACGTCACATCTACTCTACCCTCAAAGTGTTGGGTGCCTCTATTTCACATCCACCCTTTCTCACATCCAAGCCAAATTCGACTCAAGAGCTCACAAGTGTTTATCCCTTGGATACTTCTATGGTATCAAAAGATATAAGCTTTTAGATCTCACCTCAAACCACATATTTCTTTCTCGTAATGTTGTTTTTCATGAATCCATATTCCCACTCAAATAGCCCAACCACTCTCTCATCTTACCTCTTGAATAGCCCAGTTCTATTTTCCCCAACATGAACACCAAAACACCTGCTTATCAACACTACCTGCCCAGCCCAGTTCATCAACCCACTACCTCAGCAAACCCAGATCATTTTCCCTCATCTATATCTATACTTGATTTTCCATCCCAGCCCAACGAGCCACTCACCGAATCCACATCACAACCAAACCCAACCAATCCTTCCACTTCTCCTCCCACCACCCCACCCAACCCAACATATTAGACTCACCCCCACAACTCATTCACAAATCCTCTCACCCACGTAAGGCACGCTCTTATCTACTCGATTATCACTACCATCAAGCCTCAACTCTTGTTCCTCACTCCGTGACATCCACAACGAAGGTCTATGGTTCGTTTTTAACCTCAGGTACACAAATCCCTTACCTCTTTCATCAGTTTTATCCTATAACTCCCTCTCCCCCACACTTTGAGCCTCCTCCACTTCCTTACATCTCCACATTGAACCCCCCTCTTACACACAAGCCACCAAACACTTAATTTGGTGTGAGGCGATGGAGTAAGAGCTTACTGCTCTTGCACCTAATCAAATTTGGACCATCGTGGATTTACCTCCTGGCAAGTATCTGATTGATTGCAAATGCATTTACAAATTCAAGCACAAAGTTGACGGTACAGTAGATAGAGCCAAGGCCCGATTAATGGCAAAGGGTTTTACCCAACGGGAAGGAATTGATTTTCACAATACCTTCTCCCCAGTGGCCAAACCAGTCTCCATTCGGTGCCTCTTAGCCATCGCCGCCATTAAAGGCTGTGAAATTTAGTCGTTCAACGTCAATAACGTGTTTCTGTATGGTGAGCTTAACGAAAAGATCCACATGAAACCCCCTCCAGGTTATGTCGAGACCAACCAAGTATGTCATCTCCATAAAAGCATTTATGGCCTACACCAAGCCTTGCATCAGTGGCACACAAAACTTACCTCCTCTCTTGCTAAGTATGGCTTCACTCAGTCCAAAGCAGACTACAATCTCTTCATCAAAGAAACTCACACTGCTTTTATTACACTACTCAAATATGTTGACGATATCATTTTGATAAGTTCGGATTCTAATTCTAATGATGCAATAAAACAATTTTTGGCCACCAAATTTCGCATCAAACACTTGGGACCTCTAAGATATTTCCTTTGCATGGAAATCACACGAACTCGCAATGGCATTCAACTTTGTCAATGCAAGTACACCCTAGATATTCTTGCCAAGACTAGTCTTCTTGCATCCAAACTGTCACCCTTACCAATGGAACCAAATATCAAACCACAGAAGGATGATGGTGAGCTCTTCCATGATCCCTCTCTCTTTCAAAAATTGGCTGGTAAAATAATTTACTTAACCAACACAAGACCATATTTGAACTACAGCATCAACTTGCTTAGCCAATTTATGAATGCCCCCCATGTGCCACACTATGATGCTGTTATAAAAGTTCTCAAATATGTCAAGGGTACTCCCAAGCAGGGGATTTTCCTCTCTGCCAACTCTACTTTCAACCTCATGGCATACTCTAATACCAATTGGGCCAACTATCCCGACACCAAATACTCAACTACTGAGTTTTGTGTGTTCCTCGGCAACTTCTTGATTTCATGGAAATCCAAGAATCAAAATACAATTTCTCACTCCTCTACTGAATTGGAATACCGGGCTATGGCCGCCTTTGTCTGCAAACTGACTTGGATCCATTATCTGCTCTGTAACCTTCACATCGTGATCCAAACACCTGCACAATTGTATTGTGACAACTTAGCTGTTATACACATTGCTATGAACCCCATCTTCCAAGAGCATACGAAGCACATCAAACTTGACTACCACCTAGTTTGAGACAAGATTTTTGAGGGTCAAGTGCCAAATGCTCACATTCCTTCCTCTAATTAGACAGTTGACTTACTCACAAAGCCATTAAATTCTCCACGCCTACTTCTCAATATGGGAGTCATAAATATTTACTCTCCATCTTGCGGGGGGTATTGGAATTGAAGGAGTCATCAAACACCTACGATGCTTACAGATTGATACAATTACAGAGGGTCACAGTTTGTTATTATGTTTCTTTGTTGAGCTGTACATATAATTTCATTATTTTTTACTTGTTATTTCATTATTTTGTAACCTATAAATAGCAGCAGATGTACATAATGAGAATTCACTCCAATTTCCATATTTTGTTATCTTCCCTTTTCTGCTGCCATTGTCTTTCCCTTCGCATTGCTCTGTTCTTAATAGACAATGTGGAAAATAATAGAAGATAAAGTCATCATACAAAATGAGCAAAAGGGAAGATGTAGATGAAGAGAAGAAAACCAATTGTCCTAAAAGAATAAGAAAAAAAATGCCGATAGACGTAGAAGAAGCTTAATTGTTTACTAAAAGTTCACATACAAAATAGATTATTTTCATTCTTCCTTTTCATTTCTCTTTATATATATATTTGTCTCTGTGTGTGTGTGTGTGTACTATTCCTGCATACATTTTCTCCCCTTTAATTTGGACTTTCTAGTGTAGTCTCTCTAGATCTCCACTGTATTCGGTTCGATTTTAGATCGGTCCAGTCCGAAATCAATTTTACACTTTTTAGGACCGGACTAGACCGGTTCACATATTTATATTTATTTTTAATATTATATATAATATTTTATGTTATATATAATTGTATATATAATATAATTTATAATTATATATAAAATAATATTATATTATAATTTATAACATGAAATTTTAATCTTAAACATATAAATTTATTTGATCATATGTCTTAAATATAAAATATATATAATATATTAATTATATTTTTTGGCCAAGTAAATTCTCAATATATTCATAATGACAAATTGGCAATATTAAAATAGGAAAATCGAATCTACCGGATTGAAATTGGTAAAGCTAGAAGTATCGGTTTATGAGAGTAACCAATACGGGATCGATTCTTAAAAAAACAAAAGCAATATATATTGGTTAGATCCCAAAATTAGTTCAAAAATCGGACCAGTTACACTCCTAATTTCAATTATGATTTAGGCTGAAAGAATTGGGTCACTACTATGTAAGGAACAAACATGAACATTGTTTGTATTTATTTGTATTATATTTTCAAAAAAATCTTCATCATTCTTAAACAACTAGCTAATTTATATGTTAACGTTATACTTGTTAACCGACAATGGGGCAAATAGCCAAAGATAAAGTCATTCATTACAATGTGCAAAAAGGGTGACATAGATGAAGAGACGAGAAAGAAAAACGATAGAAGAATACGAAATAAATACTGACAACCATTAAGAAGCTCAGTTGTTTGTTAAAAAAAATTCTACATACAAAACAAACCACTTCCTTTCTTCCTTTTATTCTCTTTTCCTTTGTTACACATCTATCTAGTACTAATTTTGTATACTTTTTCTCCTCCTACAAATTGGCTCCTATATTGTCTCTCTACATACCCTTCTTTGTATTCTTCTTACTCAAAATTAAGTGCATCAAAACAGACAAAAGTCTCAATAAAAAACACCATGCCCAATCAACTACACAAAGCATTGAAAGTTACCAAGAATTCAATTTCAACTGAGAAAGTCTTGATCTATGACTACGACCTACCACTACAAAAATATAGCTTACCCGTTGGCAGGTATCGTATACCAAAATGACTATTTCCTGTCAAAATGAGTTTGTTTTTATCGCAAATAGTCATTTTTATCACAAATAATCCCCCATGAATACTCATTTTCTTGTAGTATACTAGAAAGGATGAAGAGCCAAACACCAAAAAACTACTACTATTTATGAATGACCTGGATGCCACAAATTTAGGATTAGAGCTTCGACAAACAACTCTTGAACTGATAAGTGAATGAAGAAAAGAATAGGTTTTAAACAAGATAAACCATACAAGTGTTTGCAATAAATTCTGTAAATGAAAGCCCTGTATAAAGCAAGCATTACCAAAAAAAACCAAGCAACAAGATGTTGATTTGGCTAGTTGGCTGATAGAGAGAAGATTGAACTGAAATGAAGGCACACATAAGACATTATAAGACAAGTTGTGGAGACAAATGGATGGAACCAATGTGTGTAATAGGTGCTGAAATGCCATTAGGTATTTTGAAAATTGCATTATGAGCATAATGCAAAGATGTGAAAAGGCATATGCTATGGACCATGTGATCCGTAGCACCAATGTCCACAATCCAATCATTAAAGGTAATATGTGAGGGTGAAATTGTTTTAATGAAAAACCAAAAGAAAATACAAAGTTACCCGAAAGGTGATCAATTGGAAAGGTCACATTTGCTGTCTGAGATACATGTGACTCAGAATTGAGAAGAGTAAGAAGTTGTTGACACTGTTCAAGTGTGAAAAGAAAAGATGAAGGTGGATCAATAGCAACTTGATGAGTTGAGGAGGAAGGAGTTGAATATTTCCTTTTGGAGTGATATCTAGGAGGATATCCATGTAACTTGAAGCATTTTTCAATTGTGTCCCCAAGAAGAGAGCAATGAGGACATACAAGTCTATCTTTGTGAGGAAAAGCCTTAGTCCAAGTAATGGGCTTGGTTGTAAAAGATAAAGCTACAGATGGGATGTTAGATGATAGCACTGATCCAATGTCTCTTTGACGTTCCTCATGAAGAACAAGTGAAAACAATTTGTTGATTGGAGGAAGTGGATTAATTAAGAGTATTTGATCACGGACTTGATAAAAAGAGTCACTAAGCCCCATCAAGAAACGCATAACGTAATCTTATTGGTGCATATCCACCAGTGCATTAATCCTCCACAAGAATAGACAAGTAAGGGCCTATAATTCATTAATTCATCCCATAGGCCCTTCATTCAAGTCCAGTGGTGAAACAAAGGAGAAGTATCGATTAGCTTAGCAATGAAACCATTAACAAAACCTAATTTATTTTTAGCAGTAAGGACCTACGCCAAGTGTGGTAGTTTTCACCATTGATAACTTGTGTAGCGAGAACAGAGCTAGGACTATCTCCATGATGAAGATAGTATGGACTTGAAGAATTAGAAGGATTCTATGATGAAGAAGAGATGGAGGAAGAATTATCAGAAGGCATGATGTTTTGCACAAGAGCATATTTTTTAAACTAATACCATATTAATATTGATACCAGGGAATGCTCGAGAGAATTTATAGCATGAAGATATTATTGCAAAACTATGTTATAGCAAATGAGATTATAACCTACAGGCGCGGGAAGACTAAAGTTTAAATAACTAATTAGTAGACCCTCCATGTTTCTTTAATATATATATTTCTAGGTTTATAGACCCTCCATGTTTCTTTAATATATACATAGATATATTGTAGAGAGCTAGCTAGCGTTGAACTTCCATTCATATATATAATTCATATACTTTACTTTCTTTTGTGTCTAAATTTGTGTCAGTTATTGAGGTTTTTTTTTTTTAAATGAAGTGGTTGATGGAAAGGGGGTCACCACATAATCATGGAGGTCTTTTTCTTTCCACACGTAGTTATCTACTCCATTACTCTCTCTCTCTCTCTCTCTCTCTCTCTCAATCTTTTTCTTTTGCCCTTTCAACTTTTGTCAATGAGATGGGTGAAAATGTTTAAGACTTATCACCACATAAAGTGTTTGGCACTAGTGCTTGTATGTCATAATTTAGTTGAAAGATGTCAAAATAATTCGGATTGGTATTAGAATTTTACCATCCAAGCTCATGTAAGGTTTTAGACAAAGGTATATTGCTTGGTCTATATTACAAGTGACACCTTAATAACTGATCTTTTATATTTCTATGTTTTGTACTTTAAAATTCAACTTTTTCTATTTGATGATTTCCTCTAACAAGTAGATTTGTGAGGTAATTGAGACTTTCAAGGTACAGTTTTCTTGCATCAGTAGATGTATGGGTCCCAAAGTAATTTTAAGGTACAAAATTAGAGACAGATCTACGCGTACAGATGGTTTCAGAATACATTAAAAACAATCAAAGGGAAAACAACCAAAATTTGTATGTATGCACATATGCTAGGTGATATATATATTTATATATATATGAAAATAGATAAAAATAAATAAAAAAAAAAAACCCACTCATCATTCCCACACTACATACTGGTATAGTTCATCATGTTATTAGTTCATCTACAAGATTTGACAAATCCTTGCATCTACATGCTACTACAGTATTATATATGTACATATATAATAATTTCGCCTTCTTGCCTTACATTTGATATAAATGATGCAGGAAAATTAGCTTCCGGACTTGAATGCTAGATCATTCCGGACAGTCGATGATACGAGCTCATCAACAGGGATACGAAAAAGGTGAAAATAAATTTAGTTGATTTCAATGTTTATATTAAATCCTCAAGCATAAGTAGATGTGTAATGTTCGTAAAGATGATCATGACAACTATGAAATTCAGAAAAATTAAACTCTATTTATGTATAACTCTTATCACAACTTCGAGTTTGAAATAAAATACCTAACTTGTTTTATGTTAGATTCTTAATAACTCTTAAAACTCCAATTGATTGTTTCGTTGAACTGCATGTTGCATTGGAACACATGTTGTAGTGTAATAAAGTGGAACTGGTAGTGTGTATATATATATATAAATATGCACTAATTATATCTTCTGAGTTGTATTTTTTTGTGGACAATATTTTAGGTGTATTCACCAGTATTAGGATCTATACTGGATTTTGGTGTTCTGATTTGGTATTCATGTGGCTGGTTAAGCTACAATATTTTCACTTTTTAACTCGCTGTTGGAACACTTATTGGCAGATTGGCAAACCAGATCAGTGTTTCCTACAGGAACTCAGAACAACTTGCATGCAACCAGATAGCAAGAGTATACTAACAGCTAGAGGCCGATACTGCGAAGTTCATGTGCACTTTATGCCAAAATTTGCACCACAACAAAAGGGTGTACGTTCATATTTGTAACAAACATTAGGCAATAAAATCATTTAATGTATTGAATTATCTAACCAACGTAATATAGTACTGCACCCATTCGGCCAGTCATGTACAACTCTTTGGTATCATGATGAAAACTATGTTACGGTGACTGCATGCTGCGTATACGTATATGCAATTGGAGTTAGTTTCTTATTTGTCTAATTTAGCAATTTGATGCAATAAAAGTATATTAATATAATAATATGAATATTACTTACGATTGTGAATAACGCATGGAACAGGTCTTCACGGGTATTTAGAATCAATATATGTATAGGTATTTAAATAATTAGGTACAGGTATTAAGATATTTGCGGCAAAATAAATCACCGATAAAAGTTTAACATATTGACGCTTAGGTAGTAGCAGCGGGTCTATTTCGTTATTAAAAACCTTGCGGTGCATAAAATCGCCGCATATATCTAAAAATTTTCAAGCTTCCCTGCGAATTTCTACAAATCGCCAAGAAGAAATACATTTTCAGGGATTAAATTCATTGCACTTGTGTTTGTAGCGCACCACATTAAGTTATTTACGGCGAATTAAAGCACTGTCTATAGGATATAGACGCCGCTAAATGAATATTTCCAACGAAATAAAGCGCCGAGAAATGTTAAAATTGCATAACTTTAGGTGTGTTGCAGCAAGTATAATTCGCTCTTAATAGCCTTGCAGAGCTAAAAATCGCCGCTTATAGCTAAAAATTTTCAAACTTTCCTGCGAATTTCTACAAATTGCCAAGAAGAAAGACAATTGCAGCGATTTTATTCGCTGCAATTGTGTTTTTGTATTGCCTAACTACAATGTCTCGTGGATGATATGCGACGCTTTAATGGATATAGCCGGCGAATTAAATCGCCAAAAAGGATGGATCCCAGCGAACTACAACATATAGATGGACTGTAGTTGCAGCGCCCTCAGTAATAAAAAATGGTGAATTATTTCGCTGCTATTGTATTTTGAATGTGGCAAAAACTAAGATATGCTGGGTTATGTTTTATGCAGAGAAATAACAGTGGCGAACACACGGCGTTCATATATTCGTCTAGAGAACTTATATACAACGTATTTTGGTGGCTATTACAGCGAATTTAGGCGCCAAAAAAAATCAAATTCCTTGTAGTATAACTAATAGGAATATAAGCTTGTGAGGTAAAATGATACAAAGACTAATTAACTAACTAAAGAAATGAAGTATACTATCTCTAATAAAGGAGGAACATGCACATTATCTACCGGAATAAGGAAAACCCATGTTGAGTTTTTGGCTTAGAAAGCAGTAGAGCCTCAATTTCTATTACGAGCCTGTTAAAGTGTGAGAAAGTTGCAATTTAGAAAAAGGTACACCAAGAACCTTCTTCTATTAACTTTTAGTTTCGATTGTGATTCGATTTGGAAGAATTGGGCCACTGATATGTAGGGAACAAATATGAACAAAGTTTGGTTGGATTTTAAGTTTACCTAAAAAGGGCATGCAGTATCATATGCCCCTGTTCGCTCTTTTCTTTTCCTGTTTTTCCTACAAGTTTAATAAATTAAGTACACTTTAGGATCAGAACCAATTGCTAAGATCCAACTAAAATCATTTGATGAATAATCATATATGTGTAATTATCTTATAATCTATTTTACAACCGTTTAGTACAATGATGCAAAGGGATACAGATCTAAAGACATCGAGCTTACAAATTCGACATTCATGGAACTGGACTACTTCAATAAGGCAAAATCGGCATAAATATGATAATAAAATGTAAAGATCCTGAAAATTGAGTGATATTGTATACGCATAAATATTTTGGCCTTAATTTTGGTTACGTACGTCGGAATTGCACATATTATCACAATTAGGAAAGCTTTTTTCGAGGCAGTACACATCATAATGATCACCATGCTACGCTTGGTTGTGTCTCAACCTCAAAATCAGCCTTTTTTTTTTTTTTTTTTTCTTCTGAGTCTTTGATTTAGGTTATTATTTTCTTTTTGTGGGGATATTTTGCTTTCCATTTTGAGTGATTTTTATTTCTATGTGCGGCCAGATTTTGGCGAGGTACTTATTTATATCTTTATTTGTGCAATCGCTTAGACTTCTTTAATTAGCTATTTAAGTCTAGCTAGTGGGCTAGTTTAGAATAGGACTTTTGGACTTTTTAAACCCTAATATTCGAGTTTATCTCAGAGTTTCTATCTGTTTCAATCTTTCTTAATCTAAATCTCTAATTTCTGTTCCTTAACTAGCCATCATAATAATTTCTAAATTGGCCAACGTCATACTGATTCATTAAAAAAAACTAAATATTAAATTTTTCATCTTATTTGAGTTTTAAAATTTTGAACAAGTGTCTTATGTTTTATATAGAATTATAAAAACGAGTGAATATATATCATTACTCATCATTTTGAAAATTCAGAATTCCAAATTATATATTTCATTTGATCTTAAACCACGGGATTCAACAGAACGTTATTGTGAGAAATGTTATTCACTGTCATTTCTAACCATCGTCTTCTCAGCATCCATTGATATGGCATCAAATGATAATTGGTAAATATATGAAACGCATAACAAATCATTTTCAATCATCTAATCTCATATTATAGGATAATAATTAAGAGGATAATAAAGAAAAAAGAGCTGTGACGCCCACAAATTTCCTTTAAAATAAATACGAGAATCGAGGCGTCGAGATGCTGGCAACACGGGTCACGCACCCCCAACGTCAAGTGCTAAGTGTGTGAACACGTGAAATGCATAAAATAAAAGTCACAGCGGATAATAAAATCATTATCTAAATACCAGAATTTTTAGAAATATTTTACAAATCAATCTAACATATATTCTCCAATAGGAGATTTAATACAGTCATCCAAAAGATAAATCATAAAAATACATCTTTATAAAAATGGAAAAATAATTTCCCAAGATAACAATTTTATAACATAATACTCCAACAACGGAGCCGCCTCCTCAGGCTCAGACCTCTCGACATCTGCATTCAAAATTTACAACGCCAAGATGGCATCGCAGGTAAGTACAACACAACCAAACCAAAAAACAGAAATATACTCATACAACAACAAAATTCATAAATACGACACCAAATGCATGAATCTCAAAAGAACATCTTTTTCAAAATAAATAAGATAAACACACACCAAAATCTTATTTTGGTCCACAATAAAATTCCAGTAAAAAACATCTATCATTTTCCAGAAAATAATATCTGCAAATCTAATCATACCGGGCATTACGTATTGCCGTCCTCAACATGATAAACACACATCACCAATTATAATGGGCGTTACGTATCGCCGTCTCCATTCTGATTCATACGCACTCATTTCATAGCGGGCATTACGTATCGCCGTCCTCGATATGAAATACACACCCAATGACCATAACGGACGTTATGTATCGCCGTCCCCGTTATGTCATCCATACACTATCAATCATAATAGGCATTACGTATCACTGTCCCCATTATGACTAACACACATAATGACCATAATGGGCGTTACGTATCGCCGTCTCCATTATATCATCCATACACACGCTGATCACAACGGGCGTTACGTATCACCGTCCCCGTTATGACTCAGCCAAAAATCATTAAAATCCATAAATCCAATAGTCACATCTCATATTAAAATCCAACACCAAATCTCACATTAAAATCCCAAATGTCATACACATGAACGACTGTGCAATTTTACAATGCATAACACCATGCACAAATATCCAATAATTAATAAATCTTTCAACCAACAAATACCAACATCAACCAACACATAGATATTAATGCAAAAATATATTTAAATCTTAAAAGTTTGTTTGGAAAGTACTTACAGCGGTTAAAACGTAATTCCTTTGAGCGAACGTCAATCAACTGCGTTCGTAGCGGTCACTTGTACGTTAGGCTAAAGTGCTCGATTTGACACCAAAATTTAGGGAGATACTCTTTGGAAGGTGGGGAATTTCATGGAGGTGGTGGTGTGGCAGCACAACTACCAGAAGGTGACGGATTGGGCTCCAAAAGGGTGGAAAGAAGAGAAGGAGATAGTGGCTCACCGGCAGTGGGCTATGCTCGGTGGTGAAGGGGAAAGGTGCTGGTAAGTCACCGGTGCCATGGGTGGCCATGGGTGGTGACGACGTGGCCTGAAAATGCAAGAGATCCATTTCGGGCCTAGCTTACACGGAGGAGATGGGGGTGGTTTGGGGAGCTGCCAACGGTAAGGTAAGGTCGCCGAAGTGAAAGGAGCTTGGAAAACTACGGAGCTACGGAGCTTGGAAAACCCATTTCGGGTTGGGTAGCTCACGCGCACAATAAGGCTGCCGTGAGATGACACCGCCGGTAGGGAGAGCCTCGCCGTCGGTTGGTAGTCCTGGGATGAACGGCGGTGAGAGCTGGTGGCAGACGGTGGCCGGCGGTAATGGTTAGAACCGAGACTGCCTAAAACGGAAGGGGTACGCGGGCTGGGGGGGGGGGGAATGCAGGGGAAAGAAGAAGAAAAAGGAAAGAAGAAAAGAAAAAGAAAAGAAAAAAGGAGAAAAAAAAAGGAAAAAAATACAATCCAACTAGAAAAAGAGCACACTAAAATAATAAAAACCAACTGAAAAGGTTACAATTCAATATCAATAAAATAAAATATTTAAAACCGAACAATAAACTAATTTAATTTAAAGAAAAATTTAAATATAAAACACTAATTAATATTAAGAAAGCACATCAAATAAAATCACATAATAAAATAAAGAAATTTGATTCCAATTATTAAAATAATTACCTCACATTAAAATTAATAAGAAAAGTAATGTAACTCAATATTTAATTATAAGAACAACATAAAACTAATATTAACTAATCTATAGATCAAATAAATATCTTAAACAAATAAAACACGACTAATAAAATTATTAAAATTAATTAAAATAATTAACATCAAAAATAAAATAGCATATAAAAATACACATAAATTTAGGATCTCACAGTAGCATTAATTACTACTATTAATGTCATGTAAAAGTTCTTGATGGTCTTTTACAAGTATAATTAATATTAATTCCAAATCTTCGGAGGACAATGTCTTGAAATGAATCTACTATGCACATCAAGCAATGGCAAAGTTCATGTTGGATATTGTTCATCCATAAACAAATATGAATGAATGCATGCCTCATTAAATAAGCGTATTGATCATTAATCAGCTTAGCTTATTGTGCTTTGACATTCGAATAATCATCTCATAACTGCATGCTTCAATCATACGTTTCTTATAGAATATCATCATCTACACCAAGATTAACCTTAATTCTTACACCAAGCCAAACCTTTTTTTGTATATAACCTCGTTAACCAAAGCTCTAAGAAAAGAATAACGTTATCTGCAGGGTTTGCGCATGGCTTTCCCAGATCATCATCTAGCTCTAAGCTGGCATATGTTTACATCCTGATCAGAATATATATATATATAGATAGATAGATATATATATATATATAAAGAAGAAAAAAAGGCCCCGATTGCTTTTTCTTTCATTCCATATGGAATGCAACACCATTTTGAGGGCTTGATCTGCATGCATGCCCAACTTCAAACCTCTAATATATATTCAACGTAAGTTACGTACGTGACTGTTTGTCGAATCTTGAAAATTACCAAGACATGATGATCATGATCAGAGATGAGTCACAATCATATGTATATTATATAACAAAAATCAATCATGAAAATAGATGAATAGTACGATGCGATGATCATAAGATGAGGTTGAAGTCATTATCCCATCAGTCCTAATTGCAAATTGCAATAAATATCTTCATCTTGTATACATATAGCTAGAGTATGTAAAAGAGATTAACAAAACTGATGCTGGCCAAGATATATATATCTATATACAGGCGCATGCAATCGTTTTCAATGAAACGGGCATGTGGGTACGTCAAGTACCTACGCATTCAAGGATATATATAAGCCCTAATAATTTTATGTGTAGGGTTTTCAGGTGGACCACCATCCATCCCCCTCTTCCTCTAAAGTACTACGGCATCTCTTTCCGTGGGTTAATTTCTTTGCTTTCTTTGCATGATACGTTTCATATGCAAATCATCATTTGGTAGTATTCCATCATGATCATCATGAAATTAAGGATAATTATGACTAAGACCTAGTTTGTTTTCACAAATTATTTCATCTCAAATTATTATTTTTCTAAAATCTCAAACCTATAAAAAACAATTCAAATATTTCAAATTTTAAAATAAAAATAATATAAAAAAAAATTTATAAACTGACTTAGCTTAACATGATATATCATATTATGAAGTTCTTTTTACCAAAAAATGAGTCTAGCATATCATGTGTCAAACTCCATCAATTTAAAAGCTTTTTTTTTTCTGTAAGATCCCTGCGCAAATAGAAACAACAACAAAAGACGGCCTCAAGCTGGTTTAAATGGTCTCTGCGATATTATATATAAATATATATATATTAATCTATCTAATAATTATAAACCATTTTTTATTTAATGATTAAGGATTTTCTTTAATGAGTTGTGATTTTTATTTTATTTTTAAAAATGATTAAATGGTTTAAAATTTTATGAAAAATAGAAAAAAAAATATAAAAAGAAAAGTTTACACAATTGATCGGTAGAAAAAAGGAAAAGAATGTTAAACAATCAATTTGACTTCAACATTCAACCATGCATTAATTTTTCAGTTGAAAACTTATAAATTCTTTTAATGAAAATAAATAATTTGTACAGAACTTTCAATTCAACAAATTGAATTGATTTGATTTCTTAATTACGCGTCAATAATAAATTTGGACCAAAAGATCTGGAAGCTGGAAGAAGAAAGAAGAAAGAAATTAACAAGATCAAAATAGTACTAGATTTTTTTTTTAATGGGGGTAACCCCAACTTTCATTTGAAAAAAGAGACTGAAGAAAGAATTACAGATCCGGTGAATGCACCAGTTCAGACACATCTTCAGCTAGCAAGAAAGCAGATCTCGCTAGCAAGCGGGCTTGCTCATTCCCACTT
The DNA here is from genome assembly GCA_036898215.1 of Platycarya strobilacea. Classification (NCBI taxonomy): domain Eukaryota; kingdom Viridiplantae; phylum Streptophyta; class Magnoliopsida; order Fagales; family Juglandaceae; genus Platycarya; species Platycarya strobilacea. Next base: position 36,246,123 of record CM072547.1, read on the forward strand.
CTTTTCACAAATACAACTTTCCAACTAATATTAGATAGTAACTTTTTTGTATCCTTGATAATTAACCCTATTATATCCTCCCTCTTGCTTTGACCGTTAAACTCCTTAATCACTTGGATGTTGTCTCCTTCGATCCCCACCGAAGTAAGCCTCAAACTCCTAGCTAAAATAGCTGCCTCATTTGCTCCCATAGATTTGGCCAGTAGTGGATCCATGATGGAATTTCTCGAGATTTTCTTTGTTGCTAAGGTATAGACCTGATCTCTTGCTATCAAACCAATTTCAATTCTCTGATTATCTTTGCCCAAGCTTGCATCCCAGTTAATTTTAACTTGTCCTGCCTAAGGAGGAAACCAAACTTTTCTTAATTCTGTTATGCTAGGAAGGGAAGGTCTGCTGATTAATTGAGCTTCTCTGAAATCATCTAAACCTTGGATTGTTGTTCTAAGGACTTGATTCGGGTGTTTGAAAGACTCTTCAAATATCAATTTATTTCTCCTGCTCCGAATAGCTCAAGCTATAGCTGCAAATTCTTCTACAGTTTTCCTATCACAAGTTTTCAAAAGATCTTCCAGTAAATCTGTAAAGTTACCAGCCATCACAAATTTCTTTTGGATGTTAACAGATCCCTGGCACCAGACATCACCTGCGGAAGGACAATTCCAGATTATATGTAAAGTTGTTTCCTCTTCCTTTTTACAAACTGGGCACAAAGGAGAGTCTAGAATTTTCCTTCTAAACAGATTCAAATTAGTTGGAAGAGACTCAAGACAAGCATGCCATATAAACACTTTAATAAAATTAGGAATCTTCAGTTGCTAAAGCTTTGCCTATTCAGGTTTATACATGGAAGTACTCGAGGACTGACCCAACCTGTTTTGTTGCAGCTCCATATGCCTATGGTATGCACTCTTGACAGAGAACTCTCCATTTTTGTTGCCTAGCCAAATTAGTTTATCTTGAGTATTCTATAAACATATGGACATGTTAGAGATTATAGCTACTTTTTCCTCTGTAAACACTACATGTGATACATCCCTTTTCCATTGCTTGGTGTTCCAATTAATTAATTCATGTACTTTTGTATCTTCATTGTGGTTATTAACAGGAGATTGGACTCTGTAACTATAAGCTTTTGGAATCCATCTATCTTTTCACACCCTTATCTTTCGGCCGTCCCCTAACCCTGAAATTGAGACTTCTTCAATTAATTCCCTAGCTGCATACAAGTTTCTCCATATGAGAGAAAGTCTGACCACTATCTTGGCTTTTAAAAAATCTATTTGGGAGAAGTACTTGGATTTTAGGATCTTTGCCACTAGAGAATCAGGTTTCTAAATTAAACTTCATCATTGTTTTGCCAAAAGGGCTAAGTTGAAACTCTCGAAGTCTCTAAAGCCTAGTCCTCCAACCCCTTTTGCTCTCCCCATTTTTTTCCAAACCACCCAATGAGTCCCTTTTTCTTTCTCCATAAAGTTCCACCAAAACTTGCACATGAGACTATTCATTTCATTTATCAAAGATGTGAAGAGTTGAAAAATTCCCATAGAGTAGGTAGGCAATGCTTGGATCACTGATTTTAGCAGAATTTCTTTTCCGGCTCAAGTAAGAAACTTGGTCCTCCAATTACTTATTTTCCTCCTTATTATGTCCAGGATATACTTAAAAGTATTGTGTTTTGATCTACCCACCAAAGCTGGCAATCCTAGGTAGTTTACATATGATTTGTTTGCCTCGGCTCCCACCATGTCAAGGACATAATTTATGGTCTCTCTTTTACTGTTAGGGCTAAATAAAAAGAATGTTTTGGCTTTGTTTATCGGTTGATCAAATGTTGATTCATATAGGTTAAGAATAGCTTGGATGGCTACCCATTTCACAGCATTAGCTTTATAGAAAAGATCGCTTTCATTCGCAAAAAATAAATGACTTATGCTCGGACTCCCCTACTGATTATAGCCATGGATCTGATTGTTAGCCTCAGCTTTTCTGATAAGTGATTCGAGTACCTCAGCAACAATAATAAATAGATAGGTAGATATTGGATATCCTTGCCTAATTTCCCTCGATAGAATAAAAGAAGGTTGAGGGTAGCCATTGATAATAAGAGAGTAGGTAGTTGAGGTCACACAATTCATCACCAATTTTATCTAAGAAGGATTAAACGTCATCTTAGAGAGAACATTTTCAAGAAAACTCATTCTACTCTATCGTAAGCTTTACTCATATCAAGTTTGACAGCCATATAACATTGTTTTCCCCTATTTTTAACATTCATGGAATGAAGGGTTTCGAAAGCTATAATTACTTTATCTTGAATTTGTCTACCAAGAATAAAAGCACATTGAGGAGCTAAAATAATTTAGGGTAGGAACTTTTTGATTCTATTTGCAATTGCCTTTAAACAATTTTGTAAATCACATTACACAGTGATATAGACCTATAGTCAAACACAGTCTTCGGATTTTTAGTCTTTGGGATCAAAACAATATAAGTATCACTTATGGAATCCACCCTCCCCCCTTGATTAAAAATCTTTGAAACTACCTTAATAATATCATCCCCAACTATGTCCCAATGTTGTTGATAAAACACAGGGGAATAGTCAACCAAGCCTGGGGCATCCAGAGAATTCATATGAAATAGGGCATCTTTGATCTCTTCATTTGAATAAGGCATGTTTAATTCACTATTCATCTGAATAGAGACTCTAGGTTGTAAACTACTTAGACAAACATCAATATTAGTAGGATGTTGAGAAGTAAACAACTTTTGATAGAAAAGGTTAAATCCTCACATATTTCCTGCTGGTTTGAGCTTTCAGTACCATCCTCTTTCATGACTTGCTTGATCTCATTGTTTCTATTTCTTTGGATGGCAAAGCTATGGAAGTACTTTGTATTCTTATCTCCATTCCTCAGCAAAGCTTGCTTCGATCTTTGCTGCCATTTCACATTGTCTTGGACGAAGTATAGTTTAATATCTCTTTTGAGGGTCTTAAGCTATTCATCATTTCTTCAAGTTTCTGCATTCTGATATTCAGCCAACCTCTGAAGCTTTCTTTGGATTTCTTTGCTTTCTTTTTTAAGAATATTCCCCTCCCACTATTCTAAAGAAGTTCTGTAAGCACCAAACTTTACATGGACATTTCTTATACTAGAATCCCAAGTTGATCTAGAATTATTCCAACTATCTCTAATGATGTTCTTGCACCCTTCATGGAAATTCCAACTTGCTTCATACCTGTAAGTTTTTTCTTTTTTATTTTCCCCACCAAAAGGCATATTTATGATCCCTACCTTGCACCATTTCATCAAAATGGGGCTATGGTCTGAGGTTATGGAAATTGTGGTACTTGAACACTTCAATCCATTTCACATTCCCTAGGACACGATCCAGTCTTTCTTTTGTAAACTGGTCTCCCTCTCTTTAATTACGCCATGTAAATTTCGGGCTCTCATATCCTAGTTCACTTAGTTAACTATCATCTATACATTGTCTAAGTTGCTCCATTTGTTGGTATGGCTTTTGAGTTGCCCCCATTTTTTCACTATTGTTGAGAATTTCGTTGAAATCACCAAAACAAATCCAAGCCACATTCTTATTTGGATTGATACGTCTCAAAGATTCCACCCCAAGGGTCTTCTCTAAGTCTCTGCATACCCATAGAAACCAGTTACTAGAATATACTACCTTGCCTCTTCATCAAAATATTATAGGGATATATGATGCTGGGAATAAGAGTCTAGAGAGAAGTCAGTATTGTTCTTCCACAAAAAGGCCAAACCGCCACTTAAACCCATATTATCCACCACAAAACTAGCATGAAAACCCAGCTGATTTTTTTTCTCTCCACCTTATATCTGCCACATTTTGTTTCACACAAAAATACAAAAGTGTGAGACTTAGACTTTATAAGCAAAAAAAGTCTTCTAACTATTAGGCAGTTCTCAAACTCCCTACAGTTCCATGACATGCCAATCATGGCTGCTAGTGGGGCTGCTTAGCAGCCTCCACCATTTCAAATTCTGCACTCAAGTTTGAGTCCTCAAACTCTAGTTTAAATTTCTTTTGATACATTTAATTTCTCATAGCTGTTCTAGCTTCTCTTTTCCTTTTATCTCTAGGAACTTGTTCAAGGATCATCAAAACATGTGATTGAGTTCCTTTTGCCCTTCTTTTCCACGTTGCCAATTTCTTTGTTATCTCCTCCACATTTTCTATAGTTACATATTTCTGTTCTTTTCCTTTTTCGTACTATTCTGGCCCTACTCTTTCACTGAGATCTCACTTGGTCCTGACTTCCTATTTTCCAACTGTCTGTTGATAATTATACTTCTATTACCCATTTCCTTTGTTATTTCTTGCTTTAAGCTTGTTTCATCTTGCCTCTCTCCCTGGTGACAGCTTTCCTGTGCTACCTTTTTGCCAGTTTGGTACTTTTGTTCTTCCTCAACAGGTTTTTACTACTCATCTCTATTCATGTTCTCATCTCTACCCCCATGTTGAGCTCAGCAGGTTGAGCTCTCATCCATGTTCCAAATTAGCCGTTACTCTCCTTTAAATCTTGGTCCTCTTCTCATGGTAATTGACAAGATTTGTTCTGTGTGCTAAGGTACCACATTTGAAGCAAAAAACTTGTAATCTTTCATATTTTACTGACAGCCAATATCTCTTGTCATCCAATTGAATCTATTTCCCTCGCAGGAGTGGTTTAATTAAATCAATTGCTACCCTAACCCTCAAACACTTGCCCTAGGTTTGGCCATCAGCACCCGATTCAACTTTTATCACATGGCCTATGGATTCAGCTATATCCTTGCCTATTTCATCATTCACTGAAGCTAAAGGGAGCCCAAGTAGTTGTACCCAGAAAGGCTCAAATTGGAATTTAATATTGTTCAAAGGTACTATCTCATCTATTTCTTGTAGAGAAATTAAGGTCTTGTTTGTTTTGGGGGATGAGACCAAAAATCACAAACATATCTCAAACTCATCATTACATTTTTTCAAATCCTCATATAAAATATAATAAAAAATTCAACTGTTTCAAATTCTCATACCACTTTTTCAAATCTCCATACAAAACTAATATTAAAAAAATATCTTACAACAATATTTTATTCTTTTTTCATTTTTATCTCATCTCTGAAAACAAACAAATTATAAGTTTCTATTGAAAAACCATGAACGGCCACTCAACACCCTAGTCTCGTCTGACTGAAACTGAAATTCTATGAGAAATTTTTGATCTCCTAAGTCTTTAAATTTGACCATCCACTTAATTGCCATACTTGTATCATAGTAGAACAAAATGCTTCGCTATTAATATTCTTACCCAACATAACTCCTCATATGATGTTTAGTTCTCTTCATTGATCTCTGTCCATCGAATTTTTTCCTTTCACGATGAGACCTGACTCTCTTCTAATGAAAGCTTCAATTTTTCCCATCTGCGTGTTAGTTTTTCTTCCATTTACTCGCTCGAAACACTTGATTAGACTCGTAAGTTACTGATTGGTAAAACTAGGGTTCCTTGTAACTCAAGAAAACTGAAACCTTTGTCAACTTTCAGCCAAAAGTTACAGAGAAGGACCCGATTCTAGTAACCGAAAAGTGGACTCAAAATAGTACTAGATAAAACTGAAAGAAATGGAAAAAAATTACTCAAAACCAAACATGACTTTCTTTAATAATAACTCCACCCCACTTTTTACGTACCATTCCAACCCAGTGTATGTTGTTTAGCCAAAACAAAAATATTTTACATAATTAAAATATATGTAAAATACACATGACTTTCCTCCACAACTCTTTTTTTTTCTTCTAAAACTCCAAAAAAAAAACACCTTTCTCTCCCTTAACTTGTATGTCTTTGTTGCTTGCTTCCTAACCAAGTAATTAACACGACGGATGCACTTATCCCTCTAGAGGACTTTTTAAACCTTCTTTCCCTAAATAATTGATAATTGTACTGTACCCCCAAAAATAATGTATTTATGCTTCAAAGAAAGAACAAACAAAAGAAATTCCCCTACTCCTCCTACCGCCTACACTACGAGTCTTACACGTAAAAACACGCTGCGACTGTAGCCAAGCTAGCATACTGATGGAGCTTTCCCCTACCTACGCGAGGCTGTCCATCCACGTGTCGGATGACAAGTGGCTTTTTGCGTTAAATTCATTCCTTGTGGACCCACCACCTCCTCAAACACAGAGAACGTAAAGATCTTATTTAATAACAACTTTTTCATAAGAATAATGATTAGATGAATATTTTTTTTGCTTTGAATTCATTTAAGTTTTATTTATAGTTTGGCTGAGTTTGAATTAACAAATAACAAAATCTTTAATTACAGTTTCAATATGAATTAAGTGAATTTCTCTTTTGTTGTTTATTAATATTTGTATTAAATTTGGGGTGAATTTTTTTTCGTTTAATCATATTTGTATCACGATTTTAAAATTTAGAATTATTAAAAGAATTGTATTTGTATCATTTTCCGGTACAATATTAATACTTATGAATTAATAGTTGGGATTCAATTCTGTATCTTGCTTAATAAGTACGCAGTAACCATGCCTGGCCTAATGGATTATTATTGATTATTATTATCTGGTATTTTTATGCTAAGATTTTTGGCCCTTGAGTCTTGCCCATTAAAATAAAATAAAATAATTTTTAGCTACAAAAAAATTATACAAAAATAAATTTATAAATTAATATAATTTGATATAAATCGTCAGTTTATAAAATTATTTTTATTATAAAATAAATTTAATGAATACTATAAAACTACATCAATTTAAAGTTTTTTTATATTTATAGCAATTCTCGTAAAATAAAGTCTTTGAGAATTTTTAAAATTAAAAAAAAAATGATCTTTGAGAATTTTATCTTAAATAATTCATTGGCTTTAGAAGGATGATGAATTAAATTTGACATATATGGGAAGTAAAAGTAAACTTGAACTAATTAGCTCTCTACCTATGTATCCAAGGCATTTTATCCTGTAAAGCTTCTTTCGTTGTCTTGGGCCCGCCATAATTTCCTCATTCGTCATTGAAGCTTTTTACTGTCTGTTTGTGCCCATTCAAGGGAAAACAATGATTACGAGGTTAGAATTGAAAACCACGTGTGTAGTACTAGTAAAAACGATGATTAAGCAAAAAGTGTCAACATATATTGCTTTTGATCCCTACGAAGAAATTTATGATGACACCATTACACATTTAAAACCCATTGTGTGGCCCCCAAGCAATGACAACTCAATTTTCAACATTAATTAAACCAATTCCATTCTTCAAAATTTCTCAGAAGATTTTATCTTAAATAAATTTATACGTGCACTTGGATAACTTAGAATCAATAAAAATCATGCAAGCATGACGTTTACGTACGTTAAATGAACAATATACGGGGAAAAATGGAGATATTATCCTGATTTTTTGTCGTATAATATTATTGGGAAGTAGAGATAATCAGAACTCAATAAAAATACACAACTCAATTATAAGTTGAGCCAATTTGCTAAAGTCAATGTATGAACCAAAGAAGCAACAATCATAATAAAACAAGAACAAAAAAACACAATTCGTGAACCGTAAGAAAAAGAGCTGTCGACTAATGGACAAGACTAGGAAAAGTTGGGATGGAAACAGTACTCAAACATGAACTCTCAAACATTAATTACCCTAATAAATTACTCTAGAGAAAGAAAGCTGGGACCGCACTCCACGCCTGCCTGCCTTGTGCTGACGCCATCTCACAACACAAACAGCCGAAAAGTGTAGAAAGTACGACTTCGATTTTCTCTATAAATTGAACACCTTCGGCCCCCATTTTCTTTCTCATTTTCGTTTGTTTTCTCTTCTTCTACCTCCCTATGGCCAAGGACCTCGAAGAACTCCAAGAATCCGACGTTATTTTTGCTGAACAAGACAACCACCGCCGCCTCAACAACGACTTGACTCGTGAAATGGGGCATCAGAACATCAAGTCCAAGAACAGCAAGCTTGAGAAAAGAATGGGAAACTACTCTCTCCCCGTCAATGTCCCGGATAGAAACGTATTCCATCACGCGGTTAGCGATGACCTTGAAGAGGAATATGGCGAGGAAATGGTACCGCCCCACATCATCGCAGGGCGTCGAGTCGCCGGAAAAATGGCGTACTCGGTTTGCACTGGCCACGGGCGGACCCTCAAGGGCCGGGATTTAAGTCAAGTTCGGAACTCGATTCTAAGGATGACTGGCTTTCTGGAAACATAACCAGTACTACTGCAATATGAGTCTATGGCCGAGGCTGTTCTTCAATATCTTTTTTCTCTTTTTTTTTTTAGAAAAAAGAAAATAAAAATGGAAAGGAAATTCAATATCCTCATGATGCTTATATTTGCTTAGGATTATCATCCATTGAAACGGAAGAAAACCTGGGATAAGGCCAGAAATGAAATTTTATTTTATGGATATTCACTAATGATTGCTTTTTCTTATGATTTATTATTGTACATATGTGATTGATTTAGTTTTTCGACTTATAAGGTTTTGTTTGGTTTTTATGAATGTGTGAATACTGCGCGCACAGCTTATATTACCCTCAGCTTCTCTTTGATTTCCTTCCTGATTCGAAGGAAGAAGAATGTGACACTGAGGTCTTGCAGTGTTGGAGCTTTTTGTCTGATCTTTGACAGGGTGAACTTTTAACGGCGCCTGTTTCTGTGTTTATAATTTGTGTGCAAGCGAGAGAGAGAGAGAGACAAATAAAGTGAATGATGTTGTTTTAGACATTTGGCTATTTTTTAGGGTTAATTAATTAATAATAATAATGATGCAAATTGTATTATTATTTTTCCCCAGTGGATAATACTGATAGAAACTGATCATCCTATATTTGACTTGGGTTAAACACAATTATATGCTTTTTTTCCTCTTTCAAAATTGTATCATTATATAACTGGATATGTGGATAAATTCAAAATAAGGATCCGTAGTATTATTTTATATATGATTTAGTTTATTATTTTTGAAAGTGACTTTGATGTTTTTGATACTTGATAGTGTACTAGATGATTTAGTTTATTATTAGGTCATGTTTGGTTGTTGAACCAAACTTAACTCACCTAATATCAATCATGGTGGACTCACTACTTTTATAACTTTCCATAAAAAAAATAAATTCATCTCACCTACTTTTTACATTTTAACTTAAAAAAACTTAATTAAACTCAGCTCAATGGGATTTACAAAATATTAATATTTATAATTCAACTCAATTCATCTCAATATTCAAACATAGCCAATTTCATTTGTTTAAGATAGCAAGTACAATCTCTAGCTATTATGTAATGAGTATGGATAGAATAATTAAGCTCAATCGAATGAGTTAGGCCAAAATCATCATTCAATAATCAATCAAATTATTTTTGGATCCTTTGGTTCTCTAAATATTGACACCAGATTTTCTGGACGCTAAAAGTGATTAAAATAGTTAATTAGGCTTATTTGAAACAGCACCTATATCCACCCAAGAAAAAGAATTGACACATGCAAGCATCTAAAATCTTAGATCCCATTTAGATATTGAATTGAATTGATGAGATAATTAATTGAGTTATTTATTAATAGTACTAGTCAATTGAGAAGATAGAGTGAGTTTTGTGGAGCCCACCTAAAATAAGTTTAAATATGTTTAGATATTAATATAAGTTTCGAACTGTTTATTAAAAGTTAAAAAAAATGTTAATTATGGGTCTTGCGTATAAAAATGTGTTGAATTAAAAAAATGTGTAGTTCCTACGTGTAAAGAGATTTTGAGTTGAAATAAATTTATTCAATTAAGAGTTAGGTGTTTGAATATTAGACTCAGTTTGAAACTAAACAGAACTGATCTCAATTCAATCTAACTCCCAAACAAAATCTTAATGTCCGAAAAAAGGATGAAATATAACTTTGGCCCCTAAGAAAGGACCAAAATTAATCACTTAACATCTCGAATCTCCGTGTTCTTGCATGGATCAAGTTAATTAGAATACCATCTGTGTATATGGAAGAAATGCTATTTATTAAACCTGTTATCGATCCTTTCATCATTTCCTTATATGTGTTCATGATGTTGAATTATTAGAAATCTATTTATTGTTTCACTTACTTGATTAGAAATCTAACAAGTATAATTTTTCTTTGATCAATTAGAGATTGTTATTGTTCATTAGGACGTTACATCCTAATATAATTAACTTGCTAAAACTTTGGCAAATTGGGCATGAAATTAAGTATTTTAGGCCTCATTTCGATGCACAACTCAGTTGAGTGTATTTCATTTTTAGACTCAGTCAAATATTCAAATGCATGTTTTATCTTTTCTCAGTGCAGTTCAAATGTGAGCACTACGAGAAAAATAAGTTTTTGTGGCCATTTAATTGCAACCAAATGATTATTTGTAATCAATTTTGACTGCAAATAATCATTTGATCGCAATTAAATGGCTACAAATAAGTAGTTTTCTTGTAGTGGAGATTAATAATTAGGCCTCGCACTTGTTCAGATTTCAAATTGTTGGCTGGATACCAACTGACAAACCCACATCAACGTTTAACTTTTTTGTGGCTACAAGTACAACCTCTGTTATTTGCCTTCAATTTCTTTTCTTTTTTTTTTTTTGCTACAGGTTTGGAGGCGGAAGTGGGACAAAGATATCAAGTTCAGTTCAACTTGATATCCAAACACAGCCTACATCTTAATGTCCAAAAAATAGGATGAAGGTAGCATGCATAACTTTGGCCCCTAAGAAGAATAATTGATCGATTTTTTTGGAATCTCGCAAATTCTTCATTGGATATTAATTAGATCATCACATGTAAATTACAGGAGAAATGTGATTTATAAATATTTTAGCGATCATTTTGCTCAATCATTTCCTAATATGTCAAATTAATAGAAATCTATTTATTTTCTCCACTTAATTAGAAGAAAAAAAAATGTCATGTTTCTTTCGATTAGGGAATGTTGTTGTTCTCATTAGGGTATTAGGTCGATGCCTCCTAGTGTTAATCTGCCTAAAAAATATGAGATTAAATTCAAGCAAGTGTCACTTATAATCTCATTTTATCAGAAGCCAATAAATGACTACCACGTAAGGAAAGCACTTCAAAATGACGCATAGTCTATGGGAGAACGCGACCCCCCTCTCCCCTCTCTCTCTCTCTCTCTCAAAATCACCTCTGCTCCCTTTCCCATCTCCTTCGCGAACCCTAAGACCTTCCCTATCTCCTTCACAAACCTTGTTCTCCTTCATGAACCCCTGCTATCACCATAATAAAATAGCAAATTCATCATACGCCTATCTATCTTCATAAAATTGTCAAGAATTCACCTTCTTCCTCTATTTCGTATTTTTATTTTTATTTTTATTATTATTATTATTTTTATTTCTTTCTTTCAAGTAGACTGTAATTTCTTGGAAAGATTCATATGCTTGGCAGGGACTTAGATAGCAAGGTGTTGGAATCCTTGGCGGTGCGGTAATACCTCTAAGAAATTATTCCATCGAACATATTCCCCTCTGAATCCAGGAATAGCGACATGGACTAAATGTCCTGTCCAAGCCAAGGAACTTACTCCGAATAGTCCTGACAAATAATGATTGAGACGGGATTCGGCATTTTTAAAGAGCTCCAACGATGCGGCTATGGTAATGGTTGTAGCCGTGACAAATCCCCAAGGCGCTAAGGTTGGTGGCGTTGGATCAATTTGGAATTCTGAGTTCTTATCGTTATTTGAAATTAAGTATTGAAGTAAGATTATGTTAACAAGTATACCCCCATCTGTTATGTTCATATAAAGAAGAAATTGCTTGGGTTGTCTCTACCCATGAAATTATATGTTTTCTCTTGAGATGGAAATTTGGTGGCTTTGTGGGTAGTCTGCTGTGAAGAATAAAGATTGAAAGTTCTCAGCACAAATTTACAAAGCAATATAGGATTGGTATCTCATATGGCTCTTCGTATAATTGAGTAATTATTCAAAGCTATTTTTGGGTTTATTTTGAGTTTATGAATTTTATTTGTTTGTTAAACTCAAACCTAGAAAGAATTAAGAAGAAAGTTGGAGTTTTGTATGTTGGTTGGAAAACAAGAGAGACCTGGTTTCATGTTAGGCTCAGGAATATGAGGAACGAAAGGAGAGAGGGGGGAAGGGGAGAGAGAGAGAGAGAGAGAGAGAGGCAGATTAGGTTAATGGGGTTGTGATTCTCTGCTATGCACGTTTTTTACAATTTGTGGATTTCATTATGTGGCCAGTGGTTATTAGTTTCTGATAAACACTACTTATAAGTGTCACCTACCCAAAGGGTTTGTCAAAAAATATTTAGTAAATCATGACATGAAATTAAGTCGATTAATTCCCATAGGTAAGGGGCTGAAAAAGGTGAGGTATTTCAAAAGAGAATTATAGTCATCATTCTACTAAGCATCATCCTAATTGTAATCAAATGATTGAAAGACTATTTCTCAGACTTTTACTTCTATTCCAATCATTCTATTCTAATTAAGGAATATTGATGAGATGATAATTATTATAAAAATGATAAATAGAAATTTTTATTTCAAAATTCAAAAGTCATATGATGTAATTACTAATCTATTTCAGCTCACATGCAATATGTGATTTACAGTTGGTATAAATATTAAAATTTTAAGGATTATACTCGATCTGTTTGTAGTCTTCTAATTACTTTGTTTAATGAAATTAAACTAAGGAAGCTTTTATTCATCTTAAGGTCTATTGCTTAAACACACTTGCTAGCATGTCATAACTCAATTATTTAGTAGCTAATATTTAATATTTGATTGAATTACGAACTATTTAAAATATGAAGTGTGCGTAAGATCAATTCACTACAAGGAATAAGGCCATTTGCGACGGTTGCTTTGGTTGCAAAAACAAGCAAATATCGATGCAAATAGTTTAAAGCTTCGATTTTTTAGCATTGCCTGTTGGATGCCATCATTTGATTATTTCTAAGTTTCCGCATCCACTTCCTCAAAGCTTCACAAAATCAAAGTTATTTGCAACGATTTTTTACTGTCACAAATAGCTCGAAACATGCTAATAATGCTCATCCCAATTTCTAGTTGTAATCATGCCAATGCCTATATGCGTTCACAAGTGCTCGGTGCGAAAAGTTTTTTTTTTTGCCGCAATTGATGCGGCAGGTTAGCATCCATTGTTCAAATCATCTTTATTGCTTGTCTATCAACAACTAATTAGTGTGGTCACAATACGAAAGAATTTGTGCCGAAAATAGTTAGTGTTTACCATCACATTTGTAGGTCGTCGATATTTGAATTCTGTTACTGTGAGTAAAGTTAGTAGCAAATACATAGTATTTCTGCCAAAAATAGTTTTTCACAACGAATCGTTCTCGCCATATTAGAACTTTGGCAATGCAAGTTTAGTTGCAATCCTGCCGCATATTCTTACCTCTTCCATCAACCTTAAGTCACTGCAAAACACAAATTACGCCAAAAAAAAAAACAATTAGAGGCATATTGCACATAATGCCTGTCTCATCCATATGGCATTTCGCTACAAATGTCAACAACCATATGCTAGAATGTCCATTTTAATTTTAAAGTTTGTTCTTTCCATTTAAAGTTGAGGAACTTGGAATTAAACAAAAGTCTTAAATATCACTATCAATCCTGAGGCTTTCAAACACACCATGTGTCGCATTTGGAGACCTTCCAAGAGTATAAAGTTTCAATCTTTAAACTCTGAGATAATGCTTGTCAAATTTGAGGAAAACAGGGATAAAGTTCGGGTGCAACATGATCGCCCTTGGATCTTTGACAAGCAATTGGTGTTGACATAGAAGTTTGATGGCCAGCTGCAAGTTTAGGATATCAAGATGTACGAGGCGGATTTATGGGTTAGAGTCCATGATTTACCCCTAATGGCATGTAATGAATATATGGAAACTCAAGTAGGAGAATCTCTTGGCTGATTTTGGAAATGGACTTGGATGATGATGATCTAGCTTGGGGGAAAGTTCTGCGGATTCATATTCGTTTAGACATTTGGAAACCTCTGTTATGCAGAAAGAAGGTCTCATAGGAGACAAGCAAGACTACTAAGTGCGATTCAGTTACGAACAACTGCCTGATTTTTTCTACCAATGTGGGTGCCTTGGCCATGGGCATCGTGATTATGAGGTCTTCAATAAGAGGCTAGTGTTTGCAAAGGTGGAAGTGTTCCCATACAAACTGTGGTTGCGAGCGATGCAAAGGGAAATTAAAGTGGTAGACAGAAGGATGTAAAGGATACAAATGTTGACCAACAACCTGCAACTCCTCAGGGTACAACTGGAAAATTGCTTGTAACTAGCCCACCGAAAGCATCGGACATGATCTCGAGTGCTATCCCCACACCCTTCCAGTCGCAGGAGTCCAAATGGGTAATGGGTGTAACTGCTCAAAACTCACCACCAATTTCGAGATTGCTGGTGATACTTGATTCGATGCGTAGTGAAAGGGATGAGGAAATTCAAAAGAAGCTGTTAAGAGATGATTCTGGGACAATGTTCAAAGGAAAGCCGACCTTGACATCAACACCAAAGAACCCCTGCACAATGTCATTTTTCAAGTTGCTGGGCCTGTTTTTTATAAAGGAATGGGCTGCAAGTCTAATGGAGTTGAGATTAGAGATGGGCCGAAGGCCAAAATGGGAAGGCCTAAGCTGAAGCCCAGGGTTACTAAAACAAATCAGGAAGCTTCTGGTTTCACTATGGATTCTCAAAAGCGTAAGGATATCCTCTCATTGGCAAAAACTAATCTTCGAGTTCGAAAGAAACCATCTTCGCATCTACCGGTGGGTTTGTGCTTAAATCAACATGATTATTTATCGGCAGAGGTTGTGGTACAACCTCAACGGTCGCCATGAAACTCCTTAGCTAGAATCCCCGAGGGCTTGAGAACCCATAGGGGATTCGAACCCTCCATGACTTGCTTAGGAAGGAAGGTCCCGATGTGAAGGCTTGCATTATGAACAATTACAAATTCCATTTGGGCTTTATTAACTGCTTATATGTTGATTGTTTGGGTCGAAGAGGAGGGCTTGCTCTCTTATGGAATAGCAATGTTGATTTGCATATTTTGAATTATTCCTCTAGCCATATCCATGCCTAGATTAAACATGATACTAATGAAAGTCAAGATCTTTTTGTGTCGGGTATTTATGGGAACCCTAATCCTAATCATAGATGTGAAACCTAAAAGTTAATTAAGGGTTTCTCTCATTTGTTGATAAGTCTTGGCTTCTTTATGGAGATTTTAATGAGGTGTTACTACCCTCGAAGAAGAAGGGAGGAAGATTAAGACCTGAGCCTCAAATGGAAGCATTTAGGGTTGTTCTCAATGATTGTAATTTGAAGGACTTGGGTTATCAGCATAATCGTTTTAGTTGGAGTAATCGTCATGAAAGGGGAGATTGTATATGGTAAAGACTAAACAGGCGTCTAGCCAACCCTAAATGGTTTAATTTGTTCCCTAAGGCTTCAGTCATTCATGGCTCGGCCACTTATTCAAACCACATTCCCATATGGCTGGAACCTTCGATTTTAGGTTAGTGTCAAAAAAGAAAGAAACTATTCAGATTTGAGCCTATGTGGATAGGACACTTTGTTTGTGAAAGGATTGTAGATTGTGTTTGGTTTAAGGGGTCTGATATATCTATGGCTAGGGTTATGAATTCCATTAAAACTTGTGGCGATAGGTTATTTTAGTGGAACTCAAATTCTTTTGGAAATGTCCATAAGAAATTGGCTGAGCCTAGGTTAGCTTTGGTTAGGATTCAAAAGAAAGACCCTAATGTAACTAATACTGATTTCGAGAAGGTTGCTAGGGAAAATGTACAAATGTGGTTAACAAGAGAAGAAATGTTATGGAAACAAAGATCTAAGGCTTTGTGCTCGCAAAGTGGGGACCAAAATAAGAAATATTTTCATTCAAAAGCTTCTAAAAGACGAAAAAAGAATTTTATTGACAGATTGCAAGGTGAGAGGGGCATATGGCTAATTGGTTCCCAGAGGAATAATCTAACTCTTGAGTATTTTTCAGTCCCTTTACACATTTTTAAACCATAATAGTTCTCAAGAAGTTTTGAAGGGGTTACTCCTAAGGTCACTACACCCATGAATGAAGACTTACGTCAGAATTTTACCGTTGAGGAAGATCTTTCTACTTTGAAACAAATTCACTCCCACAAAGCACCAGGTTTCGATGGCATATCCCCTATGTTTTATCAAAAGTATTAGCACATCTTTGGAAGAAAGGTTTCAGCTGCTATTTTGGATGTGCTTAACTTGGGTGTTTTCCCCTCAGGGCTCAATCATACCTATGTGGTTTTAATCCCAAAGAAGAATAAACCCACTGTAGTTTCTAATTTTAGACTAATTAGTTTATGTAATATTATTACAAACTAGTTTCTACCGTCATTACTAGTCACTTGAAGTTGGTGCTACCCTCTATTATCTCTAACACTCAGAGTACTTTTGTGCCAGAGAGACTTATTAATAGTAATATTTTGATTGCCTATGAGTTAATTCATTTTCTGAAAAACAAGAGGCAAGGAAAAAATAGGTATATGTCTCTTAAATTAATATGTCTAAAGCCTATGATAGGGTAGAATGGGATTTCTTAGCAGATAATATGCTCAAGTTGGATTTTGTCAAAAGGTTTGTGGATCTAGTCATGAATTGTGTAAGATCAATAACTCTCTCTATTATAATCAATGGGATTCCCCCAGATTCTATTGCCCCAGCTAGAAGAATTGAGCAAGAAGATCCTCTATCTCCCTACATTTTCCTTTTATGCACTGAAGGATTAATTCACTTATTAAAAGAGGCTAAAAACATAAACTTAGTGGTTGGTGCAAGGATTTGCAAGGGTGCTCTACGTGTTAATCACCTTTTGTTTGCAGATGACTCTGTATTTTTTGTCAAGCTGATGCTACCAATATGATAATATTCAGGCCTTGTTAAGAAGGTACGAAGTAGTGGGTCAAAAGATAAATATGGCTAATACTTCTATGCTTTTCAGCTCTAATGTTCTAGGGGTTGTAAGGCAGGATTTAATGCATAGATGGGGTGGGGCAATGCTGCAATAGTAAGAAAAATAATTGGGGCTACCTCTTATGGTTGTAAAAAATAAAAAAGGGGGTTTTTGCTAAAATTAAGAGTAGAGTTTGGAAGAAACTCCAATGCTGAAAGGAGAAACTCTTATCACAATGAGGTAAAGAAGTCTTATTAAAGGCAGTAGCTTTATCCATTCCTTCTTATGTAATGAATTGCTTCCTTTTGCCAAACAATTTTGGCAAGGAACTAGAAAGAATGATGACTGGTTCTAATGGGGTTAGAATTCTCAAGACAAATGGATTCACTGGGTCAGATGGGATCTTATGTGTAATTCAAAGTTTAAGTTTGGACTGGGTTTCCAAAATCTTAGAATCTTTATTATTGCTTTATTGGCCAAACAAGCATGGAGAATCTTAAAAGCTGGAAACTCATTACTTCATCAACTCTACAAGGCAAAATATTTTCCACGCAATTCTTTTCTTGAGGCAAAGTCGGGTAATCTTCCATGTTTTCCTTGAAGAGGAATTTGGGAGGCAAAAAAGTATCTGTTGAAGGGCTACCAATGGAGAATAGGGGATGGAGCTTCAGTTAGAGTATAGGATGATATTTGGATTTCTGGGCACAATATTTTAAAGGAAGAGTTTTTAGTGGCTACAGATGTTGATATGGATCTGAGAATCTGTTCTTTAATTCATTTAACCTCTGGTTGGTGGGATATTTCTAAAATTCGAGTTCTCTTCAATCCAATTATTATTATGGTTTATCATAAAAAAGTGGGTCGACCAACTTAAAAAAGTGAAATTTTTATACAAGGTATGCGCCAAATTTATTTTGTATATATTATTATTCTTAATGAAATATTCTCAATAGAAATCAAAATGTTACTATTTTATTACGGGATAGTGCCACGTACATAAAATGTTTTATTATTTAACCCTAAAAGAAAAACGGAGACAATATTTTTGTATGAAAAAAAAATGAAGAGAAATAATTAAACAAAATACATACATCCGATGGAGGTAGGGTATAATATATATGGACTATAAGGATATCATTATCGGTAAAAAAAGAGTACAATTTAAAAAAAAAAAAACTAGCTAAAAGAATAATGAATTGATTGAGAGGCATGTTGCCATATTATCCTTTGTAAGAGTACTGGGGGTGGATCACGTACATTATCCATTGACTGACTAAGGTTGATGTATCTATCACTCAAAAGGAGAGAAGAAAAATAATTAATGAAAGATGGTTGGTTCAACTAGTTTAATGAATTTTTTCATTAAAAACAAAACAAAACAAAAGAAATTAAGCAAACAAACTGAAACCCATAGAAAGAAAGAGAGTAAGTGGTGTGCATACGTGTTGGAAAATAAGACATAAAGAAGCAATTCCCTATGGGGTTCCTCTACTTCTACTTAAATTTAGAAATGTGCTAGGGAGTATCCACACATTCAGGATACTCCCTCTCACATGAACAATGTATGAACAGTATCATATACTGTTCATGTGAAGGAGTGTATCCTGAGTGTGAATACTCCCCATAATTTTTCTTAAATTTATCCCATTCGATTGCACTCTAATTTCTAGCTTCCTTCTCAAACTCTCTTTTACGTTAGCTGGCTACTACTACTAGCCCCCTTTGATTTTCAACTCTTTTGTTTTTTTTAGTACTTCATAAACGCAGTCTACTCTTTTAAATAAAATAAAATAAATAAATATTAGATCTATATAAAAAGATTAATTTTATAATAATAATCAATTTCACTCTTTTTTTAAAAATAATGCACACATGTACGCAATCCAACATTATATCTAGTATTATTCTCTTTTAAAAATAATGTAGATACAATTATTTTTTAATTTTTTTTTAAATATTATTGTTTGTTATATTTATTTAACTCTGACAGCTTGAATTAAGGAATAGTAATACTATTGTTAAACAGCTATGTCAAAAAGCCAAAACAAAGGAACATTTCAGAGAGACCATATCAGACAAGACTACATATGAGATGACTATTGATGAAATCACACGTGTCTGTGCATTGATTCAAAAATTGTTTCCATGGCCTACGACTCCCCACCTTATCTTTTGAGCACAAAATATCCTAAACATGTGGAGCATTGAAACGCTAATCTCTCAAACACTATGATTGAATCTTTAAGAAAGACAAATCACTGAGATAGGCATTATCACACTCGTGGAAAAATTGTTGCAAACAAACTGTTCTTACATAATTTGGTTTCAACGGAAATGAATCCTTTAAAATGAACACACTAACGCAAAAATGGACAGTACAGAATGTAGCAGACCTTCGAACAAAAATGAATCCTTCACTTTGACCACATAAACGTAGAAGGTGAACAATTACAACTGGGAAGAAATCCAGTTCAATCAGTGTTTGTTTCAACCAGCAACCAGGAGCTTTGTATAAATCAAATGGTCACATCTACCTGTACTTACGGAAATATGATAAGATGACAAACACTTCCATCAGGTAGGAAGCAGTGTAACCAAAGCTCTCCGAGTAATTTAAACCATGCCCTTGAGGCAAGTGATGTTGAACCCTCTACAGAAGAAGGCAGAAATAAATAAAATGAGAAGAAAAACATCAATATTAGAAAACAGGAGAAAATAAGAAATGATATTTACATTCATAAAGTACGCAAGCGGTACGCAATGTCTTTGAAAAAGTATGTAAATACGGGATACAGGTGAAAAAACTAATTTTTTTAAAATAGATCCCCCTTTTTCAAAGGATTGCGCACACACTCTACAATTATATCTAACGTTACTCGAAAGAAATAGAGTTGAGTGTTATACTTCTCACAAAAAACAAAAAATACGTTAGAGCACCTGTTGCAGCAACTGAGACGGATCTCAGTAAAAAACACATTAGGATTAAATACAATCTGAATTCAGTCTACGAGCTGCTAAGCCAGCCTTCTGCTTATTTGGTACATATTCAAATTGGCTAAAGTCCACGCCAGCAGCAGGGGGCCTACAGGGAAATACACCAAGTCAAAGATCATAATGCTAGCAGTAAAAGCCAGAAGAGCAGTAATCTTGGGCATTAGGGTTGTGGTATATTACCTATTGGTATGAGTATTTCGAACATCTTTTAGAGGAGCACGGAGGCCACTTGCTCGAGAACCAGATGAAGTGTATCTAAATGACCTTATTCCTGAAACAAATTTTTCTATTGATTTCTCAGCTATTTCAGAATATTGGCTTAAATGGGAAATGTTGGATCCAAACTTTTCTTCAGCTATTGTCTCTGAAGATGTTGCACAGAGTTCAGGTGCATGGTGACCTAGAGTAAAGAAAAACGAACATATCCAATGTTATGTTCTGCCAAGTTTAGGACCATAGTTATCCAGAGTAATAAAGCGTCTAGGAGAATAGTTTTACAGAGTGACAAACCATACAATATATATTTTCTATCTTGTTAAAAACATGGCACAAACAGGAATTAGATAATATGGAAAAGGCATAAATCTGTATGAGTTATCTTAGATAAATTATGCTTATTTAAAACGGTCCATTTCTAACAGCATCTTAGCTTTTGAGATAATTCTAGTGCAGATTCGTGCACACATGCACCTACATCTATGAAATTTTTTGAATTAGGCCACATGAAAAAAATTGCTTGATTATTAATAACTTCCTGTTATTTTATGAATGCGGTATGCAGGGAGATCTTAGCAAGAAATAAGGCAAAAGGCAGCTTATAATGAATGAATGCTAAAATTGTAGAAAACGTGTTATTTTTTGTCAAAAGTGATACTGACATATTCATAAAACCAATAAGAAAACAAATGTAATTAATTCCTTATATGGGATTCTTCACTTCAATATAAAATATGCCTCATTAGCGTAATATTTATATATATACCTCATGTATCACTCTGGGAAATTAGCAGAAATTCACCATCCTAAACCCTAGTTGATCTCAATATTAACTTGCTTGGGTTTTGTCAAAACTAATGATCTCAATATTAATCCCAGAAATATCTATGCATTCCTCATCTCGTATGCTATATAGACAGGTAATTGCCATTCTAGGAGTTGAAACTGTCTCTATCATATTAACTTTAGCATTCACAAGCAAGGAAAGGAAACTATTAGGCTATATAACAATTATTATGAACAGAAATCCCACATTTTACACCTTTTCTAGAGGCAAGGGTTGTAAGGATTACAGCACACAAAAAACTAATAAATAATGTAGGAGTTCGCTAAACCAAATGGCCTTTAAGTTCAACTAAATAGATGTGTATCGCAGCATTGATAAATGTACTTTGGGACCATGACAAGGTTCCAAAGCCATCACCATGAAAATGAATGAAATGGCAATTAAAAACAGATCAATTGATCAAATAACTTATTTATTGGGAAAGATAATTTCATATAGCAAGACAACAAGCATAAGCTTAAGTACTTGCACCCATGCCTAAAAATGTTGATCATTAATGTCTAACTTTTATTTTTATTGGAACCAGATATCCAGAACAGCGTCCCAACTAATCTAGAGGGTGCACAGGCCCTCAGCAAGAAATTTCCCGCTAGTGCACCTCGGTTAATTCAAGAGGTTCAAATCACTCAGTCCAATGGCCCCTAGAGATTGTTTGCACCCAAGGGATATGAACCTTAGACATAGGAGGAGCAACACCCCTAAACCCAAAGCCTTTACCACTTGAGCCAACCCCTAAGGGTTAATCATGTATGTCTAATTTAGTAAAGCATAGCTCAGAAACTAATAGCTTTCAACATTGATACATACCATTTTCAGTAAGGGATGCATCTCCATGCCTGTGCTTGGGTTGCACGTCTTCCTAAAGCAGTTTCAACAAATAAAAAATATGAAGATTATATGAGGTATTATCAAGATATTAATAAAAGAATCTATTTAGAGGACCTACTTTTTTAATGCAGTCCCTTAAGGAGCTCTTCCTTTTCCTAACCATAGCCATAACATGGTTATTTCTGAAAGAAAAATCCTCGGGTATGCTATTCTTGTAGATACCAACACCATCATTCTTTGCCTTCTGTTGCTCATTATTTGGTTTTGCCTGGTTTTCTGACTTGTGCTGAAAATAAGAACTCCTTATCACAACCTTCCTTATCTCTGTTCTTGTTTTGCCCTCAACTGCATCTGGAACATTCTTGCACTCACGCTCCTTCTGCAATGCTGTACAAGGTTTATGAATTGAATGCCTGGGTTGTTGTAGTAGAGTTTGTTCTGGACTTCTTGTCTCAGGGCTCATATCTTTTATGCTCATAAAATACAAGGAAGTGAGTATCAAGTATGAACTCATAATTAAATCTGTAGATCTTTAGAGTAAACCATAACCTTACCATGGGTAGGAGATTCTGAACGCCCTGGAATTTTAGTGGCAAAACTATCTTCTACCTAAAGAACCAAGAGAAACCAATTCTGATATCAAAGTAATGCCCAAGAAGCTTTCAGTGACCAACTATCACATAACATTCAGCTGGAATTTGTCACCAATTCCACTCATAGCACTCACAGGATAGTTTGCAGGAAGGGCAGTCCCTGTGTTTTTGGAGTCAAGCGGGGATTCTGGCAAGCAGTCCATTTTACATTCAGCAGCTTCCACAATAACATTTTCCTCGGGATTAAAAGAAGAATCATCATCTGTACTTGGATGATTAGGTGATGTCCGAGGAGCCCTGAATTTTCTCTTTGCTTCAAGGGATGCAAAGCCTCCAGGTGTTAAGAAAAAATATAATACTAGAAAGATAAAATGTGATGCAAACATGTGGCAGTCACCAGTGCCATAAACTTATCAGCCATTGATGCGTAAAGGAAATTGGAAAGTTCATCCATTGTGGTTCCACATAAAATGCTCAGATACATCTCGGATATTTAAAGGAAGCAATCCTTTATGGCAAGGGATGCTTCTAGCACTTTTTGGCTCTGAAGCAGAACAAATAGAAACTACTGTATTTTAAATTTTAAAATGCAATACATGAATATAAAAAAAAAAAAAGAGAGAGTATAATAATCAAACACGAGAACAAAGGCATCAAAGGATACAGAAATACTTGGTCAAAAGATTCTTCTGCACTGGCAAATCTAGCTTTTTTCCTGCTCTTTCAGGATTGAATTGTTTACTTTGGGAAGTTCTGTCAAGCACCATGGGAACTGTAACATTCTCTCCCTGTTAGTTCAAATCTAAAAAATTAGTGAGGAGAAAAATCGAAACAAATGTAACAAAACTAATTAGTTCAATTCCTAAAGTCAAAAGTATTATTTTCATGTCTGATGCAGTTCAGAATAGGCCAGAAGTATCAAAATGTGTCGCACTAACTTGACATGCTTTCACTATTCTGCTTTGGTACATGAACAAAACTAGTCATACGACAGGTCTAGTCCATTTTGGGAAACTGTTCAACACACACTCTTCATTGTAATTAAAACAAATAAAATTAATTTGCTGCGAGATGAGATTTAGTTGGATACTTAACATGATTTTCATATTGAAAGAAAAAAAAAATTTCATAACACCCGTGCTTAATAAAAAACAATCTAAACATTTCAGTATGAAAAATAAAATCATTCACATCAAAATGACCGAGATTTTGGTCAAACAAAGATTTAACCAGCAAGAAAAGTAAATTAACTACCATAAACAAGACTTGTCCGTTCTAATTGTTCCCTTTTTATTCTGATTAACTACCATAAGCATTAAGCCTGGTCATTAAGTTTGAAATTGTTGAGTGGTTTGGCTTCCTCCACGGGTAGAAGCTAAGTCCAACTAAAAGTTGGACTTTTTATTCAATTCAGTTTTGGAATATTGTTATCCTCTGCTTTGTAATGACTGTTACAACTCATTGAATGTGCATGGAACTGAGAAGAGGGAGCTGCATACAAAGATATAGAAAGTCACATGGTAAGAGAGCAGCTTTAGTATTCTGTAAGCCAAAGACTTGTAGGTAGGTAAACAAAATCTTGTGCTTTTGTATCTTGTATGAAGGGTATTGGAGTTCTAATTTGATAAAAATGCTCGTGTAGTGAGATATTGACTGATTAGGACTTTGGTATGAGTTATTTTTATTACTATCTTGTATCTCCGCCAGTATATGTAAGTTTTTCAAGTCAAACCATTTATATTTTGGTATTTTGTGTGATTGCTGGGTTTTATTATCATCTCTTTTACTTCTTGGTGATCCTAAAATCTATATTGTCGCAACTGAAGTCTGAAATACTGTAGATTAATTGACAATAAGTTTCCGTGTTTATGGATCCATAGATTTATGTACCAAGTTTGATTAAATATGCCTCAATAAATATAGTATTAGAAAATTTTTACATATAAAATTTTCCTCTTGTATTCTGAATGACTTTCTGCATAAGCTTTCTTTTTCCTTTTTGACATGGGCTAAATGGTAAACAAGGGAAAGCAGTTCAACTGAAGCATCCTACAAAGATACAAAAGCAACAGCATTTGTAAAGGGGGAGCACGCATGAGAGAGAGAGAGAGAGGATGTACCTGAATTGGAGTTTTCGTAAATGGATCAAGATTGCCTTCTGCGATGCCTTTTGCTTTATGTTTCGCTATTAATGTGTCCCATGTCAAGGAACAATCTCAAGCATTTTAATTATTAAAGCAGTGTGGGGAGAAATAGACAAATTGAGCTCTAAGTAAAGGATATGGGCCTAGGAAGTCCAAATTATCCCAGCCGTTATCAGATATGTCAGACAAATGAACAACATCTTCATTGACAGGATCATATACCCGTTGATGCTGGAAAGTCAATATTGCTTTCTTGAATGATTCTTCATACAATGGAGGGACAGAAACAGTGCTGTACCTCAAGTGTTTAATTACCTGTATTGAACCAATCACCATTAGAAATATTTCAGAAAAATAAATTCAAAATTGTCCAACAGAATGCAAAGGAATTCTTCTGATAGTGAAAGAATCTGAAGCCAATTGAAAACTATAACTTCATCCTGCGCACAACCAAAAGCAGTTCTTGGTATATCTAAATTTTTGTTTCTTTTTTTCTATTTTTGCCACTTTTTCTTAGTTTCTCTTATGTTTATGTACACTTTGCATAATGAAGTTATCAGCTGCAACGATCCTACACTCACCTTGTCGTAACTTTTGAATTTCTTGATTAATGCATGAGCCCTTTTCAGGCCCATTCCTGGTAATGACTGCAAGTAGTCACATCCACTCAGAATACACATCTCTAGAAGCATCTGCTTAGTGAAACTGGCAAAACTGAGCTCCTTGTTCTGCTGTAGCATGGAATATCGAAATTCAACACCTTGCCCAAACTTGTCCATTTTAAAGATGATCTGGTTTCAAGAAAGAAGTTCATGCATCCCAGCCAATTAGCAAAGAGTAAGATTTTTCTAGAGGATATCAGAAATTGTGATGAAATAAGAATTCAGCCAATTAACTTCTATTGAACTCACTCTAGGACAACCAAATGGTATAAGATCTGAGTCCTCAGTAATAACTGCTTCAACATGTTTGCCAATGGCCAAGAAGGTCATTTGGGCATCTGCCTCATAAGGAGCCACAATATAAGATACATTCTCCTGTTTTAACACCTTCCGCATGAAACCGTGTCAGAGTGAGGCAAGACATTAACCATCATCATGTAGAAAATAAATCTAATTCACAAACTGATCCTTCAGGAAATTTAATTTTATCTGGTGCCTTAAAAAGCTTTTTCCTACCTGGATTAGTTCATGTGCAATCAAAGGGGAAATATCAACAGCTTTCTGGTAGCACTCATAAGCAGCAGCAGAATTTCCATCTAACTCATGCTCAATACCACGTGCAAGATTTTCCTTCCTCACCCTGCAGTTGTAGGTAAACAAAAAAAAATTAGTTCAATGTTTGATAATGCAGTCATTCAGTTATCAAAATCTTAAGCACAATCCTTTAGACAGTCAAATATTACTGGTCTGGTCTTAAAAAGATGTCGAAAGTTCAAACCCATTGGGTCTTAGTAAGGAAAGAACTAAAGAAACAAGACAGAGTGCCCAACAGCAGGGAAGCTCCATATTATGCCTGTTATACAAGTAAAATAAATTTTATCAATACAAACAGAAAGACATAACCCAAGTACACATGACATATGCAAGAGAAAGATACCCATTTAGGAGTTTGAGATAGATATAGGGAAACCGTGAAAACTGAGTCCATTGAAATCCATAGCAATAGCCCAGAGGAACAACAAGTTGACAAAGAAATTTCTAAATTCATCCAGAGAGCATTCCCAATCATCAAATCTCTAGTCATTCATTCCAACCGTATTATATCTTTCCGAGGCAGATCAAAGAAACGTCTAAAGGAGACCTTTCAATAGAAGAAGTGGAAGGAATGTAAGGTGCAAGAATCTAAAAAAAAAAAAATCAAGAGCTTAACTTTGCGATTCAATCACAAACAAGAATGTGACAAGAGAAGGTTAAAAAAAGCTAAAACTTATCCGAACTGGACCGCTGAATGTTTAGGTTAGAAAGAATTGCACGATGTAGGGTCACTATATAAATGTTAACACAACCACAAAAGAGACCATCTATACAAAAACAAGAATTTGATCAAAAGTTCCAAATAGTATACAATCTAGAGGAATTGGCATAAAACAAGGATTTTTTTACTCTCTCCTCTCTCTGAAATGACTCGCTCTGGTGATCTGTGCTGGAATTAATTCTCTCTTTTGTGCTATTTGGATTTGTCGACGTTTATTGTCGATAGTCTCAAGATAGTGTTCGCAAAGAGGTTGTCAGTGGATACAAAACTTTTATTTTCTCTATTGAGGAAGATAGCTCCATCAAAATCTCAGAGAGAAGTAAGAAAGTTAGTTTATTTTCTTGGGGAGTGTTGATGACATGTTTCACACACCGGTCACCGATCTCAACCGCCAACAACATAAGGAAAGTGGGGGCTCTATACAGATGAAACACCTCTAATGCTTAAGTCAGTTTCCAGCTATTAGAGAGAATTTCAATGTATAAGATATTGTTAGTCCATAATTCTAACATGGTACTCAACTTCTATACTACTTGCCGAGGTGGTCCTGTGTATCTTGGGTCAAAGATGTATTTCTTCCCTACAGGGACCGCATTGTGGTCTTTAATGTGACATGGCCACCCTAGGCCATGTCCCTGTGGCAGGTTGGGGAGTGCGGCCACCTTCTATGTGCTCTGTTAGGGGTAGAGGTTTACGCCTTGCACTTCATGAGGGACAGGGGGCCATACCGAGATCCCTTTTTCTCTTCCATGTCTGTCCTTGAGAACAACTTGGCTCTACCACTACGTGTGTGCGCAAGGCAATTTCCAAAATGGCAACGTCTTATCATTCCATGCCCACTTTCTTTCTGCATAGGCCCTGGGTCGCTTTCTCCTTTCACTGGTTTGTGAGTCGATCACACTTTAGTCGTCGGAATAAATGGGCTCCACGTGATAAGTCAGGTCCAACCTAGTAGGGGACGTAAACATCCCTTCCAGAGAAGGTCGTGTTGGAGTATTTGGTAGCTTCACTCGAGGGTTGTATATAGGTTGGGACAAGTAAAGAGTTCTACAAAACTATCAAGATTGATCACATGCTTTTGTGATACAAAGATGTTCGACCTACTTTGGTTGTTTTGTGGTTGTGGTAGAATATGGGAGTGACAGTAAAAGGGATTTTATTATCATTCATGGTAATGGTTAGATGGATTTCTCTGGTTCTCTAGGTGAAGAGTGTTTGTCTAGTAACTCTATTATGTGGTTGAAAATTAGAGGAAAGGCAATGTCGTTTGGCTATTTAGTGGTTTAACGGAGAGAGCCTTTGAAGAGGTTGTAACTTGGGGTGTAATGGGTCTTTTTTGGACATTTTGTAGAACACATCGATATCCACAAATTTTGAAAATTTAAGAACCGATACCACTAAAACTGAAACTTCCAATTTTTCCAATTTCAATCCGAACCTCTTTTTCCGATTTTAAGAATAAACAAAATCATACTCCAACAAAACTTTAGCAAGTGATTATATCTCTCATTTTATAATATTTGGCTAAAAAGTTATAAAATTAAATTTATATGCTAATGTCAAAATTCAAATGTTATATTAAGAATATAAGATTAATTTATATTATAACATAAATCAGATGTTATATTAGAACTTTCAAGATAATTTAATGTTATTAAATGTCATATTATTTTTTTTACAAGTATTATATATATTAATATCAATAGGAGTAAGCAAGTACACTAGGCGTATACAAGAAACACAGCCTATATTAGAGAGCCCCTAATGACCAATAAGCCTGTGAAAATTAAAAATTTGTCCAAAATACACCAAGCCCAAATGGGAACAAAACATACCTCCCCAACCCCAACCACAATTACAACCCAATACTCCCTCTACGAGGACCGCTTTATAATACCCTTCCTTTAGTCTTCCCTTGACTCGAACTATCTCCCTTATCATCGTAGTTGATTACCCAATAAAGACACTTTAATTACCTGATTTTCTTAAATCTTGATTTGGTTTCAAGCGAGTACCCCGCCTTAATCGTTGCGAGTAGTGCTGCAAATTGTTGCCACATCCCTTATATGAAAGCCCCACACACTGTCAAATCTCGTTAACTGCAAAATCCAATCCACGCACCAACAACAAACCCATAATTTCCTCCTCACCACCTCTTGCATTAACATCTCGAGTCTCGTTAGTAGTTATATTGTTCTTATCCATGGTTGTTGTCACCATTGAAGGTTCCTTCACCTCCGACATAAGTGTTGTCATTCCATTGACCAAAAACATTGCTTGTAGGTGCACAACCCCCCAACGAATCTTGTTGTGCCACTTAGTCAAACCCTACTGCTCCCTCAAGCGGCATAGAATAAATAGGCTAGGCTCATCCCCTCCTCCCGAAACAAGTTGTGAAGCACAAGCTTCTATTACACCCTTTTTATATTATATTAATTAAAAATTAGCATATAATATATATAATATCATATAAAAACTATATAAATAACAATTTATATATAATATAAAAAGCTAAAATTAAAAATATATACCGGTCCAATTAGGTTCAAACTGATTTTCAAAATATGAAAACCGGTACCAGACCAGTTTAGAATTGGGTTTGGTTTTTAAGAATTGGTTTCGATTCTTAAGAGCTGGTTACAAACCACACTATTTGGTCCGGTTAAATTAGTTTACTAGTATTTTTTTTTACACCCCTAGTTGTACAAAAGTGAAGCTAAGGTGAGGGGCTCAAAATCTTTCAAGGATGTTTTGGTACGTTCGGCACGTTTTTCAGCTATTCATTCTAACATCAATGGTTGTGGGTGGATGGTGTGGGGAGGGCCAGTGTGCTCATCGTAAGTCACCAGCCAAGTGGGATTGTCACTAGAAAGCTTGTTCTTGAGAGTGGTATGCATAGTGTCACGTCTGATGGTGAAGATGAAAGGTGCTGGAATTATTGATGAACTTATGGAGATTAGGGAGAGGACTAACGGTTTTTTATTTGGGGAAGCTAGATAATACTTTGGGCCTAAAAGAGGAGGTGGGCCAGGAGGTGATGGGTACTAGCGAGAAATCCCAATCTATTTCTAAGGTTGTTAATCAGGTGTTTAAGAATAGTTGTGGTGCTGAGGCCCATGGGCCTTCCCGTTTGGGTGGCTTAAATAGAAAGGAAAAATGTTGGGCTTTCATAATTCTTTACAATGGCGGACTAAGCATGCTATGGCTTCTTTGCCAAACTCCCGAAATACATGATTCGCTCCCCTCACGGCGAATTTGACACAGAACTCTTTGTCAATGACGTCTAAGCTCAGGATAAACATTTTGACTATGGTTGGGAAGACTTGTAGTGCGGGAGAGTTAGGGCCGCTACCATCCATGGTGACAGAGCCTCCAGACTCAAGATGGCATATGGTGGTTATTGGCAGTCATCATGGTCTCATCTACTCACAAAGACCGAACCTCCAGACTCAAGATGGCTTATGGTGGAATCCTGAAGACAGAGGAAAATTCACAGTCCATTCGTTCTATAAGGTGCTCAGTCAAGGACCGGCGACACAATTTCCGTGGAGGAATATTTGGCGACACAAAGCACCTCCAAAAGCGGCATTCTTC
The DNA here is from genome assembly GCA_036898215.1 of Platycarya strobilacea. NCBI lineage: Eukaryota > Viridiplantae > Streptophyta > Magnoliopsida > Fagales > Juglandaceae > Platycarya > Platycarya strobilacea. The sequence continues at coordinate 36,276,363 of CM072547.1, forward strand.
GTTTGGACAGTTTCGTTAGGGAAGATTTTTACTACAGACAACTTGAGAAAAGAGGGAATTATTATCATATACTGGTGTTGTTTGTGTCGCAATGGGGGGGAGTTGGTAAATCATCTCCTTCTACATTGCGAGACAGCTAGAGCCTTTTGGTGTGCGGTCTTTAGTAGGTTGGAGTTAGCTTGGGTTATGCTAGAGACCATAATGGCAACAATGGCATGCTGGAACTCTATTAGAGGCGAGCGGCATATCAGAGCTGTATGGAAGATGATTCTCAAATGTATCATGTGGTAACTTTGGTTAGAACGTAATGAGCGAACATTCGAAGACAAGGAGGAAACCAAGGAGGAATTGATTGCTTTATTTTTTAGAACCCTCTGTACTTGGTCCATTGCCGTGGATTTCAACGGCATGAACCTACATGATTTCTTAGCTTCTAATATGCCTAGTGGATAAGACATGACTTTCCTTGTTTGTAATTGCCGTGAACCTTTGTAATTGGCTTTTGCCTGGTTTAATAAATTTTTACTTATCAAAAAAAAACAAGACAAGGAGTTAAAGAGAATAACATGTTTGGTTAATTATGATTCGATGGAAGTGTTGATCATAGAAGATCCAATGGTAGGGGGACTAGTTTGTTTTTATAGAGCCAAAGCTTATATCATGGAATGTTCAGAGGACCAAATGATCTTAACAAACATCTTCATATTGAGAGCTTGTTAACGCTGTGGAAAATTGATATTGTTTGTTTGCAAGAAACTAAGTTGCATTGGGTAGATTGAAGTCTTATTAGAAGCTGTGGGGTTGTTTGTATGCGGGATGGGCCTTTCTCCATTCTAAGGGGACTTTAGGTGATGTGTTGGTCATGTGGAATATAAGGGTAGTGGAAAATTTGGAGGAATGTATTCTGGAATTTCCGATGGCTTGTCATTTTAAAAGTGTAGCCGGTGATTTCGAGTGGGCCTTCGCTGGAATTTATAGCCCTAATGTGGATAGCAGTAGAAGTTTGTTGCGGGATGAGCTTGCTAGTTTAATTAGTTGGTGTAATGTGCATTGGTGTGTTGCTGGCGATTTTAATGTCATATGATTTTTGAGTGAGAAGTCGACGGACTCTAGCTTTACGCCAACAATGAGAGTTTTCTGAGTTCATTTTTAGGCTGATTTTGTTGATTTACCTCTTTTGGGGGTGCTTTTACATGGTCCAATAATAGGACTTGGTCCCATTTGGACAAATTTTTGGTTTCTCCTTCTTGGGAGTCTCACCTTCTTGAGTTGTACCAGAAGGCTTGTCACATATTTGCTGGAATCATTTTCCTGTTATTTTGGATTGTGGTGATATTCAAGGGAGCCGTAGATATTTCAAGTTTGAAAATATGTGACTTAAGGCTAATAGTTTCAAAGACATGGTCAAACAACGGTGATTTTCTTATCAATTTTCTGGTACCCCTAGTTTCATTTTGGCTACAAAGTTTAAGGCTTTGAAAAAAGATTTGAAGGAATGGAATGATAAAGTCTTTGGGAACGTGGATAGACATAAGGAGCCTTTTATTGAGGAATTGCAAAGGATGGGAGAGTCAGGCTGAGGGTAGTATTCTTTTAGAGGATGGGGTGTTGGGAAAAAGAATTGTTGGGACTGAACTCGAGAAGTTGATCTTGATGGAGGAGAAGTATGAGATTTCATGGAGACGGAAATCAAGGGCTTTTTGGTTAAAAGAAGGGGCTAAATGTACAAATATTTTTTCTAGGTAGCAAACTCTCATCAGAGAAACAATGCAATTGAGTGTATTGAGGTTGATGGTGCAGTTTTTTCCGATCTGTCTTATATTAACAAGCATATTTCTCTTTTTTATGAGAAGCTTCTTAGGGAGCAGCATGGTTGAAGACCTAAGCTGGATGGCTTAGCATTTGATGCCATTAATCCTTTGAGTTCTCAATGGCTTCAATGTCCTTTTGAGGAGGACGAAGGTCTTTTTGTGGTTAGAGATATGGTTAGATAAGGCTTTTGTGGTTAGAGATAGTCCAAATGGTTTTAACCATGGCTTTTTTTTAGGATTGTAGGGACATTGTAAGGAAGTGATGAACGATTTTCAGAAATTTACTCTTTTGGTAAGTTTAAAAAGAATCTAAATGCAACTTTTATTGCACCTATTCAAAAAAAGGTGAGAGCTTCTAATGTAAAGGATTTTCATCCCATTAGTCTAGTTAATGGGGTCTATGAAATCATCTCTAACGTCTTGGCCAATCATTTGAGTAATGTTATGGAGATGATTGTATCAAAATCTCATAAATGCTTCGTAAAAAGGCGACAAGTTTTAGATTCTCTGTTAATTGCAAATGAATGCATGGATAGTAGAATGAAATCAGGTGAGTGTGGTATTTTAAGTAAGCTTCATATGGAGAATGGTTATAATCATGCTAATTGGAATTTTCTATTTTACCTTTTGGGGAAATGTGGATTTGGGGGAGCGGTGTGATGGATTAAACATTGTGTTGCAACTGCCCTTTTCTCACATTTAGTGAACGGTTCTCCTGAAGGGTTTTTTGACAATTCTCGTGGCTTGAGATAAGGGAATCCATCATCTTCTTTCCTTTTTGTCATTGTGATGGATGCCCTTAGTCATATGTTGGGTGCAGTAGCTAGTGGTAGGTTGTTATTAGGTTTTGCGGTGGGCGAGCATCAGGATGGTGTGACCATGGTTTATCATCTTTTGTTTGTTGACGATAAGGGTGGGCAGCGGGTACCCAACCCCCCTGCCCTGCCCGCTTGTCTCACCTCCCCCATGTGGCAGGACGAAGCACCCCGATCGCTGTAGCAGGCCCCGCCCACTTTGGAGGATGAAGACAGTTTCGGGGGCAGGATGGGGTGAACCCCCATCCCGCAAATACCCCGTCCCGCCCCCGCTGCTATAACTTCACTTTTACTTGTATTGAAATTTCAAAGACATATTTTTGTTGATCGATTCTTACTTATCTTTTTCTTGCAGTGACCATTAGTGAAGCAACTACTATTTTGAACAGGTGTGAGGCTTTCTTCAGAGTTTCGAATGGGTCTTCAATAGCAGAATGAAACGAATGGATCTTCGAGAAAGACAGGTTCTGAATGAATCAAACAATGTCGCTTTGTTATAGTGCAAAACGGCATCGTTTTATGCATGAGATTTTTTTAAAACAACCCAGTATCGAACGGCACCGTTTTGCACAATGACAGAACATTGTTGTTCGACATTGGGTTGTTTTAAACCCTCCCCTATCCCCTAATTTCCCGAATCTTCCCAACCCCCCCCCCCCCCATTTTCTGCCTACGAAAATTATTCTTCTCTCTCCCTTTCTATTCTAAATCTTCCCAATGCCCCCCATTTCTGTCTTCATGGTTGCCACCTTCATCCCCTTTTACTGCCAAAACTACCACCGTGCCTTTAGTTGAAGTAAGTGCTGCAACTGATTTCATCTTTTCTTTTCTTTTCTTTTTTGTTTTCTTTTATGTTGTTTGACTATGAGTGAGCTTTCGGGTTTCCATTTGCCAATGGCCGTTCTAGGCGTTGGGGGGTGCGGGGAGCGAACGGATAGAGGTCTATCCCCACACCCCATGTAGAGGACGGGATACCCTGGCCCCACATGGACGGGGGCGGAGTGCGGGAAGAAATTCCCCACCCCCGTCCATGCCGGGGCAGGGTGCGGGAAAGGGGTGGTGGCCCCGCTCCGTAGGGGGCGGGTAGCACCCCTAGTTGACGATGCTTTCCTATTTTGTGATGTTAATCCTGGCCATTTGCAATCTTTGAGAGCAATTTTGCTTTCTAGGTATGGGCTAAGCGAAGACAAAAAGGAAGGCTTTTGAGGTTGTTTATGGCCTTAAGGTTAATTTGGGTAAGTTTGTGATGGTTCCCATGGAACAAATGAGAATATGAGAAGATTGGCATTTTGGATTGTCAAGTTTTCTCTTTGCCAATTAGATATCTTGGACTTCCTTTGGGGGCCACTTTTAAGGCCAATCTAATATGGGATGGAGTGTTGGATAAGGTAGAGAGAAGGTCAACGAGGTGGAAGAGGTTGTATTTATCAAAAGGAGGAAGAATCACTCTTATTAAAAGTACTTTCTCTAATCTTCCTACTTATTTTCTCTCTTTATTTTCTATTCATGTTGTAACAAAGTAGCAAACATGTTAGAGAAGTTATTTTGAGACTTCTTGTGGGGAATTTTAGAGGAAGCTAATTTTCATTTGGTCGGATAAGATTTGTACTCCCTTGTCATGTGGTGGGTTAGGGTTTAGAAAACTGAATATCTTCAATAAATTATTACTTGGGAAGTAGTTATGGAGGTATCATTAGGATTGCAAATCCTTATGAAGGGTCGTGATTGGGTGTGGGTGGGTGGGGAGTTGTAATGAGGTTGGAGGCACTCACGGTGAGGGGTGTGGAAGTGTATTAGGAATGGATGAGGTCTTTTTTTTTTTAGGCGATGGTTCCAAAATTTGATTTTTGGAATGATCCATGGTGTGGTGATGGGGTTCTTAGCATTGTTTTTCCAAATCTCTTTAGCATTTCTCAATATCCGAATGATTCGGTAGCTGATATTTTGGACTCTTCCAATGGTTCACACATAGAAATGTTCTATTTTCTAGAGCCGTTGATGGCTAGGAAATAGGGCTGTTTCTGAATTGTTTGGTTTATTGTATGCTACACAGCTTAGGCGGGATACATGATAAGATTGTTTGGAGGCACTCGGGTAACAAGAAGTTTTCGGTTTGTACTCTATACAAGTTATTTTCTAGGCCCGATGGGGTACACTCCTTTCCTTGGAGGAGTGTTTGGAGAGGTTTAAGGGGTAATTTGCAAATCTGTGTTGGTTGGATATGATCCATTTATGCCTTATGTGGTGTATTTGGGATGAGAGGAATGGTCGGTTGTTTTGAATATAAGAAACGTTTGGTGGATGGTCTTAGACATTTTTTTCTTTAATACCTTATTTCAATGGGCTTCTGCTATTGTATTAAATGGAAATAGTGTCCATAATTTCCCTGTTTCTTTTTATAGTTCATGACTTGTAACTAGGTTCAGTTTTTGTACACTTCCTATATACTTGGCTTTGCCTTGCCGCTTGTCTTAATAAAATTTCTTATTCAAAAAATAAAAAAGGTATACAATCTAGAGTTGGATACTTAGCAATCAAAAAGAGCTGAAGAACAAAAGAGCAATCCCAACCAATTAGGTCAAGGCTTAGTTGTAATGTCCAGTAGTAAAGTCAACCGTGCAGTGAATACTTAAGCAAAACAATTGGAACTGAAACTTCAAAAGATGCTAACCCTACCGGGCACGCTTGTTCTCTTGTTCACTCTTCATTGGCAGAAGACCTCCATCAAATACAAGAATAGGTTTAACGCCACAAGTCCGGAGCAGATTCACTCTACGCATGCAATATTCAATGTGTCTGCAGAATGCTGCAGAATGTTAAGTAATTTATAGATATAATCTAATAATCATATTATGATATCCTCTAGATGAATATCAAGAAACTGTAGAAAATAACATTCTTTGTTATTGGATATATTTTTAGTGTCCGAGGTTCTAAAAACAAACAGCTCCAGCCTATTGCAAGTAGCTCCCTTGATTGATTCAAGTTCCTCACAATTGCCAGCAACTGGAAAGCCGCTTAAGATAGGCCTTTCCCCTTCCCAAAGGGGAGAATGATGATAGGCCTCTTGCCCTCTTCCACCGTGTGTTCAGGGCAATAAATGATTACACCTCTAAGTAATTCACCGAAGCACAACTAACAGATTGAACCAGATGCTCCGTTATAGGAAAACCTATTTCCCTATTGCCGCCTCGGTATATACTCCAAACCCATATAGAACAGAAAGATAGCAAGAAATGATTTAAGGTATGGGGCATTGAAAACTGCATCAAATGCCAAAGACAAAAAGACCCATCATCCCGATTAAATTAACTCAATTTCCGTCCACAATAGCCAAATGTCTAAAGCAAAAGAGCCTATCTTATATGACTTGGACACTTACAAAGAAGCATCATATACCCATTATCACAAATGCCCGATAAACGAAACCCTATCATCCCAAATTTAGCAAAATCAGAGAAACCGTAACGATATATGTATATGTATGTATAATATGGGCACGTATACCTGGTGGTGGGTAGGCCTTTGCAGAGCTCTCTGCTGCAAGACAAGGCGCCCTTGTGCAGCCAAGAATAGGTGTCGACCGCAACAGAACAGCCCTCCAATTCCTTGACATGGATTGGGACCATGATCGACTTCAGTAGCGGCAAAAGCCCCTGAATCCCCATGTTTCCCAATCTATACGAGGTTTGAGCAGGGACCCGGTGCTTTGTTTAGGTACTGAGAAAATTGCCCCCAGTACTAGACCATTGACAGAGAGTTATAAAGCAAATCTGTTCGAGCGACTGTAACCTCGAGATGAGAATATTGGCATGGCGGGAAATTTCAGCCGGTAAAATTGAAGGAGAGTGCTGCTAGGGTCCGCGTGCACTGGCAAATTTTACTCCTTTTTTTTTTATTCATATCTTTTTAATATTTTTAAATATTTTTAAAAATATAAAAAAATATATCAATAAACAAATAATCACTTCCTTAATTAATAAATAAAAAATGTATAAATGTATATATGCATAGCTGTCCAAATAAGGAGGCAAAACAGGCGCCTAGAGGTAGTACCAGTTCGGTCCGATTTTGGACAAAATTTAAAACCGAATTATTACTACCGATTTTATATTTTTAAAAACTGATTGCACACCGATTATTTTCTAAAATCGATAGTACTAGTTTACATCGATTTTGATCCGGTTCGGTACGATTTTCCAATTTTAAATTAATATATTTTAGTTTCTTAAACTATTAGTATTAGTTATACTAATTCAAATAATTATATATTAGTATTTCTTATAATAAGTTCAATTTTTTATAACTATATAATTGATAGTGATAAACTGATAGTATTAGTATAATACTAGTAATATTAGTATTACTTCTTATAAAAAAAGTATTAATATTACTATATCATTATTTTATAGGTAATTATATAGTATAATAATTTATATATAGACTTAAAATATATTATTAATAGTAATATAATATTAGACTATTAGTATTAGACTATAAAATATAAATTGTAACTAATTTATATTATATACTAATGTATAAAAAATATTATTTTATATTACATATAATATTAAAAATTTTGATATAAAATATGTATTATATTGAACCAGCCAGATTCGGTCCGGTCTGGTTATAAAAAATTTATAACTGGAACCGAATCGGTATCCACCGGTTTTGACATTTCGAGAACCGATTATGGACCTGTATCGAACCAAAACCGGATCGATTCCGCCAGTTTGGACCCGTCCGGTCCGGTTTTTCGATTTTTTCTTATACCCCTACAGGCGCCTAACATAACTGATCTGAATATATTTACTACTCATCATTTCCACACAATATATTTATTTCCACACAATATACTTATTTTTATTATTACTATATTTTTATTTTTTATAAATTAATTAAATTATTTTACTCATTATCCCTATATTGCACATTTAGTAAGAAAAAAAATTAAAAAATTATGTGTAGCATGAGAATAATGAATAAAAGTTTTCTTTTATTTTTAACCCATCACTTATACACTTCTTATAATTAATGTAGAAAGTTTCCTTATCAGATTATCAGCAAAGGATTGGATGCATTCAAAATAAAATGTATATATAAATTTTTTATGTATATTAATTGTTCTCTGTATGTTAATTTAAAAAATCAATTTCTATTATGAAAAACTTGAAAAGGTAATGAAATTTTGTAATAGAAGAATAACAAAATTAATGAAAAGTTAGAAATTCATCATGGATTTTAATTGTATTTTGAAAATGTTTTGCAATGTTTGAAAAAAAAAAATCTCACTCTCAATCTTGTGAATGAGGTAGACCGAGGAACGAGAGTGTTTTCATGATTGTTGATGAACTTTTGGCATACAATAAGATCATGTGGAGCCAATAGAGATGCATATAATAATATTCGAAATAACAGTTATATGATGCCTATTTTGGGTAGCATATATGGCCATAATAGGGTTTCTTTCGATCTATGTGTTAATAGTAGGGCTACTCTCCGCTTTATGCAAATGGGCAACCGCCCAATCAACTCCCTGTCCTGACTTGGTGGGGAGTACTTTCTAGCCCCACTTCCTAACTCGTTCTGCATATGTGAGTACTCTTGTCTAGTTTTTAGGAACCAAATGGTTTTACAATCAAATTGAAATCCACCAAATAACTCAACTTCACATATTCATCCACCAAGTCCACAAATCAAGTGCCCAATGATAGACCAAACAAAAAACAAAGCATAGTGGCTTGTATGTTTGAGCAAATTAGAACCACACCTACAACTAGTTATGGCTTTGCGTAGAGATCCATGATCCATCCTGGGTGTGATTCTTTATCAAATGCATGGTCACATCATAACCCATAAATAAATCATGGGCAATCACCTCAAAAAAGAATATTAAATAAGGTTAATTTGAATTACTTTAAGGGGCAGAATTCTCATAAGGTTGTATCTTTACTTGTATTACAGTTTATGTCATTTAATTGTTTGCACTTCTACATCACTTAGGAGGTTACTAGGATTTCCTAAAAAATTTCACATTTCAAGATTAAGAGATCTATATGGTTTTTCTAGAAAATAGAGAGAGAGAGAGAGAGAGAGAGAGAGAGAGAGATGAGAGTTTTCACACTTGGAAGTTAATTAACTTTCCTAAAGTTGTGGTAGTGGCAGGAGTTAATAAGTAACTTTTCCCACCCATGTGGACACAACATGGGTCATGGAATTTATCCACTGCCAATAAAAATAAAAAGTGGGGAAAGACGAGAAGAGAAAAATAAGAGGAGGATGAGATAAAGAAGATGAGCAGGGGCCTACAACAAAGGAGAGAGTTAGAGACAATAGGAGGGATTGAGAGAGAAAAGTGAAGTTAAGAAATGAGGAAATTGTTTTTTTTTTCATATATAGCCTATGTGAGGATTAGGTAGGGCTACCCATCCTCACCCCACACTAGCTTATCAGTTTTTAACAAAATGACAACCTAACCATCTACTTAGGTTGGGTGGATTGCTCAACCAAGTCCATACGAGGATAACGACATGGATCATATGAGCTAGATGGGGAGGCCTACCCAACAAACCTAATTGCTAGAGTCCTTATTTATGAGAAAACTAGATGTCACTTGAATTTCTTCAATTATAAAATAGGTTAATTATACTTTGCCCCCTCCAAATTTCACTCAATTTATAATGTGACCCCTAAACTAAAAATTACAACATATTTGGTCCTACATACCCTTAAAATTTTCTAATATCCTCATTCTGTCTACCAGCCGCTTCAAAATGAACGGAAAAAGTGAATTCATGTGTGCCTCACATGCATAACATGCATTACAAAGACAAAATAACCCCTGCATTTCATCCTTGTGCTTCTCATTGTAGTTGAAACCTCTCAATTGAATACCTGTCTTTGCAACTAAGCATTCAGCCAGCCTCCTAGGGTTTGTGCCGAGTGAAGAAGTAAACTACAAGAGAGATATTATTTGCTGGTTTGCTTCTTGTTAAGGTAATAAAGGGCTTCCATGAGCAGTGGTCTTAATTTACTGCAATTGATTATGATGGTGAACTTCCATTTAAACTGGAGACAGGGTGTGCATATTATGGGGAACTGCATTTGCTTATGTTTTTTTTTATGAATTTTTGTTTCAGATACATAAGCGTGGGAGATTCTGAGCTGGTGGCAACAACTTCATTGAGTCCTAAGGAAACCCACAAGAAGGCCCCGGTTGTTCCTCTTTCAGTGGACTTGTCTATGAAATTGGTGTTGCTCTTTTCTATATCTAATCATTTAGTCACTTTACTATACTTAAAACTCATGTCTTTTTCTTTTTTGACTTCATTGGAATCTAGACCAGAAATTGTTTGGTTGGAAAAATGAATATAATTATAACTAATTATATATGTTGAAGCTATCATAACTTATACGAGGATTGGCATCTCCTATAAGAAAAGAAAAAAAAATAGTATAACTAACATCTGTGTGCAGGAGAAAAAGGAAAAAATAAAATAATGTAATTAATATATGTGTGCAGGTTCTCTTAAAATTCTATCATGAAGAGGACTAATATTTTTCCAATTCTACCATGATATCATGCATAGACTTTGTTCAAGTCTACTTACCATGTTATATTATTTGGACCCAATACTGCCATGACTTAGATTCATAGCTCATGACTAACACATATTTTTTTACAAGTTGTGAATACACAAGTTTACTGAATTATCTAGCACAAGCTGTAGTGATAAAACACCATAGGATGATCCATTTTGTTATTGCAATCTGCGGGCATGTGTAAGAATGTTAACTACGGATGATGACTATAAAATAAAGTTCTGGAGATGTTCATATTGGACTCTTGGTTGTCAACATAAGGGTGGAGATAGGTCTTGTACATTTTCTGATTGGATAGATGATAATTTTTGCTCCACGTGAGAAGATGTTGTTAGCTAGATATGAGATAGATTTTGCATACGGACTCGTAAGTTGAAGATTAAGAATCGGATTCAGAGGCTAGTTTAATGATGGAGAGGGAACAAAGGGAGTATGCATATCCAAGATTTATTATATAAGGAGATGGAACAATCTAAGGCCTTGTATAAAAAATATCTTAACTGCAGATGGTGTAGTGTCGCTATAATTGTTATGGTTGTTGCTATTATCTGCATGAAAATATCCCCTAATAGTGATAAAGGTTGCAAGAACTTGATGATAGCGTATAATTGATTAATGTAATTTTGTGGATGTGTTGTTGGTGGCAACAATTGTCTGTTTTTTTATGGGTTAGTGGCAAGAATTTGCTTGTTGTATTATACACCATCTTTGTGGCTAGTATTAGTTATTGTCTGTAATTTGGTTATGTACTGAACTTGATAGCAAGAAGTAAGTGTCCACTGTTTGTAACTATTTGATTAGTGAATAGACTTGTATTATCACATAAATGTATTATATAGCACAAATAAGGCTCTTGCATATCACAAACCATAAGACTAGATTGTTTTCTATCCAAAAAAATTACCTAAATGGTGGTAATAATGATTACTAAAATCAATTCCCATAATGTCTTGGATTATCACCAACAAACTGAAAAACTAAACTGATAGAATAAATTTCAGCAACGGGTAATAATTTTGGTACACACCATAATTCTCCAACTACAACATTACAACCACGTATAGTCTATTTCTATTACAACACAAGCATAAATGTCCCCGTAATCCTGAACATCATTGTAATCTATTTCTAGTTTCAAATTTCACAAAAGTAGTCAAATAAGTCTTTGATCAATGACAATAAAGTAATCAAATCAAGTACTCCAAAAAAACCTTTCTAAATGGTGGTAACAATGACTAATAAAATTGACATATTTTATGTCTTGGATTCTCACCATTAATAAAAAAAACAAACTATTTGGACTATAGACAACAAAAAAAAAAAATCTTGACAATTAATTAATATAGTCTTTTTGCAGTTCTTGCATACAAAAGTAGTTAGTACTATCAATTTGGTCTCTTCCATTTTCCATTTTCATTTTGTTTCATCCTATCCATACGTGAATATGCCTCTACGCCCTTCCCTTTCTACACCGATGCATTAGTCTTGGCAAGAGTCACTTTGGTTTAGGGTAACAGTTGACCAACTCTAAATTGCAACCCCTTACCTTCCAAGATTGCCCCAAAACACAGTCTTCCTTTTACAAAGTTGCTTGTGTCGACCTTTAAGTTCACAAACACGGGTGGTCGTATGCTAGTAAGAGAGATGTGACCCTCAAGTCTTGTAGACCGTCTCGTGGGAGTTTGTTTGGTGATCAACTTAGACACACGACCCACATTGACTTACAATGGATTGTCTTGATATGCTGAACTTGTGTCGCATCGCATGCTACTTGCGAAGGCAACAACATGGAAGTTTGTATTGTTGGACTTGTTTGGCCTACTACTTGCAAAGGTGACAACGGAGAAAATGACCTATTAGTATATTATAATGCAAATGAATAACATTAGCATGTTGAAAAAATACTACATTAAAAAGTATAGTAAAATAAGGAAGACTAAACCACTAACCAATTCATCTAAAATTGAGGCAGCTTGAGATCCTGCTATAGAAGTAAATGAGGTAGTTATGTTCTTACGCGAACATTTTCTTCTGTTGTGACCAAATTGCTTACACCTCAAACAGGTCATGTACACACCATACTTACTCAATTTACTTGTTACTCGTTGATCGTCCTTATTTCTTCTTTGATATTTCTTTAGCCTCTCGGGTTGTTTTCTAACCGCAGGAACAATAGGCTTCTCATAGGTGGTAGCTAGCTACTGATCATCACTAGGCATAGAGTAAATTAAATACTCGTATGCTGCCCTCCACATGTCTACATTATAGTAATAGTGCACATAGTTCTTAAGGTTCTGGTCAAAATACACAATGGATGTGTATGCATGAGGATATAGAATACCTATCATGTCTCATGTCAAACATGAGAAGCTCATCTTGCTCAAACCAATCACATATTTGCCTGCCACCATTGCTAACCTCAAACTGACCACCTCGTGCATATGTTGGACTACAATATATAAACAGGTCATGCATTAGTTCAAGCTTTGCGATTGCTCGATGTGTCATTGTATTCTCTCATTTAGCAATTCCTTCTGTTTTCACCTAATATTACCTCATCAATTTTTCCTATATAGTCTCCACCATAGTCACAATTGACTTATCTCGTGCTTGTAGGATATAAGCATCAAAACATTTACTGAGATTATTCATTATTAGATTAGACTTACAAGTGGTGTTAAACCATGCTCTAGACGATTAAGATGGGTCTATAACCTTTAGGTAATTATATGCAAGTCCACTGAGAGTTTTTAGTTCCTCCATAGTATCTCAAAGTCCCTTTTGGTGAATGTTGTGGCTATCTACCACAATTCCTCTCGGTGTATACATAGCCAGCATCTCGAAAATTAGCATATAAATACTTCACATAATATGACTGTCATTGTAAGGTATCAACTCCTCCATTGCTGATTTTAAACCCTACAAGAAAAATTGGTAGCATGAGTGACTAATTTACAGATTAACTTAACATAATATGTGTGTTTGCATTACAAAGTTACCTTTTATCCGTCACTGATAAATGTTCATCCGCATTCAGGTTGTTATCCAAGATCAAATATAAGTGTTTCAATAAATTATCCCCAACTTTAATTCTGCCTCCACAATAGTCATGGCAATTTGGTACATGCTTTTATTTGCATCCCTACTAACAATACATAGGATTTGTCCCTTAAATGGTCTTTTCAAGAAACAATCATTCAAACCAATCAATTGTCTATAACCAGTGTTAAAACTCACTCTACAAGCTATCAATTCTACATACATTCTTTAAAAAATATGAGGTAACTCAAAATATATTCGTTCCAACCTAATCAACAAACAACTACCTTGATTTCTTTATTTAAGGGTTTCACAATGGTCTTATACCTTAGCACATTGTTCGATATGGCTACGAACAGTGGCGGAGCCACGTTGGGGCAAGAGGGCCATGGCCCCCCTTCCCCACGAGCTCTACTCCTATTCTAAAAAAAATTTCTAAAAAATATAATGTGTTTTTTTTTAAATTGAAAAATTGAAAAAATAGGTTTGTTTTTTTTTATGATTTTGTAGGATAATATTAATTTTATTTTGTGTTGTCTCCTCTCTAAAAATTATTTTGATCTCCTTCTACAAAATTAATCTAATTTAAAAATAAAATACATCTCATATAAAATAAAATGATATAATAACATGATGACATATTTTTATTATAGATAAAAAAATTTTGATAATTTTTAATGTATTTTTAATATATTTTTATTATGATGACATGTTCTTATCATATTATATATATTTTTAATATATAAGTTGTATTAGACGTTTTTTATTTTTATTGTAAATCTTAATATTAAATTATTTTATACCGCATAAAAAATTATATATAAATAAAAAAAATATATTTTATATATTTTATTTTAATTTTATCTGACCCCCCTAACGCAAATTTCTGACTCCGCCACTGGCTATCACGCATTTCTTCTGAACCTTTGCTTGAGTACGACACAACTTCATATTACAAACTAGGGGTGTAAGAAGACTGAACTGGACCGGACCGGACAGATGAAATTCAGTTCAATCCAGTCCAATTTTTGTATGGATCGAACATTTTTTGTTCGGTCCCGGTCTAATGCATTTCTCCCCCTGGACCAGATCGAATGCACACCATATTTATATAAATATATGTATATATAAATAATAATATATAAATTATAATATTGATATTAGTATAGATTAAGAGTGGTAGTATAACATATTAATATATAATATATACTCTTATAATATTAACATATTATAATTTATAATAGTTGACTAGTTGTAGTATAAAAATATAAATTATAGTATATATATAGAGAATATTAGTAATAACTTATAAGTAATAAGTGTATTATTATTATTTAATAAATTATGATTAATTTATCACTATTTACTAACATATAAATTTATAATATACTAATGCAATATTGTTATTAGTTATAGTTTACCAACGTATAATGTATCACTAAAATACTATTAACTAATTATTAATTACTTTTCTTAATTCTTATGATTACATGTAACAATTCAAAATATTAATGTTATTTTTAACTATATATTTTGGAGGAATGCCATTTATAATCAAGGTGTATATATTCTCAAATGCACTATATAGGCATTCTTTAGTAACTTATGAGGATTAAATTAACTAATCTACTTATAGGGCCATGAGCTATATATAATATAGAATATTAATTATAACTTCTAGTATAAGACTATAAGTATTAACTTATTAAGTCTATAGACTATAAGTTATAACTATATATTTTGTTTAATATTTAGATGAGATTAGAAATTAGCAAACATGATTATTTGTTATGAAATTAGTACTAGTATATAATTAATAATTTATAAGAGTTAATTTCTTCAAGGAGTCATGACTCTTTAAGGATTGGTTTTTTTTTTTTTTTAGTTTATTTAGACTCTTGACTCTTAAGGATTCTTAAGACTTATGAGTTACTTTTTTTTTTTGGGTTTTTAAGGATTTTTATTTTATTTAGATTATTTTTCTTTTGCTAATTGTTTTAAGAGTAAGTTTTTTAATATTATTTGGCTTAAATATGTGATAAATACATAAATTAGGCTGAAAATAATTAAATTTGGGCTAAAAAATATTTTTCGTCATTGTAAGATTTTGGATTAAATTTAGCCCATTAAATCATATTAGGTGCTCCTGGACCGAACCGAACCGCTCTTGGACCAAATTGGAACGGACCGGTATGGACCGAATATGAGTTCGATCTGGTTTAGGGTGAGAAAATTCTTGGACCGAATAGAATCGGTCCACTTTTTTCCCGAACCGGATCATTTAAACTCCTATTACAAACTTTCACTCTCCAATTTCTATTAATCTCATAAGCAATTGCATGACTATGTATATTGGATTGGTCATTAATTATGTAATTCAACTTGTCTGCAATCTAGGATAATGTGACAATGAGATTTTTATAACTCCTGCTACACTCATGTCTTGGATTCATAGACTTGACTGGAAAGTCTGTTGTCTTCTAATCAAAGACCCATAAACCCAATAAAAATATTTAGGGGTTCTATAAACGACAATAACCCTATTCCATCATTTTTTACAAATTTTATGAATTTACCAATATTTTAGGTTCAACCATCGTAATGTCTCTCTAAATTGTGTCACAGATGCAAACTTCATCCCAACAGAAATTTTTGGATTCTCAGTGTCAACATAGTGAAATTTAGGAAATTTCAAATCACGATATATTTTCTCACCATTATCAACAAGAGACTGAATGATATCCCTTGGTGCCATATCATACAAGTTACCTGCACAAACCAGGCACTGCTTAGCATCATTCAAGAAATGAACACTCAGATAATAAACCAGAAAATATAGGACAAAATGGATGCAAAACTTATGTGACTAGAATCTAAAAAACAAATAATACATCGTCATCCTCCTTTGGCCACTTTGAAAATCACTTGGACCACAATTGTCCTCACCCTCAGAATCTAAGGGAGATTGTGTCTCATTCTCATTACCAAGGTATTGATAATGTACAATAGAGAGAATTGATTGTGCACGCATTAACCTAAACCTTGACCTAGATCGAGATGTTTCCACTATACTGACATCAATGTCATATAACTCATCATCATTACTCAGCACCACTTTCTAGAAAGGACCATTCAGTCACAGACGACGTGCTTCTACTTCTTCCTCTTCCTTACTAAAATCCTCCTCCATATCATAATCATTCAACTCAGGCTGGTGCACTTTAATTCGAGAATGGGATACAAGATACAAATCCATTACTTGTTAGCCCTCATATGCTGCCATGATAGATAACATATCATGGTCAGAGGTAATCAAATTAAGACCATTGTGCATCCCCTAAACCGGGCTATCTATAGTAGATTAGGTTACTTAGAGTATAACCATACTTAGTCACAATTGTCTATATCTCAAGTCATGACAACTCATCCTCATCGTGTGCTTCATGGTACAAGTCAATCTTATCTCTTACATATTCCCATTCGTGTTTTCTATCTATTACCCTACCATAGTGAAGTTCAAAAAGAAACTTTCACATAGTAATTCTATAAAATATCGTCAATAAAATATTTTATCAATTAAAAGTGTTCAGAAAAGTAGTAAAAAATGTATCTTACAAACATAAAGTAAACAAAAGTATAAAGTATATGGAGTAACCCTACAAATTGTCCTTTTTCCTATGAAAGGGACCACCCGACAATAGAAAATTGGCTCCACAATAAAGTTATCTTAGTCTGGGATCACTAAAGTCACTAGTATAGTACAAGATAGTTTTCTCCCTAAATATTTGTGGACATTTAGACTGTGAAATTGGAACCATTAATGCCACTCAGCAACACACTAAAGACATATAAGGAGGCATATCACATTGGACTCATTCATGTATAACATTGGCCACAAACATCCTCAAAATTGAGACATTTGCCATGCATAATTCATATATAATGTATTCAACTTATGTCCATACATTAATATCAGTCATACGCACACATGGAGCAGCAAATAAGCCAATAACTTGGAAATTTCCAATTTTACTTGCTAACCTAAACTCTAATTTTTCCTATAGTTAAGGTCAATAATGGCCAACCATCTAACAATATATACGCATGCTGAATTAGTCATTATCACATGAAGAATATACAAACTCAATGAAGACAAAGATAAACTCACCAAGGTATGGATTTTCCTTTGCGAAACTTACTGCACCGGTAAGACACAAAGACGTGTTCAATGGTGTTATACAAAGTAGGTTCTTCTCCTGCTCAAATTGTTGTATAAACCATGAATCATTTACTCAGTTTTTCATCCTTCAGATTTGCACTTGAGATTAGCATTCGATGGTGGTCTAGTATGGAAAGAATACAAATCGCAGATGGTTTTCGTAAATGTTTGATTTGTGGTTTAGGGAGAAAGAAGTGAAGGGATTTTTTGTTCATCCAACACACATTATGCATGAGAGGCACACATAGACCCATTTTTCATTACTTTTGATGTGATTGATAGACAAAAATGAGACATTGTGAAACTTTAAAAGTATGCGGGACCAATGTATTGCAATTTTTAATTTAGGGATCACATTGTGAATTGGGTGAAAATTAAAGAGAAAAAAATGTAATTAACCCTTATAAAATTGTTCAAGGCTTGACATGTCATGTTGTCAACTTTTCGTTATTGAGAAGTTGGTTTGAAAGGAAACCTCTCCCACCATTATTTGGGTTGGTTAGTCATTTATTAACATTTTCCATCTCTTGTCTACTTGCTCTTGCTGGTTAAATGGGCAAATTGATTATCTAGATCACCATCTAAGCTCCCACTCAATTAAACTCCTTGAGACTCAATATATACATGGTCGCTAGACTCTTTCAAAATCTAAACTAACTCTTTTAGAGTTGAGACAAACCCTTCCACAATCAAACCCATGATCATGATGGTTTTTTGTTGAATTCATAACCATGATAGTTGGTTGTTCATGAAAACCCATGATTGTCCACAAAAAGAGTTAATAAATGACACCAAGTTACATTAATTTATAATATTGTTAAGGACATGTTTTTCACCCTTGCATCATCAGTCACTTGAGTTACGAGAACTTCGAGGTCTAGAGTGCCAAAAAATACCTCCAATGCCTAAAATTTATACCTTTTGTAATGCTTTTATACTTCCCTTTTTCGACAAAGACATTATTTTTTTTATGCTTGGGGTTTCCTTTCCTACCTTGGGGGACAAGTTGTCTTATTTAATGTGGCAACTTCCGTTCAGAACAGGATCCCCTGCTGGATCTCTTGTAATGCTCCTAATCAGCACAAATTATGCGGTGAGGTTCCCCGTGAGTTATTCGATTAAAGGCGTGCCTGTGTGAACGGAGTCTCGATCTTTATTTTGACTTTGGTTCATAATGCTTCCTTATTAGTTGGTGGGCTTGCAACATGTGGGTTGTGGGCCTTATTGGCTATGCGTTAAGCTTTATGATACTAGAGGTCATAGGAGACAAGGAGGAGGAATATCCTGATTTGATGGCTTGGGGGTTCTTTTTCTCGCATGAGGTGCAGCACCACAAAGGTGACTATGCAGATCCATTCTCGTAACAAATATAGGGTCACCCGCATGGAGTTCTGCTTTTTTAACTTCAAGGAATGTGTAAAATCTGATACTTGAACAAAGGGAAGAACTGAGGAAAAGAGAGTAACGAAGCTCTGGACAAGAAAGTAAAATTGTATTTCTCAACTTGTGATAGAAAAATGTATTATGTGTTTTCATCAGTGTACAATGCTATTTATATACACGTGTGAATCAACTAGACAAGTATACTAAACTAAGTATACAGCTGTCATTTACATTCCAAATTACATTGTCATATTAAAACAATTAATTTAACTTTCATTTGATGACTGAGGCTTCATTCTACACTTGGCTTCCCTTGACTTCAATTCTAATGCTTTATTATGAGATTGTATATTCCAACACCCCCCCTCAAGAGGGGAATGGATATTTATCATTCTCGTCTTGCCAATTAAATGATGGAAATGAAGAGAACCAAGTGGTTTAGTTAGGATATCTGCCACCTGATACTTTGAGGGAATATGAATAATTTTGATCAATCCTTCTTGCAATTTCTCTCGGACCAAATGACAATCAAGTTGAATGTTCTTTGTCCGTTTATGTTGAACAGGATTAGATGCAATTTTTGAAGCTGGCTTGCTATCTGTATACAGTAAGCCAGGTTGGGGGTGTGAAATCTTCAAGTCAGCCAGCAAATAAAATAGCCATTGTAACTCACATGTGGTTGAAGCTAGTGCCCTATACTCAGATTCAGCAGATGATCAACTCACTGTGGGCTGCTTCTTTGACTTCCATGATATTAAAGATTCCCCAAGAAACACTGTGAAACCAGAAACACTTCTCCTTGTGTCAACACATCCACCCCAATCATTATCTGAATAGGCTTTGAGATGGAGGTTAGAATTAGCAGACAGAAATATTCCTTGACCTGGAGTTGCCTTAATATACTGAAGAACTCTTTCAGCAGCATGTAGATGATTGTGGCTGGGTTTAGCCATAAATTGACTTAAGGCTTGTACATAATAAGATAGGTCAAGTCTGGTTATTGTGAGGTACAAGAACCTGCCTATTAATATTCTATATTGAGTAGGGTCTTGTAGAAGAGGAGATCCATCATTTGAACTAAGCTTTAGGGTAGATTCCATTGGAAATGCCACATGTTTACAACTTGAAAAACCACTGTCGTTCAAGATATTTAAGGCATATTTGCGTTGGCATAATGATATGCCCTTTTCTGACCGAACCACTTCAATCCCTAAGATATACATCAGCTCTCCCAAATCTTTAATGTTGAAAGAGTGATGTAAAAACTGCTTAACAGTGGCTATTTCATCAAGACTGTTTGAAGCAAGAATAGAGAAGAATCATATTTGCCTTGGATAAAACCAAATTGAAGTAAGGAAGAAGACAACTTTGAAAACCATTATCTTGAGGCTTGTTTTAAGCCATATAAACTCTTCTTGATTTTACAAACCCTCTGGTCAGTAGGTGAAGAATATCCTGGTGGTAATTGCATATACACTTCATCATTTAATTCTCCATGAAGAAAAATATTATTTACATCAAGTTGATGTAAATACGAATGCTTAGTGGCTGCTATGGATAACAAAGTTCTAACAGTTGTCATTTTAGCCACAGGAGAAAAAGTGTCAAAATAATCAAGCCCTTCCTGTTGGGTGTAGTCTTAGGCTACTAACCTAGCCTTGTATCTACAATTGTGCAGTTAGCTTTGAATTTAACTCGATATACTTATTTACATCCAATTGCAATCTTATTTGGAGGTAATATTGTAAGTTCCCATGTATTATTTGATTCAAGAGCTTTAATCTCTTTAGACATGACTGATTGCCATTGAGGGTAAGATTTTGCTTGGTTAAAAGTCTTAGGTTCAAAGGTGGAAGACAAAACAGAAGTAAAAGCTGCACATTTAGAAGATAAATGCTTGGTGGACAAGAAATGTTCAAGAGGATAAGACTTACTAGATAAAGGGAGGCAGCAACTGAAAGAATCTTGAAATGTTGAGTCAGATTTGGTCATGTTACCACAATAAAAATGCTGCAGGTATGAAAAACAGGAGATGATATAGGTTTAAATCTTCGAAGATTTAAGATTTTAGAATTAGATTGAGAAGAAATTAATTCTGTTGCCTCAGGAATATATGCAGGAATGGAATTCTGTAAAATAGGAGATGATATAGGTTCATGTATCTGTGGAAAATCAGGAAAAGCAAATGGAGTATGAGGAGTATTTGGAATAGAAGGAAATATTGTTTCATGAAAAACAACATTCCTGGACACAAAAATTCTGAGAGTAGTGAGATCAAGCACTTTATATCCTTTGCTATTTGGTGGATAACCAAGAAACAAATATTTGGAAGCTCTAGGATCAAATTTGCTTCGACCACCCTTGATTGTGCTAGCAAAACACAAACAACCGAATGCTTTTAGATATTTATATGTAGGAGGCTTATGAAAAAGAAGATCAAAAGGTGTATGGTTATCTAAAACAGATGATGGAGTTCGATTGATAAGGTGAGTGGCTGTCAGAACACATTCAGTCCAGTATGTTGGAGTCAACTTGGACTGAAATAAGAGAGCTCTAGCAACATTTAATAAATGTTGATGCTTTCTTCAACACGACCATTTTGCTCAAGAGTTTCTACACAAGATAACTGATGGATTATACCAGTTTCTTGATAGAAGAAATGCATGTTGAACTCTTGGCCATTGTCTGTTCTAAGTGCTTGAACTTGAGCATTGAATTGTGTTTTAACATAGGTGATGAAATTTTTGAGTAAACCTTGAGTTTCTAATTTAGCTTTTAAAAGAAAAAGTCAAGTGAAATGTGTATGATCATCCACAATTGTGAGAGGGAATTTATAACTTGAACATGAAATAATAGAAAATGGACCCCAAATATCACAATGTAATAGCTGAAAAGTTTTATTTGATCTATTTTGAGATATAGGAAATGAAAGTTTCTTCCGTCGAGCTAAAGGACAGATTTCACAATCATGATTATTTAATGATTTTACATCAGAATCAATAGAACTAATGAGCTTAAATTTGGCAGGTGAAAGATGGCCTAAACGAAAATGTCAAATATCTGAACTGACAGAGGAAGTATTTGCTAGAAAAGAACTATTAGAAACAGAGAAATCTTTATTTAAAGTAGTAGAAAAATTGACAAGATGGTACAGACCATTTCTGACTTCAGTAAGCCCAATCATTCTCCATTTGCTGAGATCCTGCAAGACATATTTTGATTAGAAGAAAAATAAAGTAATGGAATTTTCTTTAGTCAATCTAGAAGCAGATATAAGATTGACATGGAAAGAAGGAACATAAAGTGCATTATGTAAGATTCAATCAGGAGAAATTTGCACAGTTCTAGTGAAAGCAATTGGAACAGTTTGACCATTTGGCAAATGCACTAATGCAGGTATCTTTGGCATGGTAATTGAGGTAAACAAGTGAGGAGAACAAATCATATGATCTGTTGCTCCCGTATCTAATATCCAAAGAGAATGATTTTCTTTTGTAACAACATCTAAACAAAAAATAGATGGAGTACCTGTAGTAGAAATAGTGTTGGCTACAGGATTAGGAGTAAGATTAATAAGTGAAGGTGAAAGACTGTTGGCAAGGTTGATCAGATTCTGGATCTACTCTTGAGAAAAAGGCATGGGTGAAGGATGTATAGTTTGCTCCAAAGAAGAAGCAATGTTTGCATTAGGCAGTCGAGTTGAATTAATCCTCTTCCCTCGAGGTCCCTTCCAACCAGGTGGATAGCCTATAAACTGGAAACACTTATCCACTAGATGTCTAGAAAATCCACAATGGGAATAGATGACATCTGATTTTCCTTTTGCTTTGTTAAACTTGACAGCATTTGAAGAAGATTGTGTGGCAGACAAAGCATGAGAATCATGAGGAAGATCTACTATATTAGTGAGAGATCGTTGACTCTCCTCTTGAAGTAGTAAAGAAAAAACTTTACTCATTGATGGTGAAGGAGAGAGAAGCAATAGCTAGCTTCGAATGGCAGAGAAAGACTCATGCAAACCAATCAAGAACTTCATGACAAAATCAGCTTGTTGACGAGCTATAAGATTTGTCAAAACAGCACAAGTGCACTTTTCCATAAATCCACAAGTGCAAGTAGGAAATGGATGGTAACTGACATATTCATCCCATAATGCTTTAAAATCACTAAAATATTCAGTAATAGAACTTGAACCCTGAGAAATTGAACTTAAAGACCTTTCCAAGGCAAAAACTCGTGGTCCATTACTACGTAAGTAACGAGTTTTCAATTCATTTCAAATATCAACAGCAGTGTTGAAGTAAAGAAGACTACCTCGAATTTCCTTTGAAATAGAGTTCATAAGTCAAGAAAGAACAAGATTGTAGCTCGCAACCACGCAGTCGTAAGCCAAGCATCATTAGGGTTAGGTTTTGACAGAGTTCGATCGATGAAGGCGATCTTATTCTTGACTGTAAGAGCAATTGAAATTGACCAACTCCAAGCCACATAATTGTTGTTAGGGTGTAGATAGTAGGGACTCGAAGAATCATCAGAAGGATCAACTGTATGAGTGTGTTGAGAAGATTGAACAGATTCAGCCATAAAAACAAGCTTGATTCGGCAACGAAGATTATGCTCTCTCTGATACTATGTAAAATCTGATACTTGAACAAAGGGAAGAACTGAGGAAAAGAGAGTAACGAAGCTCTGTGAGAGAAAGTAAAATTGTATTTCTCAACTTGGGATAGAAAAATGTATTATATGTTTACATCAGTGTACAATGCTATTTATTTACACGTGTGAATCAACTAGACTAAGTATACTAACTAAGTATATAGCTATCATTTACATTCCAAATTACATTGTCACATTAAAATAATTAATTTAACTTTCATTTGATGATTGAGGCTTCATTCTACATTTGGCTTCCCTTGACTTCAATTTTAATGCTTCAATATGAGATTGTATATTCCAAAAGTTCAAGAGATTTCTCTTCAAATAAGGTAGTGGTTGGAAGTTTTTCAAAGTTTTGAATACCATTTCGGTAACTGTGTCGGCCAAAGTATTGAACGAAATATTTCGATATTGGTATCGTTTCGTATACCCTTTTAGAATATCCATATAGATAACTTATATATAAAAAATCAATATATAACAATTTTTTAATTTTAAATAATGAACATCACCTAATTTTTTTAATGTTTTGCAATTAAAGTATAAAATGCAAGGATTTTTTTTTCTTAAAAATGCTAGTAGGGTCAAATCAAAACCTCTCTTCTCGTAGTTTGCAGTCTCTCAACTCTCATTTTTTTTTAATAGACTACAGGGCAAGACTAACAGGTATATGCCAAAGTTTTTAAAATCTGTTGTATTCTTTTTTATATCTTTCTTTTTCTCTTTTTTTTTTTTGTTAAAGTATGAATTTTAACTCTTAAATTTGACTTTTGTTGCCCCCCAACAAACTCTAATTATTTTAAAATCACTTATATATAAGTTAAAATAAACTCGAGTATCCAAAAAAGATACGATCTTTCTTTAATTATGAGTGAAATTGAAAGGAAAAAATAAAAGGTCGTGATGGTTTATTGAGAATTATTATTTATTTTGTTATTATTTTATAATACAGTTTATATATATAATATATATATATCATTTTAAAACAGTATACGAAACAATATCAATATCAAAATTTTTCACTCTAATGTTTTAATCAAAATAGTCCTCATAACCGTATTCAAAATTTTATTAGAGACAATTATGTCCCTCCAAATATAATTATCATTTTATTTAATGGGAATATTATAGTTGGGATTATATATATATATATATATATATGAGAAAATGTTGAGCGAACTAAACATTCATCACATTCATTTATATGAATAATACAAATATATATTATTCATGTAAATAAGTATGATAAATATTAACTTCACTCTAACATCATTCAATGCATAATCTTGCTTATAAAAGACCGGCTCATAATGTATTTGGCGTTGTGTCCATATCAATGATGATATCGACGGTTAGAGCTCCGATGTATACTCCTCTTATCCTAATACCATTCTTTTCGACGTTGACAAAATGACACACAAGGATAGCTTATCCAAATTGTCAAGGGGTCTTTTTCTTTTATTTTTTAGGTCCCACGGATAAGGTTGACTTGTCAGCAATAGCATAATCGGCAGCTTACCCACCGGGGCTTCACGAAATTAGGAATTATATTAATTAACAGCAAATATTTATTCAGCTATGGGAATATTGTGTTCTTGCCTCCAATTATTATTGGAAAATAATTTATAATCGTTAAATTTCAGACGATAGAAAGCCTTTGTCATTAACTCATGATAAGTTAAAAGACATAAACGTGCTTAAAAAATGTTGTTATTCTGTGCAGCAATTTGTATGGTTCTCAGTTTCTTTTACCTACTTTTTTCTTATATTTATAAAATAAAAATAAAAAAATTGAGTTTTAATTATATCGATCACGACAAGATAGGGGTAACCATGGCCAACCAAATATCTTAAATAGTAAATACTTCATATAATTATTTCGCGAGCTATACCCCTGAGGGAGGCAAGAAAGGGACTAAAGATATTACGATTGTACAGCGCCAATATAGACGAGACCAGGAATATCCCATCACCATGAAATTATGTGCTCTTCATGCTAAAGCATCAAATCCTTATGATAACGGCTTTTTCACATTTACTTTGAGGCCCTTGTTTATTTAGATAAAAATAAAATGTTTGCAAATAGCTTTTTCATCTAGGTTAGATTTTATAAAATTCGACTTGATTTAAATATATTTTTTAATAATTTTAATAATTTTATTTCAAAAAAAAAAATATTTGAATCTAAAATTCGAATTCTCAAATCCAAATGAATATTCATATTTGCAAATACCACTGTAGCGACCAAAAAAAATTATTACACGATATTATTGGATAGCATATATTTGAATAGATAAAGATTTATTAATCGAATTTTACTAGTTACAAATCAGTGTGTAAATACATCATTATGATATGATGCATTTCTGATTAAAAAGAATCAAAACATACAAAAATTTATGCTAATTATCGTGACAACTTTTCACATTAATGAATGCATTTTTTTTACTAATCACAAGACAATCATCATACTTAATAATTCGGTTAGAAATCTCTTTAAAATATAAAATACATAATCTAGTTTAAAATTTCATATTAGTTTAAAATTTTAAAATAAGTGATGATTGGATCTGATATTAGAACATATGTTCTTAGTTTAAGTTTTAACTATATATTCTATTTTATTTAATTAAAGATTTTACTTATTAAATTTATTCTTTCCAAGAAAGTTTGACTTATAAGTTAGGAGGAATATTAAAATATAAATAATAAAATTTACATATTTTTATTAGCTTAAATTTATAAAATACGTAATAGTCTCGTACAATATAAATGCATAAATATTATTATATATTAGGGGTGTCAATATGTTACACGATCCATGAATTCAACACGAACACGATATGATAATAGCAAGTTAAGATTTAGTCTTAGTGAGTTTCGGGTCAAAACGGGTTAACCTGTTACGACAGGAATATTTAACGAGTTGATAGCAGATCAATCTGTGTTAACTCGCTATGACACGTTATGATACGTTAAGAAAATTAAAATTAAAAGTATACATTTACATTTAAAACTAAAATTGTTAGAATTTTAATTTTGATATTTTTCTTATTTAGATTGTAATCCATACTTGTAGTTAATATTATAATTTTTATAAATATTGTGATTTAAACATTTGTATAAAATTATACTAAATTTAATTAAGTTAAACGGGTTAATTTCAGACATATTCAACACTTTTACATAAATAATTTGAAACGTATCATATTTTGCTATGTTAATTTATTTTGTAATATTTACTAATGGGTCATAACGGGTTGACACGACACGACACGTTATGTTAACGGGTCATGTTAGGGTTTGAAATTTTGATACGATAAGTTTAACTAGTCGGATTAGAATTGACCTATATAATATAATATACATGTCTTGACACGACAAGAACACGATCCATTGACATGATTTAACACCATATTATATATCCGCCGATGTTATATTTCTTCACAATTCTTAAATGCTATATTTTTTATGAAGAAAATATATTTATAATTGTAATTGTTTAATCGGCACATAACTATTTTAAAAAAATTGAATTAAACAAGATATTAACAAGAAAAAATTTAATTTTTTAATAATAAATTTTATTATTTTTTAAAGCAATTATCGATGTTTATCCGATCTCATAATTGTACTTAGAATTACTTGAGGGGGGTGTCTACTAGGCTTCCACTTAAGCCTGTCTAAGACTCTAAACCACAGTTTTGCCAATGCAATTTCTGACCATTAAATAATATTAGGATGCTTTCAATCACTCGATTCCGAAGAAGACAAAAGGAAAAAGGTAAAGTTTCCACGTCAATGGAAATAAAGAAAGAAAAAGCTGTAGACCGTAGATATTTATATATATATATATATATGAATATTACAATATTAATATGTCACTCAAGCACAACAATATACAAACATTCTGTGAACAATTTATGCACAAAGGAACAGAGGAGTACAGGGGAGAGAGAGAGAGAGAGAGAGAGAGAGAGAGAGAATTCAGGTGCGAATTGTGATCAGTGGAGTTGAATTATCATTCGAAAATGTTACCAACTGGGCTGTCTTCTGTTTATTCCGTTTGCAGTGAGGCTGCTGGTATTGCTGGTATCCTTTTTCCTCCTCCCACTCTTTTCTGCCTCTTTATTCTTCTTCTGCTATCCGCTTCAAGTGCAGTTTGATTTGTTTCTGAGATATAGACGAAGAAAACCCCCTCAATTGATTATTTCTGGAAAAAGTCTACATCACTTAGGTCCTGAGATTATCTTAGTTATTCAGTATTATTTTTATATTGCTTCTTATTTTCTTATTCTTTCAGCTCCTTTGATTGTTGTTCAATATGTATTTCTTAGTTAGAACTTGCCGGTAGTGAATTTACTCTTACCAATATTTAATATCCCAGAGCAAGGTTGTCTGATGGTAAATTTCATTCTGTAATTTTTTATATATGTTATGATATAGTGTACTGTTTGAGTTTTTTTTTTTTTCATAAATTGGCTAATTTGAACTTTCTAAAGGGATGGGAAAGGATAATTGCAGAAATGCACAAAAACAAGGGCTCTACTTGGTTTACATCTCAGAAGAATGTAGGATAGGAAAAAATGTGAAAGAGTCTTCATCTCTTAAAAGATTTAGTCGCTTTCCTTTGCTTCCTATGCTTCTTTTCAAGACTTAGATGGAACATATTAAAAATTATAAAATGGAAGTTGCTAAATATGAATTAGGTTTTATCGGATCCGGAGTTATACCAAAAGCATAAAGTCTTCCTTTTAACAGTTTACATTCTCTTGAATAGTTTCAAAGCAGCGAGAACTACAGCTAATTAAATAAAAGAGTTTGATCAAGTTACATAAATCCACATATGGAAGGAAAAGGTGAACACCTCTACCGTCGTGTTCCATTCATGAAGATAACTGTTGTTTGGTTTGAAATCAAATATGTCTGCAGTTTGGATTGCTAAAGGCTACTATGCTAAATCTATGACTCCTTGGACCATTACATCAAATGAATGTCGATTAGGTTCATTGAGTTAATTGTATATAATATATTAGTCCATCAAATGCAAAGAAGACATCACTAAAGATCATTGCCTTCTTCACATGTAAGGGCAAGAAATGACAAGGTATAAAGAAATCGTGTAACCCTATCCTAGTAGGTAGACATGGCAGTGGTTTTGAACTTTTATATAATCACATTGAAAAATTATACTCATCATCCCAATAGCACACACCACACACCACACTTGGTTTTTTATCTTTTCTTATCAATGTGTGGTGTATGGGTGATAAGTAGAAGAATTCATTTAGTTTAGCAAAAAAATTAAAAAAAAAATCACGTATGGTGTGTGGTGTAGGGATGATGAGCAGAAGGGCTCAATGACATTGCGTGATGTCAACAAACCTCTACTGCTCTGACTGTAAATCAATCTAACATGCTGGGTGGTACTATTCATAGAATATCTGAGTACTTACTCTCCAATCAGCTTTGTTTCTCTCATTACTAGATTATGACTACCATGTTTGATAGACAATCTAATACCCATTTGTCATTACAGGAAACTTTTTTGCTTTTGGGCTGTTTGTGTCACCCATGTAAGTTGTACAAATATTTCTTGAAAGAAATAAAGGAACAATTCTAAACCCAATAATGATGTTTGAACTTTATGTTTTCCAGACCCACATTTAAGAGAATCATCAGAAACAGGTCAACAGAGCAATTCTCTGGATTGCCTTATATATATGCTCTCTTAAACTGCTTGATATGCCTCTGGTATGGAATGCCACTAGTGTCACCTGGTATTATCCTGGTCGCTACAGTCAATTCAATTGGGGCAGTTTTCCAGTTAATCTACATAAGCATCTTTATTATGTTTGCTGACAGAGCTATAAAGGTAAGCATCACACCCTGTATCTTCTTTAGCAGGACAATTTGAATTTAATTTTCATACTTCAGCGTGATTATCTAATCTAATCCTCCATTAAATGTTTCATGCAGCTAAAGATGTCAGGTTTGTTGCTTGCAGTTTTTGCCCTATTTGTGACCACAGCGTATGTAAGCATGAAATATTTCGATTCTCATGAAAGGCAAGCTTTTGTTGGACTTTTTAGTGTTGCTTCACTCATTGCCATGTTTGCTTCACCGTTACTAATCATTGTAAGTTCTTGGGAAAAAATCTCACACATTTTGATTTTAGACTGTAGAGTTCCTCCCTCCCTAATGTTTTTGCAATGTTTTGTGCCAGAAATTGGTGATTAAGACGAGGAGCATTGAGTTCATGCCGTTTTATCTTTCCCTTTCAACCTTCTTGATGAGTCTATCTTTCTTTGCATATGGAGTGCTTAAGTACGATCCTTTCCTTTATGTAAGTATCATGTTTCCTGGCCTGGTAGGCATATGAAGATTGTGTTTTCCATAGCATACAACTACAACTCATTGTCTCATCCAACTCATATAATATAAGGCGCATGTTTGAAGGAAAACAGAAAAAATAGCTCTTGTTTGATGCTGTTGGATGGTAATTATCCCCACATTACAGCACTGTCCTGTTGCAATGATTTGCAAGATTCATTAACTGACTGAATGAAAACTAGAAGTCCAAAAGACAGCCTGAGTTTTTGTTTTCTATACAGTAATACTTACTGTTTATACTTGTATTTATTTTTGGATGCAGTTCCCAAATGGAATTGGAACAATTTTAGGGCTTGTTCAATTGGCCCTGTACTCCTATTATAGCAATACATTTGGAGGAGACCCAAGAGAACCTCTACTAAAAGACAAAATCCATATGCTTGAATGAATCCGTTCATGGAATGTGGTAAAGCTGATTTGTCTTCTCTCTATCTCTCTTATTGGAGAAGTCCACCGCCTGAATTTATCATATGATATAAACTGATATCATCATATAGGCTTTAACACTGGCAATCGTGAACTGATCGAGAAAAATGAGGACATGGAAGGCATGGACCACTAAATTTAACAGTTAAAAAGCTCTGATCTTTGGTGTTAGAAGTTTTTTGTTGGGCAACTGAACACAAGTTCAGCTCTTTTTGCTGCTGAAAGCAGTACTGCAGACATTGTCCTTTACAAAACAATGGCCTGCGTGCTTGGTATATGGGTCACACCAGCCAACTCAGTGAACTCAATCATGCTTCATTTGTTTTTATGGAATGGTCATATTCCTTACCTTGCTGAGTTCTTGTATTTGTTGTAGGTGTAAAGGAAAACTTTGGAGTACTGATGAGTGATGAGAACTTTTAAGTTAGTCCAGTAAAGTCTTGTTTGTTTTACAACCATTCTCATATCATCTAATCATTATAATTTTATCAAATTTCCAAACAAAATAAAATAAAAAATTCAAATTTTCAAATTTCTAATAATATTTTATTCAATTTTTAATTCTTATCTCAATTTGTCTCACTTGTTTGTACCATATTTTCAATGGATAAATGCTACTTATTATCATTTTAACCATTATCTTATCATTTCTTGAAGTGTTATCATTTCTCAAGGCAGAAAGAAACTCTTTGTTATTCATATCACATATCAGATAATGACGAAAAAAGGATAATTAAGAGAATGGTAAATAATATTTGTTATCCGTTATCAGCTTCTTCAAAATTATTTGGCCTCGAAATGACATGAAGTTTTTATTTGATCAGCTTGCAAGATATAATCAGTGATTAATCACAGAAGCAGGCAAAGACTTCGCTCCTGCATATTTGTAAAAGGATAGATTAAGCTTGCATTAATTAGTCATCAAAGACAGACTCATGCACCTATTTAAGGCTGAAATTCAATGGCATTTTATTTACAGAAAAGGCAAATAACTCATAAACACTTTACAGAGAAGACATTATGCACTGTATGTATTCTAAGATAAAATGAGATTAAAAATGAAAAATTGAATAAAATATTATTAGAATGTTATTTTTTAATATTATTATTGTTTTGAGATTTTAAAAGGTTGAATTATTTATTATATTTTATATATAAAAATTTGAAAAAATTGTAATCATAAGATTAAAATGAGAAGATAAAACGGTTCGAATCCAAACGAGAGCTACACCTTTGATGCACTAATTAAGCTGCGAGACTCTTAAAAATGTACTATTTTTATTTTATTTCATTCTCATAACATGTCATGCTATTGAATTGAACTCATAATTTGAATTCTAATTGAATTAATTATATATCTTGATTCATTAAGAGTAATGCTTGATACAAGCTTATGGGGTCTAAGTCTCGTATAGTCATTTTGAAAAAAAATAAAACAAAACTCACAATAAAAAATCAATTTTTTATTTTTTCAAATATCTCACATTGTTTTAAGGGGGAGCGTTGCATAGATTATTTTTTAGTAATAAAAGTATTTAACATTAAATTCTATAATAGTTGGATAAGGATTAAAAAAAAAAAAAAACAAATTCATATAGGAAGTGAGAAAAATCCAACTAATTGGGCCATCAAGTTATATTGGGAAGATCAGATCTTTACATAAAGAGTCTCTCCAACTGTTGTCAGTTTTCACACCATTCAATCCTAACTACCTTCTTCTAATTCTACTAATCCCACAGTAAGCTAAATCATACCTGATTATTTAAAAAATAAATAAAAAATCTAATACCAGATACAAACTCTAAACTCCTAAATGCTATTTATTATTAAGAATACTCCTTACTAATATGCTATCTGTCACCTCGAGAAATAGTCAGAAAAACATTGATCTACAATCACTTGGGGATGGTGGCCGCACTTGCCCGAGCGGGTGTCATAAAACAAAACTATATGTGCATTTATTTTTATATATTTTTTGAACAGTACACTATTTGACTGGCTGCGTTATTTTTTTAATATAAAATAATTAATTCAGCCAATCATATCGGTAGAATGCACAATAAATACGCAAAAATAATTATATATAACAAAATTCATCATAAAATTTTCAGATGCTAGTCACTCAGATGCTAGTGTGACTATATTTGTCAAAATTTGACACTAGAATAGTCAGATCTGGCTGGGGGTTGGGGATGCTAGTAAACCACCTTGACCAGGGTGGATCTAGCCACCATCACTAGCGCAGCGAGAACCATCTCAAGGTGGCTGCCAACTATCTTAAATGGGGTGCTCGGACCACCTTTGGGCCTTGGGAGAACACTTCCACCCCATTTTTAAAATATATATTATTAATATAATTGTTTAAAATCTTAAGGTTTTAATCTTGTGTGTACCTATTTCATTCTTTAAGCCAGAGAGTGTGTAAAGAACTTGATTTATACCGTAGCTTGATTTTAAGCATTACAATTGGATTTCAAACATATATTATAAGCCAACTAAATAACAATTTGTAACTCTTTAGTGCATTAAAAATGATTGACATAATTTATTCTGGGCTACAAACCCATCCAGATCACGTCTAAGAGACAGCCTAACTTTGTCCAAAACAGAATTAAAAACAAATCTCAACTCGTTTTAAGACATATTACACTTTTCGAACAAAAAGTCCAAGGGAAAATACTCTACAGATTAGAGGTCTTAGAGATAATGTGTTTTTAATTTGTTATTATACTAATCAGAAGTACAAAGGCAGAAGGTAAATAGACATGGAAAAACCGAAATACATCTTATCGATATAGATCCGATTTTCAAGCTTTGAGGAAATTTAAATACACACTAAATACTGCAACTGTGAGTAGAGCGTGAGACACACGTGCTGTTCCTAGAGAGTAGCGGACGGTCAAGGTCGAGGTGTTCGGTGGCCTTGGTTGCAGCGATACCATGCATGTCAACTAAAAGTTACCATTGGAGATGGTACGTGGAAAATAAGTTCCCTTTTCAAAGTGCGCGTGTGGTTCATGCGTCGTTCTGTTCGGCGCGATTCTTCCCTCGATTGAAAGATCGGTGCCTCATTTGGTGCCTAGGACGCTAGAGAGTTTTGGAGCTGTTGTTCCCCATTGAAGCACCAAGGACCCAAAAACACCAATGTTCCTAGAATAAAAAAGGAACAAATAAATAAAGAAAGAAATAATACAAAAGGGGAAGAGATGAGGACGGGAGGAAAATAGCAATGGAAGGGAGAAAAGAAAACATGAAAGTGACAAAAAATGAAAGATAAATATAGAAACCAAAGAAACCAAGAAGGAAGCGGAATGTAGAGGGGAAGAAGATGAGCTTTTTTCATAAAACTCCTATAGTTTTTGAAAAGTTATATTGAAAAGTTATTTACATATTAGAGAAAGTTGTGGGGCCATCTAGGGGATTGGGATCCCTTTGTGCTCCCATGAATTTTTTTAATATGAAAAAAAAATAAATATATTTTATCTCCACACAATCTTTTATTATTTTTGTAAAAAAAAAATGAATTAGACAAATATGTAAAAAAATACTGACACTTCAGGAGCGCGTGCAAAGGAGTTCGTATCATTGCTCGATATATTACATAGACTAAATGCTTCTAAAGGCTGCCAACTAAAGGCTCCTTTACACTTTTCTCATTACACAAAAGGCTCCTTTAGACTTTTCTCATCACTCACACATACTAGCTAGAAGGAACGTGTAAATTACATTTACTTAATTTTTTTAAAATCTTTAAGAATTATTTTTATTAAGAATTAATTTTTGATTAATGATAATCCAATACTTTTACATTTAAATTTAATTTCTAACTTAAATAAAATAACATAATCCCATAAATACAATAATATAGTTTCATAAATTCAATAATATAGTCCCATAAACACATAATTTAGTCTTATCACGTTTCTTTTTTAACTTTGTTTTCTTCTATATTCCAGACATATGGATTTTAATTAAATCAAAAAAATATTTTTATTTTTATTTTTATTACATACAGTGAGATTATATGTGAATTTATTATTTTAATTTTGTTTCTTTTATATTAATGATTAATGTAAATAATATTTTCTTAACCATTCAACTTGTTTGTTAAAAAATTATATTATATAAGACTATATTGATTAACATATTATGTAATTTAATAAATAGATAGACATATCTAAATTGTGAATAAAATATATTTTCTTATTTTATGGTAATTATATTATATATTAATAAAATAATTTTTATTTTAGTACAGGTAATGTTATTAATAACAACATTTACATTGTGACATAAAGTTAAAATAGAGAAATATTCTTACAATTATTATTTAAAAAAAAAACATGTAATAAGAAAAAACAAATTAATAAATATAATTATGATATATATATATATGTATATATGTGAACTACCTTCGTATCAGAAATGATTTATGTTAAGGAATGGTTTTAAAGTTCAGATTATTTACTGTATTATTTGGGTTTTTTTTATCAGATTCTATGATATGTATTGAACAGAAAACACATGTTATAATAAATGTTATGACGTTTTCATCAGCCTATCAGGAATTTAGGCGTATTCTCAAAATAAATGCTCATGTATATTATAATATATATATATATATATATAAATACTTCTTCTTGAAATAAAATTAACAAGTATCATAAAATTATAAGAGATGTTTATTTATGAGACTATATTATTTTATGTTATTGTATTTATAAAATTTTGTTATTATATTTAAGAGATTGTTATTTTATGTTTATTTATGGGACTGGTCAGGTTTTTTTTATTTGTTTTTTTTTTTAACTTCAACTTCTATTTTGTTGTTCCTTTAAATTAATTCTCAATAAAAATAATTTGTTTTAAAAAGAAAACATTTAATTCAGTTTAACGTAAAAATTTGACTAAATAAATAATAAATGTACGGACGGAAATTTTATCAAATAATATATATATATATATATATATATATATATATTAAGGGGAGTGCTATTCACCCCGATGGTAAGTATCCCGATCTCATCTCGCTTCTTTTTTTTTTTGAGTTTTTTTATAAATAATTCTTAAGTAAATATTTTAAAATAATATTATGATTTTTTTTATATTTTTAAAAAATATTTTAAAATGTTAAAAAAATAATTTAAAAAAAGTGTTTTTTAATATTTTTTTTACATGATTTTTTAATATATTATTTTTTTAAAATATAAAAAAATCATAATTTTATGTAAAAATATTTATTTAAAAATCTTATATAAAAAAAACTCAAAAAAAAAAAGGAAAATGGGATGGGATCGAGACAATACCCATAGGGGTGAATAGCATTTTCCATATTATAAAATGATTATAATTATCAAATAATTATTTATATATATTATTTATAATAATAATAAATAATATATATTATAAAATGAACGGGAAGCGAAATCGTACGTAATATAAATAACTGAACTTTGCCAATCATAAAATGAATTGGGAAGCAGAAGTGGAAGCGTTTGTCTGTACATTTATTATTATAATGTTTTTACGTACGTTATAATAAATATATGTAATTATTTATATAAATTATTATAATTGAAATCAGTATAATTCAATTTAATGGCGTTAAATACTTGAACTTTTGATTAAAAATTTTAATAGTAATTATTAAAATAAGAAATTCTGTTACATAGACTCTTTATATATATAAAAGACATATATTAAAAAGATATTGATATATCATATTACAAAATGAATGAATGATATCTATTTATTTGTTCATCCTCCCGTTGACATGATGATATTTTTAACTTATAATAGAACTAAATTAATAAATCCACTTATGTATCAATTAGTGCTACGCCGGCAATAGAAAGGACATAAATGATAATAAAAATTCTTTGGGCCGGTCTTACCCGTTAACCCTAGAAAAATGGATACCAATTAAAAGTAGACACATCAGCTTTTCACAAGATACTTCTTTACACCTGCACACACAAGATCATTAGAAAATTACAGAAACCCCCGACCTCGACCTCCCCTCCCTCCTGTGATTCGATTGACCTCAACTACGTTGGCATAGTCATCAACATTTTCTTCCCAGAGTCCGTGTTTATCCTTCGGCCCAACTACAAATTTAATCGAAAAGAAATGAAAGTTCATGTGACCTTAGAAAGCATCCATTTGAGAATACTTTGATCAAAAGAAAAGAAAAGAAAAAAAAAAATACAAACATCGTTTATAGAGAGAAATTTATGCAACTTTAAAGAGATTCAAAATTTTCTAAAAAATTATTTTGAGAGACATTGGGGATCGGTCCGACTGTCTCCAGCATCCAAAACAGCCTAACGTTAATTAGACTGTTTTATGATGAAAAACACATTAAAATAAAATAAAAAATATGATTAAATAAAAAAATAAAGATTAAAAATATAATAAAAAAATACAATGAACAAAATATAGTAAAAAACATAATAAAAAACACAATAAAAACATAAAAACATAATAAAAAATACAATAAAAAAATAAAATGAAAATGAATTTAAGGGAATTCGACTATGGAGAAAACGGAGACGCCACCGGTGGCGGTGGGCGACGCCGCCCACACCATCGAGACCGGCGGATTCAGGCGACCTCACCCCTACGACGGCGAGCTCCGGCGAGCTTCGGCGAGTTTCGGTGTGCTCTCGGCAGCCTTCAACCCGTTTCGGACCCGTACGGCAGCGGGGGCTACTTTGGTGGAGGGGGGCAGCCTGTCTGCCCTCCAGGATTTCTCAATTATTTTATATCCTAAAAATGGGCCAAATATGCGCGAAAAATATCGGTGGTGCGCATCTGGATTCTCAAAATCTTGTTCCTGGCTTAACAGATTGAATTTTGTTAAGCCCTTTACACTAGTAAATTTTATTATCAATTGAACTCCACCAACATCTTTTGAAGGGTTAATATTCACTTTTTAAAATAAAAAAAATATCTTTATTTCTTCCCTTACGTTCTTCTCTTCATTTTTAATCAAATATGATAAAAAAGTTTTGATATATATGTAAATTTGTACTTTTTGAAAGAAAATCTTGGTTTATCCAATGAGAGTACTCTAATCAGAATTGGGGGTGGAATAATTCTGATGAATGAAATCGAGCCGCATCGAATTGGTGAGTTTGGTTGGATATCGATTTTATTTTTTTCAAAACTACTTGAAAATGATCCGGTTTCAATTTTTATTTTTTTAATACTGGGTTGAATTAGGTCAAATCGGTTCATATAAATATTTTAATTTTTAATAATATAAAATAATTTTCTGTAATTTTTATATTCTATATAATTTATATGTTCAATATTTATAATTATATAAAAAATAATTTTGTATTATATGCTAAATTACTAATTAAAATAAGATTAGATTTTAAAATCCTATAGTTTATATGTTATCACTATAGTCTATAATATTAGCAGTTATATTAATACAATATCACTATATATTATAATATGCCACAATATATCACTATATTACATATTTTAATATATTACTATAGTCTATAATACAATTATAATATATTATAATATATTATTATATACTATATGTATAGTATATTATATATACCATATATACAATATACTAAAAAATCGAATCGATCTAGACCGAAATAGATAAAATTAAAAGTACATATTTAGAGATATAATTGGTGTGGTATTGATTTTCAAAATAATTTTCAAAAATGTAATGTAAAAAATTCAACTGAATTAGATTAGTTACACTCCTAATCAAAATCCTCACGTAATTGCTAAATTGGCTGGCGAATCCAATTCCTATAGAATTGTGTAAACTCCTTTCACAATTATATACGGTGAGAGGAAGTCTTTCTCCTAGTCCCATATTTGACAATTTGTATCTTTGTAGCATGCTTTTCAATTTTTTTTGAATAATTTAATAAAATAAATAAACCAACAAAGACATAAAATCAAGTTATTTTATCTCATATAATTATTATAATTTTTTTCAAACACTCATGCAACTATAATAAATAAGAGTAATGCTACATACAGTCATAGAATTGCAAACGATATATAGTCATTTTGATAAAAAGGATGATTTATTGTTAAAAAAATTAACTTTTTTTTTAATGTGAGTTTCATACATATTCACTTTTTTTAAAGTGTCTACATGTTGTTTGCAAGTCCACGTTTGCATCTATCATTTCTTAATAAATAATTTAAATTTTTTTAATTTTTTTTAATTTTTAATATAAAAATAATATTATAATAATATTTTATTTAACTTTTATTAAAACATATCTTTTTAATTCATTTTAACTGTGTAATCAAATGAAGCCTAAATCAATTAGTTTTTTGGTTTTATTTGTAAGGATAAAAAAAAAAACCTAACAGACCGTTCAATTCAGTCCAGTATTATATTTTAAAAATCGAAACCAATCCAAAACGAGTTTTTCATATGCTAAAAACTGGTTTGAATTGAAACAGATCAATATACTTTTTAATTTCTTTTATATTATATCATATTTTATATCATATGTTAGATTGCTAATTATTCATATCCATTAATCTTATTAACGGAAAATTAGTATAACATTTGATATAATATAAATTTATCTTACAAACTTTAATATAATATTTGATATAACTTAAAATTAATTTTATAAATTTTAATATATCATTTTATATAACATATTAATTTTTATCTTATAACATAAAATTAATATAATATAAAATTTTAATCTTAAATTTAAAATTTATTTTATTTTATTAATATAAATTTATTGAGAAATTCATTGTATAGTAAGTACCACACGTGTAAATAAAAAAACCGACTGGATTTAAAATTGAAAAATATGAAAGTTTATATTAAAATTGTTTTAAAATTTTTAAATCAATATATATAAGAGACCTTGTCAAACAAAGCAAACTGTTAAAGAAGCTTCGGCGATTCTAGAGAAGAAGAAAAAAAACCATCCTTGCTTGCCATTTCTAAGACAAAGTCGCCGTTGAAGGGGGAGGAGTGGGCGCTTCGACTCTCCCTCTCCTCCTCCCCTCCCCCTTTGGTGTTTTTCCTGTTTTTCAATGTGTTTCTCCTTATTTTGTTTTCGTTCAAGTATGGTTTATTTGGTGATCTATAGCGGTGATGGGCTACCACGTGCCTCACCATGGGCTTCATCCGGTGTCGATCTCCCAACCAGCCATAGCTTTTACCATTAGAAGTAGCGATTATAGTACTCGCATGGGACGAGTTGGCGCGCGTGGATCTAATCACCTCCAACCAGAGTCTGTGATGCTGTCATGTATGGTGTCTTGGGGGTCTGTGACTGCCAGGACCTTAAGGATTTGAATTGGTCATCTCTAATGTGGCTCGTGTAGAACACGCATCACACAACATACAACATATCAAGACTCTCACCTTTTTGTTACTTAGGTGCAATAATATCACTGAAGACATAGCGTTACGATTTTCTTTTTGTAAGAAATACTTTCATATTTGGGTCCCATATTATTATTAAAGCCATCTAAAATGTTGTCAATTGGACGAATAGTAATATCGAGGTTGGAAGAGGTGTGCGGCATACTATTATAGAGTTATCTTTTGGGGTCAGCGACAATGATCAATAGTCAATTGGTCAAAGGGTCAATGGTAAACTTATCAAAGGGGTTGGAACAAGTGGGCCGAACTGGACTAGGCTTGAACCAAAGTGGGTCGAAATAATAAATTGAAAAAATTGGAGAGCTTACTTGGGTTGGGCGAAACTTGGCTTGGATTAGGCTAGACTGAGCTATATTAAGTTGGATTGGGTTTTAAGAATGAGTCTGAAGGCGTGGTGCATGTGACAAAATGCTCTGACTAAAGGAGTGATGTATGTGGTTCTAGAACGAGAATTGATTTAAATAAAAATTAGACTCATTTTATGATCAAGTTGATGAGAATATGAGCGATAAATGAACATAAACACGTGAGAAATCCATTGTCAAATGCAGAGGAAGGCATGTGCAATTGTGGAAGAATGAAACACCAAAAGGATGACTTGCACGGATAGAGATCATAGACACCAAGTTGATGGTGGCTCTAACACGGATAGAGATCACAGACTCATTTTTATCGTCTGTTTTGTGTATTCTTTAATTTTGTATTGTAGTTTATATTACATATTAATAAACAAGAAATTATTAGTCTTTTCTTTGTCTCACTCCTTCTTTAGAAGGTGGTAGTATTGATCACCTTCCCTCTTTTGGAGGTTGATGGTGCGTGTTATTTAGTTTTATTCTCTGTTTTTTTTTTACAGAAAGTTATACTCTCTGACAACTCAAGATAGAAGTCTCTGATAAATTTGAGAGTGAATAGAGGCTAAAGGCAGGTTTGGATGTCAAAACATTCTCAGATACTTTCAGTAGTTCATGTACGGTTGGAAAACCTCTTCACCCAAACACAATTCGAGACGTTCTCAGAAGCTTTCTCTAAAAAGCACAACTCCCTCACATGCGTATACTGTTATGGTGAAAGGATGCGATTTTATTTCCCTTTCCCTCTCTCTCGTCAACCTCCCCTCTTTGTTTCTCGTTCTCTCTTC
This sequence comes from Platycarya strobilacea, assembly GCA_036898215.1. Lineage (NCBI taxonomy): Eukaryota > Viridiplantae > Streptophyta > Magnoliopsida > Fagales > Juglandaceae > Platycarya > Platycarya strobilacea. Next base: position 36,317,260 of record CM072547.1, read on the forward strand.
TATCAATGCAATCTCTCAATATCTCAGATCGAATCTCCCCACAATGCCATACTGAGTCCTCTATACCTCTCCCACTTGAACCGCTCTGTCTATCTCCCTCTTTATCGGCATTCAACATCTCAGATCGAATCCCCCAATAGAGATTCCTCCATTGATTTGAGTTTTCATGGTGTCCAATCTGCAATCAAATCTCTCTATCCGTCGGGAGTGAATTCTGAGGGCCCAGTGTTCCAGAGCTCCCACTATCAACGTCTGCAAGATTTCGTCTGCAAGATTCCTTTACAGTAAACCCTTGAGCTTGGATTTTACCCCAATTTCTGCATGGCACGGCCGAATGCTATTCTCGCAGCTCTTGGCTTAGGGTTACTCATCGATCACAACGACATCGTGATACATCCTTCAGAAGTTCCATCAAGGTAACCTCAACATTCAAGTACTATTATTTACCTTATATGCTATTAATTTCGTAGCAATTTTCGGAGAATGATTTGTGGCAGAATATTATGTTTGAATGAAGTGGCCTCCTTTGTGTTTTTGTCTATTTGAATTTTATATGCTTGTTTGTTTGTGCTTTTGTGTATTTGAATATATATATATATATATATATATTTGTTTTCGTGTCACTTCTTTTGGTAAACTTTGTGTTCACCTGAGCCTTGTAACGAAGTAAAAAAAAGCCAGGACACTTATGATTGAATAACAAAACGGACTTTTGTCTGCCAAGGTTCATTACACTTCACACCAACTACAAAAGTTTAGTTTTTTTGGGTAAAACTTTGATCTTTATTATTTTGGGTTTTTGTTTATTTATCTTTTGGAAGGGTGTATTGTAAAAAGAGGAAGTCAAGAGCGCACCATACTTGCATGTTTCTCCTTTGGTCCAACATCTTTTGCATGATTTGTAGAAGTATCTTAGTTGAGTGAGGCTGTAGTTGTTGTAGTAACAGAACTTGCTGTTTGTGGAATCACATCTTGGACATTTTAGAGCTTGCTCTGGTTGTTGCCTTGGTTTTCTCTGATCAAGCTGTGTTTTAAGCATACCATCATGTTTTCCAGCATATTGGCATAACCAAGTCTCTTAGAGAAGCTACTTTAGTGGTTTGAAATAGTAGAAAACACTACTTGAGGACATGTTGTGCCTTTGACATGTGAGAAAAATTGTATAAATGGACTAATTGTACAATAAGGCTATTTTAATTCTTTATGATGGCATTACGAGTGGTTAGGAAGTCCCTAAGACTCTTATGTGAGATGTTAGGGATAGTAAGACAATCCATTTTAGTTATGATGTTTGGCATGGGGAGGCTTCTCAAAAAGTAGCTTTTCTAGACTGGGGACCTAGAATGGCATGGGATAGCAAGCTAACTCTTCAAGTAACCTTTGTTTTTTTACTTTGTTTGTAGTACACATTTATGCCACAAGTGATGAAAGCATAGGCTAGAAAATCTTGTTTGAAGTATATGTGGTAGTATTATTACTGGGTTTTAAAGATTTTGCCACAAGTGATGACAACTCTCTTTTCTTGGGATTATGAAAAAGTATCATTGTGTTGACATTCCCATAACTAGCTCTTTTTGCATGGATAGTTGCTTTCATGAAGATTCTCATATTGGAGAATCTAGATAAATAGAATAGACCATTAAAAATTTGTGTGGTATGGAAGCACAATGAGAGAGGATGGATCATATTTTGCTAAATTATCATAATCGTCATCATATTTTTGTAAGGAGATTTAGTCTTGTACTTTTTGGCATTTTACATATTCTAACAATGGTTGATATAAATGTTGTTGGAAATGGATTTTGAAAGACTTTTAAGTTCTAAATTTTGAAATCAGTTCTTTTGTGGCATCTTTGTTGTGAGAAAAAGTTTAAAATACTTTTTTTTATGGTTTTGAGCCCTTTGTGTAGGCCATAAAGCTCGATGGCTACATTCAAATGTTTTCCTTCTCCCTTTTGTTTGCTTTGTTTCAAATTGGTAGCCTAGATATTAATATTCACTTTCATACACTTTTTAATGATTTATTTACGATTTCCTTTCACTTCTTGATGATTTGTTATATGTTATTTATATCGCAGCACTGCTACCTTTGGTCTTCAAAACGTACATTTTGGCATGTATTATTTGCATTTTAGCGGTGTACTTTTATCATTACATTATATCTATTACACATTTTGAAAAAATATCACCGCTTATTCTTGTTTAATGTTGTCCATCATATTGCTTCCTAGTTTATCCAAATATGTGACTTTATTGAACATACAAAGAGTGTCTATTTTAAAACAATCTAGAATAAGTATACTACTAACCATTAGGTAGGTTAGAGAATTGTTGGATTTTGATTCTTATGTGTGTATTGAGCAGCATTTTATGGCAGATCTGGAGATGAGGTCTGAACTGTAGACTGAGGCCTTGGAGAAGATGTTGGTCCAATTACTGTACCAAGAGACAATTGATGGACTGTTGGTTGGTTCGAAAATAACCAACCAAGACTACGTCCGACTTGCACGTAAAATGAAGGAATCTATGAATAGGCCCATAGACCCTTTGCAAATTTGGGAGAAAATTCCCCGATTAAGAGCTAGAGACTCTGCTTGTTTAATGATTTGCTATCCGAGACCAGCATGAGGTGGAACGAAATTACAAAAACTATGACGGAGACAGAGGACTAGTGGGCAAAGGGGCAAGGGCTATATTGGTAATTAATTTCCTAAGTTTACAATTTTTCATAATTTTAGTGATTGTATGTGAAACGTTTGGTATTCTCCACTGTGTGATTATTGTACTAACATTCTGCTTTTCTGCTGTTAAGCGTGTAAAGAATGAAAAAAATTTAGGACTAGCGGATATCCTGACTATGAGCTTCTCTGTACCATTTTTGGCTAGGCTACGACAACGAGAGTCATGCATTATGCCTCGACAAAAGAACCCCCATTGCAGGCGGAGGAGGTCTGCCTTAAGCATGAGGCCAGGGCATGGGGTCTTATACTTGGAGACGATGGCAAAGCGTCGATGGATCAAAACTCCGCAGATGACGGTGCAATACCAGGTGGGATAGCAGATAGCGTGTTAGGGAGCGGGCATCGCCGTAGAAGGGCATCTGTTTGGGGAACCACTTCCCTAGAACTAAGTCAAGCCTTGGTAGTTATGGCTGAAAGCAGCGCTGTTAGGACCCAGTTGGAACAATCTCTTTTTGGGGAATCCAGCAGAAAGCATAGTAAAGGTGATGGGTCTAGTGGTTCTGACACAAATTTCTCTAAAATGGAACAAGGTCTTAAATTATTGGAGAAAATGTCCCCGCCTCTTATGAAAGAACAATTTAACAAGGCTACGCTATACATGCTGAGGGATAAGGTGCAGGACATCTTCTTGCTGATGGCCTCAGAGCGGAGATATGATTGGATATGTGGCTTGCCTTGAGCGATGCGTACAATGAAGACTGATGCCGTCATTTTTCCTAGTATGTTTTCATCATCAATTATGTTTGGGTGACTGATGCTTGTTTTTATTGACATTTGTCTTAATGGCTAACAATGGATGATTTATGTTTATATTAAATAGGATGGAATTCGTGAGTCATGGTTCGTGACTTTTATCATTTGTTAACGTATCACTTGTGGCTTGCATCATTGAAAATGTGTAATTGAGTTTGTTACTAACTTATCCACTTTATTATTGATTGATTTTTGGGCTAATTTTTTTAGGTATAGGACATTTTTTGTGGAGTGCATTATCGGTCTCCCTACATTTGTGTTGTTTCTGAAACTGTCATGGATGGAGAAAGTGGCTCGGATGATGAGTACATTAGTTTGCCCTATGAGAACAATGTGTTGGATGAAGAGCCCCAACTGGGGATAGACAACGACTATGACAGTGAATCAAGTATCAATCAGTATCCAACATAGGAGGAATACCAGGAATAGCAGATGAATGATCCATCAAATTTGGAGCAAGTGGCCCTAGTTATGGCCGATGCAGTAGAGGAATTGGAACTACCAATAGTTGAGTGAAGGCCACAACATAACATTGGCACCCCCGGTCGAGATTATATTGACAAAATTCTCAATGGTCATCCAAACAATTGTGTAACCATCTTCTGAATGGAGGTATATGCGTTTCAAGTATTATGCAATACGTTACGTGCAGATGGCCTTCTGGAATCGACAAGAGAGGTTTACGTGGAGGAAGCCGTTGGAATGTTTGCGTTCACCATAGGACATAGTGCAACTCAACGGATTACATCCGACTTGTTTCTGCATTCGATTGAAACCATTAATCGACATGTGGACAACGTCATGCATGCGCTATGTCATCTTGCACTGCAAGTGATTGCAATGACACAAAGTGATGGGGTATCACCTTATATACTTAGCAATCCTCAACATTATCCATGGTTCATGGTAAAAATCCATTTACCATTTCTTAATACAATACACATTGAAGCTTGACTTTTTTTTGTAGAACCGTTATGTGTATGGTTTAATTTTACAATTCAATGGTTGAATTCTTTTTTCTTTTTAAATGCTCTCAGTGACGTTACGGTGCAATGGAGGAGACATTTATCGACGCAGTAGTGCCTGCGGAGCTAGCTAATGCATATTGGTCACGTCATCACCGAATTAGCCACAACATACTCGAAGTCTGTGATTTCAATATGATGTTCACATTCGTGTACAGTGGGTGGGAGGGAACTGCCCACGATGCTCGGGTTTTTATGGATACATTTCATTGTATAGAGGATGATTTTCCATAGCTTTTGTCGGGTAAGACTTTTTTAGTGTAATTAAAATCTATACTGGTATTAAAATGGATAGACTGTATCATTCAAACATTTTTAACGTAATTTCTTTTTTAAATTTATTTATCCAAGTGAATACTTAATAGAATCTGCATTTCCGTGCGTTAAGGGATTTTTGCCACCGTATCCTAGGGTGCGCTATCACAGGTTAGAACATTATGCAAATAGTTGGTTTCAGGAATACCAAGACTATTTTAATTATCGATATTCTTCCCTACGGAATGTCATTGAGTGGACGTTCGGTGTGCTGAAGAAACAGTTTAAGATTTTGCGATCGATGAATGGGTACATGTTGACAATTCAACGATATATTATTATTGCATTTTGTGTCATGCATAATATTATTCGTAGTACCACCCCAAATGACAAATCCTTATGCAAGTTTACCAATCCGAATCGTTATTTGGGGCAAAGAGTTACAGATAACTCGGACCATAGTAATCTGGGGCTATGGCTTGCACAAATGCATAGTGATGTATAAATATATATTTTTTTCAGGGACCACCATTAATTTGTATTTAAATTTTTTGTGTGAAGTTCTTATTCCAAATATGTGTATGCATATTTAGCAGCATTGTTTTTTGAAAGGGCAAAATCATTGATATATTATTCTTGCATAGGAAATCCATTACTAATATTTTCAAAAGACATGCAAGTAGTAGACATGGCTGAAAAATTAAATGGGTCTATGGGACATGTTTTCATGGAAGCGCTTGACGATAAATGGCTAATGTTTGATTCAGTTACACATAGCAACTAATTTTTAGCTCTAAATTAAAATCGCTTATAGACTAAGAAGTAAAATGTTACAACAAATACAAGAGCCAAATAAACTTGTCGGCATAGGCCATAGGGTGCATGCTCTTGCCTCTTGACGTACAAAATGAACAAAATCCACATCTCTATTGGAGAGTTGCAACTCGACGGAGATGAATCTCTCGCTTTTCGATATCAGCCAATGTGTTCTTGAGTTCCTTAATATCGTTTAACAATTCATTGTTAGTTCCATGGAGATTGGGCATTCTGTATTGACCATCATCTATTCACTTGAAGTACTTGTAATATGGTAATCTCTACAGTAGAAAACATGTTGTGGACAAATTTAGATGCACATAATATCAAAACAAAACCTAGTTTTAGTTTGATACACAACAACATTAATAATTGAACGAAATTAAAAATTTGTTTACTTCAGTGTTGTACTTTGGACAACCTAAGAAATGTCGTTCTCGATTTTTTGGAGTGTTTGCATATCTCATTTGGGCGGGAACCTCGCAGAAGCATAATTGTTGGGCCATGGTTTGTTTAGCAAACGAGGAAGAAGACGTCGTCGTGGATGATGACATGTTGTTAAGTTCATGGAAGCAACTTGTAATGGAACAATATATCAATTCTGAAAGGTGCCTATTGTAAAAAATATTTCCAATCATTTTTTCCACTTCAGTTAATAATTTGGCAAACATATAAGTCACAATAGTTCTCATAAACAAATTATCTCAGTTTATAAACCTTAATGTATTCTGAAAATGTATTCTAAAACTTTCGCTACCCAAATGTATTCTTAAAATATATCTAGTAAATTAATGTAAATACCAGATATATCATATCACATGAGAGCCTCTCAGTTTATAAACCTTTTGCTATTCAATACAATTACAGTTATAATAAACTCCAACAAAGAACTAGTATTTAACAATGGTCTTATCAAGACAAGATTAATATGCAGAACTGGTCAAGATCTACGAGTGAAACTCCAACAGACAATAGTCCTTGTGATGTAGGTTATAGATTAAATCGAGAGATGAAGTGACACAAATAATTACAATTCATTAAAAAACAAATCGAAAAGAAATATGCATGAGTACTAGGTTAGCCTAAATAAACCCTTCACCATACTGAACAAGTGGTTGAGAATGTCAAAATTGAAGCATAGGAAATGAAGCGCCTAGTCAATTAGTGAATAGTTAATGCAAAACAATTCTAGAAACAGTGGTCATATGTGTTTTAACAGCCAGATAAGTACGTATGTAGCTGATAAGATTAAATTCTTCTACTAAAATATTTTCCTTTGTGTGCTCCAGCTAAACTTTCTTATGGAAATTACTTTTAACATGGATAAATGAATGTACTATAATTGTGATTATGTGTTAATAAACCAATGTTATTTTCACTAGACTGGGAAAGTCATAACTGACAAGAACTCGCATACCGATTCAGAAAAATTGCCGTGAAAATGCGAGGATGATGAATTAAAACATCAATTTGAAAGATTAGAAAGGGGTTACTAAGGAAAAAATTGGAGTAACAAAATCCAAACATACTTGAGATTAGTGACGTTGAAGATGCAAAGAACAAAGAAAAGAGATGGATGACATGAAGAATAAGGGCTATCGGGAAAACTTGAGAAGGAGTGCAAAAAAAAAAAATGACTGCAGCAAACATGATTTTTTCTGGGGTTCCTGGTTCTTCCTGCTATGCAAGTTTTTGTGCTCCACGTAGTAGGTAAGCGGCTTCGGTGGAAATTCTAGGATTTGGGAGCTAACGACTGTGTCAATCTAGAGGTAGAACAAAAGTGAAGCGGAGGAAAAGTTAAATAACCTGATGCATGAAACGAGGCCATTTCCCATGGTTTGAAATGTGTACTTTTCTATTTTTTTTTTTTTATAGGTAGCGATATACTTATCACTCTATTAGCACTTGTTTACTATTTATAATATATTACATTTTTTTTTTATCATTTTTAAAAAATATTTCTTAATATCTTTAATTATTATTATTTTTTAAAAATATATAAATTCACTAATAATTACTTGCTTAATCATTAAGTAAAAGAAAAAGAATTCAAAAAATAAAAAATAAAAAGAATAATAAATGAGTAGTATAGAATAATAAGGCTATTATTTTTTTTTTTTTGATTAATGGGGTCTACAGCTTTTATAAATATCAATTTCAAATTTTTTCAACATATTTTAAACATTTAAACAACTCAAAAAATTATCAGTCAGACGTATAAACTTTTTTCACTCTACTTAAATTGTTCATAAATATTTTTAAAATATTTCAAAATTTTTCGATATCCAAACGTAACTTAAAATAATATTTGGCACCAAAAATTTGTGTATGGAGTACGTCGATCTGCTTGATTATTTTGACTTATAGATCTAAGTTTATCTTATTTATTAGGTCACAATTATAATTAATGAAAGGTAATTTTTTTTTTATAAAAAAAATTAAAAAAAATAAAACCTTGTCTATTTCCAACTAGAAATTCGGATTGTGTCGGATTGAAACTGGCCCGGTACGCAAAGCGTTTCGTTCGGGGTTGACCTAAAAGTCCTCTATTTTCAGAGTCCATGCTGCTCCCCACAGTTGTTCGTCTCAGAGGCCTCGTTCTATCTGCGGCGATCGGCAGAGGTAAGTTCTCTAAACCCTAACCCTAATACGTTTGTGTTTTACTTTTTTAGCTGATTTTTCCCGTCGTTTTGCGGTCTTTTTCGTTTTCTTCTTCACCTGGGACAGCTTCTTCTCTATTCTCCACCAGCATGGTCGCTTCTCTGTTCTCCATCAGCATCACCTTGCGCAATCCATCTTCGTTTGCTTTATATACTTACAAACCCATCTCCCAATAATTCGCTGATGCCGTCTTCGCCTCCTGGTCCCTCTCCATCTTCCCCGATCCGCCCTCGCCCATTAAACTCCCCCCCTAAACTCTAACCTCAACTGGAACTAGGTTATTGTTATGAGTTGGAATTGGGTTAGGGTTTAGTTTTGAATTGGGTTTTGAACAAGGGTGGGCTTGCCGGCCTGGATTAGGATTAGGATTATGATTTGAACTTAGGTCCGAATTAGGATAGGAATTAGGTTTTGAATTAAGGTTATGGGCTGGGTGGAATTAGGATGGGGATTAGGGGAAACAAGCATCATTTATCTAAATCGTGGGGGTTTAGGATTTAAGGTTTTTATTTACTTGGATTTTTTCTATGCTTTAGTTTTAGACGTTTTCTCACTCTGTGTGTTTCCAGAGAATATGAGGGAAAGAAGACGGAAAAAGCGTTCTTTTTTCACAACACTGGTTTTTCCTAGCTTCCAGAAAAGAGAGAAAACTGGAGAACAAAAGTCGAGAGAAAATATTTGATGTTGTCTTCCTTATTTTATTATTGTTGTTGTTGTTTAGATGTGTTTTTGGCAAAGGAAAAAGCGTATGTATGTTTAAACAACTGAATAACCCATTAATGGTTCCCGAGAATTTGAGAGAAACAATAGGGGTAAAAAAAAATTGATAAACAAGAAATGAGAGAGAATGTTTCACGTTGTCTTTATCTAATAGAAGTCTTTTTAGCATTGGAAAGAAGCTTATATAGTTGAAGAACTGAATAACCATTGATTGGTTCCTAAGAAAGCTTGGAAAAAGAAACCTTAGCTTATCTGCTGCTATCTTTCCTCTATTAATTTTTTAACAAGATAGAGCATTGATTGTAATGACCCAATGAACCAATGAAGGTTCAAGTCACATTTATGCCTATACTCCAAAAGGACTAGTTAATTTACCATTGGAGAGCTTGAACATCTCCCTACCAACGAATGTGGGACCCCATTCATCACCTTCCTACACAATCACACAATCTGGAGTTAGTGTGGAACTTTAAATGTGCCACCGATGATGGATTTGGCCTAGCCAGAGAATTTAGCATTTTAAGGGCCTATAATACTCCGTTTGTGTGATTATGTATGGAAAGATAGTGAATGAGATCTCATGTTTCTTTGGAAGGTGAAGTTCAAGCACTTTATAATGATTTCAAGTAGCCCCAATTGCAACCTTGGTGACTTTTTAATATGGGCCCATATACGATTTGAGCCTTCCTTGGGTCGTCACAAATTGCAGGGTCGTCTCTATGCCTTTTCTTTTGATTGTTGTGCTAGATTTTTGCTCACCTGAATACTGGCCTTGTTTAATTCTTGCAGTTTCTCAATATGATTGCAACTGAAACCATGGTAGCAAACAAGAAGCTCAATATTAAATTCTCCATGAAAAGAATGGATGCCAATCTTGGTAATCAGGCATGTGGGCTGGAGCAGCTGGAATCATTAGTTGATGAGTGGAATCGTAGTAGTTCTGTGAATGGAATTAATGGATCTGAGAGGAAAAAGATGCACAGAATTTGTCATTCTGATGGTACAAAGAAACTGGAACCTGAGTATTCGAAGGAAAAATTCTCTTGGCCGGGGTCAAAAAAGCGTGGACCTCCAGAGTTGATAGTGTGCCCAAAAGAGAAGAGGCACAGGATGGATCGTAGTGCGACTTCTCAGTGTTCCACAATTTTGAAAAAACTGATGTCTCATCCAGCTGGTTGGGTTTTCAACAAACCAGTCGATCCTGAGGCATTGAACATTCCAGATTATTTCACAATTATATCCAACCCCATGGATCTGGGAACAATAAAGTTTAAACTGGAGAAAAATATGTATTTTGACATTGAAGGGTTTGCGGCTGACATCAGACTAACCTTTTCTAATGCCATGCTTTATAATCCTCCGGGTAATAGCGTCCACAAAATGGCACAGGAATTAAACAATGTTTTTGAGACAAGATGGAAATCTCTTGGGGAAAAGTGGGATTATGAAAGCTCAAAGGTTGGGCAAAGAAAACTATCAACTGGAAAGGTGACGGAGACTACTGATACCAGACAGGGTGTTCGAAAAGCTCCTCTGCATGATAATTTGTTGATTAAGAAGTCATTGCCTACCATTGAGAAAGTCAAGAGTTCTGATGGAAGAGATGTGGAAGTAAGTAATATGCTAATATTATTCGTGATTAGATATGATTTTCTGGACGGTTTTTTCATTTGGATAAGATACGATTTTATGTCCATAAATAGTAAATGATCTATAAGTCCTTATAGAAATAAATACATAAATAAATGAGATAGAAGTGAACTTTGTGTTGTTTAGCCAATTTGAATTTCCTGGATTCAACTAACTATTGCAACTTTTGGTGGGTTGGTTGTAGACCTGAGCTTGCAATCTTGTTTTTCAATTTTTTGATGAGTTTTTTAGGTTTACATGTCATTTTTCATTTTTATATGAAGGTAGATTTTTTCTGCTCAAGTTTTTTATGATTCTCTTCATATGTGTAGGTCGCGAAGATCGCACGGGACTGCACTCAGAAATCGTCAGGAAATGACTCTCACAAAGGTATGAACATACATAATGAAGTTTTTTGTGTTATGGATCACTATAGAAGCTCATTGGCTAATTGTCTTATAGGAATTGACAATGGTAGTAGACATGCTCGTGCCTCTGTCAATAATGAACCTCTGGAACCTCCATCAATCCCGATTGCTTGTAGATGTGGTCAACGTGGCGCCATTACATGCCTGTGTAGCCAACCTTGTAATGCAACTAATGCATCCTCAAGTGGTTAGTTAACCTTTCCTATGGCTGCGTCTTGGTTTTTCCCTACTTAATTGGTTCACAGATTTTCTACTTTGGTTCAGATTTATCTTCAGAAAGATCATTGGACAGAGACCATCGCATTTGTGGTTTTGATGCTTCCAGACAGGTATGCTTGACATCATGAATATGTTCGGGAGTTAGAGACTTTCTTGCCATGAGATAAGTTAAACCATTCCAACTTACAATTGTCAGGCAAAAAGCGGGTCATCATCCCACATAAGCAAGTCAGATCTGGATTCTGATGGTGGGTGTCTGTTTTCATTTGACTGTAAGTGCTGGATATTTTCCAGTTATTTCTTGATGATCTGAGTTTTGGAATGGTGATGGTGATTATGTGAAGGGGCTGTAAGTGCTTTGGATTATGAAAATGCATGCCTTACTTCTCATCCCACGCCTCTTGCAACAGATCCTGCGTCTGAAGGAGGTCAGTCATGCCGTAATCTGAGTGTTATGTGTTACCATTTGCCATGGCACACTGACTGCCTGTAATATTTGCTTTTTCCTGTTTCTTTGTTACAGGATGTTCAGTTTTTGATGTAGAGCTGTCACCAAAGAAGGCTCTACGTGTTGCAATGCTAAAGAGCCGCTTTGCAGAAACTATTCTGAAAGCACAACATAGGAAACTTCTTGACCATGTAAGATATCTGTGTTTCTTTTTATGTTTATTGGATGCCCAAATATGGCAGTCTGGTAATGTAATATTTGTATTTCCTGTGCTTCTGTGTTTTCACAGTTGCTCATATAAAAAAAAATGTATATATTTAGTGTGGTTGCTCATACTTTCTTTTTACTTGCTTATGATTAGGGTGACAAAGCTGATCCTTTGAACATGCAGCAGGAAAAGGAAAGACTGAAAATGAGACAGTCTCAAGGTGAACTAAGCAAACATTTCAGTTTCATGACTCGTTCATTTATGGATTATGTGTTTGTAAGAATCGCCAGAAGTTTAACCTTATTGTTCGAGGGCATTAGTGCGTCTGTGTAATGCACCCTCTAAATGTGTTTTATTAGCGAAGACATTATTTTTCTGAACTTCTTGTTTATATAGGTAGAATGATGATATAGTTGCTGGTATCATATCAGTGTCCCATTGTCTTCATATCCTATTATTGTATTATTGGACTTACAGGCATGCTATCAACCAATTTCTTAGCTTCTTAGGCATTGTCATATTTGCCTCCGTTCATTTTGATTTTGAATTTTTACATGTTTTCTAAGTTTCACATGGGTAGGGTGGACCTAACCTCTGGATCTTTAGTTTTAGGCATAGCACTTGCCTGCTATACAAAAATTCAAGTGCACTATGGTCTATCTGTTTGTAAGGGCCATAAAGAAGCTTTGGACCTATAGCCTAAGGAAGTAGTTAAGTGAATTACAGGCATGAACTGAAGTCTCTGGGAATCAAGTTGCAATCAATGCTCATCAGGTACACTAGTCACTAGAAGTATATGGATTTTTTTGGGTGCTCCCATGGTAATGGTGGTGTCTTTTCGTGGCTTATTTGGTTGGCCTGAATCGGGCGGAGTGGATTTGGGGTGTTAACCTGGCGAGTTTGTAGAAAGGGGAAAGAAAAAGATTTCACCTTTCTACTATAGCCTATATTTGGGGCCAGCACCTGTGAGGATTTGTTTTCAGTCTTTAAAGTAGGTTGGATCCGTATACTTTATTTTGCAAATTGCAAATGTGTTAGTCTGGTAGTGTTACCCCGGCAATAACGACCACAATATTTACACTTGGATGAACAAGCCTCATATTAATCTAATGATACTGGTAGGGTTTTTCCTCATCTTGTTGTCCCCCTCTTTTATTTCCTTGTGGATCTTTCTTGATGGGGAATAATAATCATTCTTTCAGAAGCAATATGCTATATTTTTGGTATTATCTTTTAATTTGGAGATATATTTGGTTTTTCTTTGTTTGCCTTTTCATTTCCCAGTCTGTACTATTATTTCTTTTGTATCTGAATGGTTGATTGTGTGTGTATGTGTGCGCAAGTAATGTTGTGTCATTTTTAGATTCTTCTTAGATGATGAATATGAATGATTATTTGTAGAGAGGGCTAGGATTGAAGCTCAAATGAGAGTGGCAAAAGTGGCCTCAAAAATAAAGGAAGAGGCTGAGCAGAAGCAGCAGCGTGAAAGAGAAAGGGAAGCTGCTCGAGCTGCTCTTCACAAGGTTTACTATTGTTTAGTAGATTATCGCGATTTTTATCTCAAGTAATTCAATTTTCTTTTGTACTGGGGAGATGTATCTGATGATCACCTGTATGCAGATGGAAAGGGCTGTTCATCTTGAGGAGAATTTGTGGATTCAAAAGGAACTTGATATGTTACTTGGCTGTTCTCTATCTCGCTCGCGAGGCCTGTTGGAGAAACTAGGTTTGTTTATTAAAGATGAATCCATGGAGGATGATGAGGTGAATTTGAATGTAGACGGGGAGGAAGGGGAGATTTTTTCATGAGGATGAACCCTACCCTACTCCACTCTACTCGATACTCTATAGTCCAAGTCTTCCTTTTTGCCTGCTATGCCTGTTTATATCATTATAGTGGAGGAAAAAGGAACTGACTATTTTTTTACCGGCTCGGGGTAATGGGAAACAGTAATAGTGTCAGCGTTTATAAATTCATATAAGATGCAGTTTCAGTTAGAGAGTGTTGTTGCACCCGTTTGTCGTACCAGGACTTCTCTTTCTGCTGTCTCATGCTTTCCATCATGTGGCATTGCTGTTTATTGTAGTTGCAAAAATAAAATGAAAGAAGAAATATTAGGAGTTGGTTAATTCTGGAATTATCTTGGGCGGGTTACCTGTAACCTTATTCATGCTTTCTTCCTCGATAAAGTATTCATCATATTACATATTAAAAAGGGGAAATGCATAGCCAATGGACCTGGAATTGAATCCCAGTTACAATGAAAAACTATACACGGTAAATAGCTACTCGTTGCCCATTGCCATTTAAATATTTTTAGGCAAGGAGTATATCTAATTCTCTCATTCAAATATTTTATCATTCTAATGTCTTTGTTTTTCTCCCCTTTTTAAGTCGAGTGTAAAACAGCAAAAGGCAGACCCAACTCAAAACTTTTTTGAGTCCCAGGCACGGTAAGTAGTATAAGGCTGCATCAAGAAAAAAGCTTTAGCATCCACTGGAGATGTAAAGAGACAACACAGATCATATCGTGTAGCGATTCGTGGCAGCTCTGCCTAGTCTTTTTGCTTCCTCCTGCGAGAGCAGATGAAGAACGGTTACTTCCCGAGCCCATAACCTATCATAAACTGAGCCAAACCAATAGAGGAAGAAGAAACTATTACATGCTTCAAAAATAACATCCTTACATGGTACATAAAACCAATGGTCTCATTGTAATCAAGAAACTCCTTCCACTGTTTTCCGATGCTCATCTGCAAAATTTCATGCGTGATGCTTGCGGCCTTTTTTAACAATCATAATCAAACCATCCATCAAATTACACAATCATATTTCAACCACGTTTTTCTTTTTTCTGTTTCAACTGGGCTCTGAGTTTGGTAAACCTAATAAACATTACATTCACTAAATCGAACCAATCATCAAGATTGCGCAATGACATATTTCAAGGGCTCCGAGTTGGTGAAACCTATTAAACATAACATTCACTAAATCGAACTAAGGAACACTATCAATTCCTACTAACATCTTAAGTACTACCAACGCTTAATTACATTAATATTACAAGGTTCCAAATGAAGACAATGTCGTATATTAAGAGGCCAACTTATTCTTTCCTTTTAAATCATATTAGAATAGCCAAGATGGAGAATAAAAAATATGAACAGGTTGAAATATGTCCAGAAGGTGATCTCGTGGGCCAAAATAACGTATGTACACCAAAAAACAAACAGTATAATTGAGGTGGGCGGTTTTATTGTTTACTCAATAGAAGTTACCTGTGCAGCTTCATTCTTAGCATTCTTCGTCCACAACGCTATTCTTTCCTGCCTCGCTCTGACATTTACAACTGCTCCACATATTTCATCTCCATGATCAAATTGTTCTCCAATCATTGCTAGCAACTAAGACCGGTCCATTCAGAAAATTAGTTCCCACAGAGAATTTTAATTCAGTCTCACAATACAAAGAGTCCGAAAATATACAGTATACAACCAACAGGTGTCAGATTTCCCTCTAGCAAAGGTGGCTCTCCATTTCCCTCCATTAGCACAAACAGGGTCCTCCCATGTTGGCTCTATTTTATGTTTGAAACAATGGAAGTCAGCTCCCAAGGTCAACTTGCTTGGATGAGGGATATTATTGTAAACGCTGTACATGGAATGAATTTTGCAGGCAAATTTGTCATTCATCTTGAGGATACAAAAGGAGACATGACATATAGATAATTCAAGGTGAAATGGAAATCAGAAATCAAGGCAGAGATAAAGGTATAAGCGGATCCCCTGACAAGGATAATCATTTCTTCAGACCATAATGCATGGTAGTTCAGGAGAAATTTATCACTATTAGTTGCAGCTACTTGAAACTACGATGACATGAATTAGCCTAAATCAGAAACTCTTCAAAAAGAAAATATTCATTTCTACTACCTCAGTATTCATTACTAAATGATGTCATATGTACTAGATAACTTGTAAGAAATGCAACTAATGAGAAACTAAGTGATGAAGTCGAGACTCAACCTGTCACTCAGGAATCCAAACACATGCTAGAAAAGGAAGACTTTGCTTTTAGTTGTTTATTTTTGCAAATAAAAACAAGTAAAGGCTTTCATATTACTTCTGGCCATCCCCAAGGATTCATTCAAACTCCTTGTGCCAATCATCCATCTGCATATCATCATAAAAAGGATCCATAGGAACACCTTCGTTCCCTCCACTCCAACCAAAATTCTCAAAAACAGAAACTTATAATTACAGTCATGATCTAAAATATATAGACTGAGAGGTTCCCTAAAATTTAACTCAGGTTTGAATTTCATTCTGAAGTTTAAAAAGGTGCATTTGTGTCGAAGATTCTAAACAGTTCCAAAAAAAGTAATGTAACAAGAACATACAGATAGACCTCTGCGTGATAATGACATGCAATGCACAATCTTGAAAACGGTATGAAGCCAATATTATACCCCAACTTATTAAATCTTAAATGCAGGCAGAGTCAATAAGGAGTGGTTTTGAGTGCAAGATCCCCATGAACTTGCCCAAAACCTGAACTGTTGATCAGGACAGTTCATGTGAAATTATCCAGAATACTTTATTGTTCTGTTCCTAAGAGAAAGCTCCAAACAAACACAATGTTCCGCTCAACTGTGCCAAAATGAATGTTAATGAGTTTTTGATTACTTTTCAGCTTGCTAGAGTGTATTTAGGTATCACTTATGTATACTTCCTGTGTAGTTGGGCTTTGCCTAGTAGCTTTCAACCTTATTACTTATCAAAAAAAAAAAAAAAACTGCCAAAACACAACATTTGCCTTTAATGGGCCAAATCACACATTCTTTTCTTTTAAGTAGAACCAAAAACAAACATCAACAACACAAGATACCAAAAATTCCTATTCCGCTGATACTCATCCACCACAAATAGGAACCCGTACAATCACCTCACAAGACCGGTAGACTTCTTCCTACATGATCCGATCAAATCGATCAGACCCAAAAAACTTCAGTTATTTAAATTGCATTAGCATCAGAACAGCACAAAACACCGGAGATCTAAGCAAAGGAAAGTCTTTTTCTGAATTATCTTAGCAAGTACTTAAGTCAATTAAATTTTCTCGCCATTTTCCACTTTCAACTTTCCCATTTGCACCCCCGAAATCTAAATCTTTCCCATATATATATATATGTATATATATATACACATATAGTCATGAATATATACGTATGTTATATAGAAATAAAAAAATATTTTACCCTCAGAACTCTTCAACGGTAGAGAAGGTATGGATCGGCCTAATGGAGCTACCCCAAGCGGCCTGCCTGGACTTGGCGGAGGGTTTGTCGAACCAGAAGGCCCACGAGTGCTCTAGCGGGTGGGGCTGGGGCACCACCGTCGTTGTCGATTGCTTCGATTCCCCATCTCCACCCACAATCTCTCCCTCCTCAGGCTCCTCTTCCTCTCCAGGTCCGCCTGACCCATGGTTGGGGTTTGTGTTCATGTTAGTGTTGGTCTCTTCTTCTTCAATGTTGCCGACATTAGCGCCATTTTCCAAATTTCTCTTAATAGTTTTTTGGGGCGTTTGTCTGGCTTTCTCGGCCTTCCTTTCTCCGATTCCGAGACACAGCGCGATAAATTTATGATAGAAAAATGTAGTATTTGTTATAAAAATTAAAAGAAACAAGTTATTATTGTAATTGAGAAATATAAATGAAATTTTTTAAAATTTTTTATTTATTTATATTTATTTATGAATTTTATAATAACTAAAATCTATATTTATAGGTTTTAAAATTACTATATAAATTACTATAGAAGTCATTATATAAGATTTAAAATAATAGTGGTTGGGTCATTCACATAATTTTGGTGATGGGATAAGGGACGACAGTCGTCCCTCCAATCTCAAAGATTTCTTTACACTCTCCCTTGAATGACCACCCATAAAGAATCTGTCTCGTTAAAATCTTGTCAAGGAAAAACCCAATAGGAAAAAAAATTAATGGCGAAGGAAAAAGAGTACAGTATTCTTATGTATCGCTAAGTGCTTTAAAATTGTTTCATTAAAACCTTGCAAAAGAAAATTCAGTGGGACAAAACCTTAGCGAAGAAAAAAGAGTACAATCAGCACAAGTCTTCAAGACATTTACTCCCCCTAAAAAGTGCATGACAATATATATTTGAATTTTCGCATTCCAATGTTATGCACAATCTTCATGAATGTCGTAGTTAGTAATGCTTTTGTAAATAAATCTGCCAGATTATCACTAGATTGTATCTGCTTGACATCAATTTCACATTTTTCTTGAAATTCATGAGTAAAAAAGAATTTGGGTGAAATATGTTTGATTCTATCACCTTTAATATATCCTCCTTTGATTTGAGTGATACAAACAGTATTATCTTCATATAAATTTGTTGGGCTATTATTGATCATGGGAAGTCCACATTTTTCTTGGATATGTTGAATTACTGATTTCAGCCAAATACACTCTCGACTTACTTCATGAATAGCAATGATCTCTGAGTGATTTGAAAAAGTAGCAGCTTAACAGATATTCATGATATGCCAGTATCTCCATAAGTAAATAAATATCCAGTTTAAGATTTACCTTTGTGTGGATCTGAAAAATAACCTGCATCTACATATCCAATCAATTGTGGACTTGATCCACGTTGATAAGATAATCCCATATCAATTGTACCATGAAGGTAACGAAGGACATGTTTAATGCTATTTCAATGCCTTCGAATTGGTGCAAAACTATATCTTGCAAGCAGATTAACTGAAAATATAATATTTGGTCGAGTGCAATTTGTAAGATATATCAAAACTCCGATTGCACTGAGATATGGTACTTTAAGACCAAGAATTTCTTCATCGTCATCATAAGGACGGAATGGATCATTCTTTACATCAAGTGTTCGAACAATCATTGGAGTACTCAGGGGAACAATCATTAACTGCATTTCTAATCCTTTTGTAATAACCAGACTAACTAAAAATATAAATGTGATTGAATCCATAACGGGAGAATATGTTTCTTCATAATCAATTCTGGCTTTTTGCAGGAAACCTTGTGCGACAAGCCGTGCTTTGTACCGCACAATTTCATTTTTCTCATTACGTTTTCATACAAATACTCACTTATATCCAACAGGCATTACACCCTTTGGTGTTTGGACAACAGGTCCAAATACTTCTCGCTTTACTAGCGAATTTAATTCAGTTTCAATGGCTGCTTTCCATTTTGGCCAATCATTTCTACGTCGACATTTTTCGATGGTTTTTGACTCACTTTCTTCATTACTTCTGGTAATGTCAATGGCCATTTTATATAAAAATATGTTGTCGACAATAACTTTATTTCTATCCAGAATTTCTCTAGTATTCATGAAATGTATTGAGATCTTATTATTTTTAGGTACATGTTCCTCTTCAAGGGAAAACATTTCATGAAACACCTCTTCAGAAGGTCTATTTTCAGGAGATTTATACTTTTCAGGAGTTCCCTATTCAAGAGGTTTTGGAATAGAAGATTTGAGCTTTTTAGGAGTACCAATTATATTTGTAGCCTGTATTGTGGGTATGTGTTTTTCAGGAATACCAAATTCATTTTGTATTCTTTTCCTTCTAAAAATTTTATCTTTTGCACCAATAGGTCTTCCAAGTTTCAGGCGTGTCTTAGACTCACTTATTGCTATTTTGACAATTTGTCCTTCAAGAATTTCAATTTTTGTTGGAGCATTAACAACAGGAATATAAGATTTTACTACATCTTTAGTATCAGTAAATACATCCGATAATTGATTTACAATATTTTATAAATGAATAATTTTCTGAACTTCCAGTTTAAATTCATTTGTAGGAGGATCAAATTGAGACAATGTCTTATTATCCTAAGTAATATCTTATCGTGCTTCAGGCACTGACTTTTCTTTACCCATTAATGGAAAAGTGGATTCGTCAAAATGACAATCCTCAAAACTTGCTTTAAACATATCCCCTGGAAGAGGTTCAAGGTATTTAATAATAGATGGAGAATCAAAATCAACATATATCCCAAGTCTACGTTGAAGGCCCATTTTTGTACATTGTGGAAGTACAATTGGAACATATACAGTACATTAAAAAATATGAAGATGAGAAATATTTGGTTGTTGATCAAATGCAAGTTGTAATGGAGAATATTTATGATATGCAAATGGTTTAATGCGAATTAAAGATACTGCATGAAGTATAGCATGTCCCCAAGCAGAAATAGGTAATCTTGATTTCATGAGTAAAGGTCTAGCGATTAATTGAAACCTTTTGATCAAAAATTCAGCTAAACCATTTTGTGTGTGTGTATGAGCAACATGATATTCAATATTTATTCCTATTTACATGCAATAATCATCAAAAGTTTGAAATAAAATTCACCTGCATTGTCTAATCGAATGGTCTTAATTGGATACTCAGGAAATTGTGCTTGTAGTTTGATTATTTGAGCAAGAAGTCTAGCAAATGCAACATTTTTAGTAGAAAGCAGACAAATATGTGACCATCGACTAGATGCATCAATCAAAACCATAAATTATCTAAATGGTCCACTTGATGGATGAATAGACCCACATAAATCTCCGTGAATCCTTTGTAAAAAGTATGGAGATTCAACAATGACTTTTGAGGGAGATGGTCTGATAATCAATTTACTTTAAGAACATGTAGAGTACGGAGATTCATTGGGTAGAAATATATATGGATTCTTTAAGGGATGCCCATGCGAATTTTCAATAATTCGTCTCAACATTATAGATCCCGAATGTCCAAGGCGATTATGCCAAGTCAAAAATATTTTTGGGTCAATGCACTTTGGTACATTACCACATATGATTCAATTGATTTTATTTTTGTATAATACAATCCAGAATATAGAGCATATCGTTTTTCTAATACGAGCTTCTGACTTGATATTGTTTTAGTAATAAAAAGATGCTCTTTACTATTTTTATTGGTCGTTTCAATATGGTAATCATTACGACGTATATCTTTGAAGCTCAATAACTTTCTTCTAGATTGTGAAGAGAATAGAGTATCATCAATACAAAATTTGGTGCCATTAGGCAACACAATATAAACTCTTCTGGAGCCTTCAATTAAATTTGATGAACCTGATATGGTATGGACATAAACTTTACTTAGTGTTAGATTTTGAAAATATTTCTTTTCTTTAAGAATTGTGTGAGTTATAGTATTGTTAGCGAAACATATATCTTTATCATTCAATTCAGAGATAAAAAACTCATCAACGTGATCCATGATTCTACAAAAATATACAACTTTTATTACAGATAATAGAAAGAAAATACATTAATTGAGTGGAATACTTCTATCTTCAATTAAGTAGTCAATTCTATCTTCAAGATGATTAAAGAAATCAGAGATATCAAGATGAATAACATCTACATCTACTAAATCTAATAAATCATCTGATGGTTCTACTAAATTTGTTTCATGCATTTTATTCTTTCCTTTAATAGATGTTTGATATAAATCAGCTAAGTGCTTGGCCGTACGATAGGTACGTGACCAATGTTCTGTCATTCCACATTTATGGCACACCTCTTTACTTCTTTTTGAAGAATTATTCTGTGGGCTTTTACCCCTTTCTGAGTTGTACTACTTCTGGTGATACGGTATCTTATTATCCCTTTTAATGTTGTCACTTTTGAGACCAACATTTCTATAATTTCTCTTACTACATCCACGCCATCGATTTCTTCTAAAGGATGCACCATTCATTTCTGAGAATAATGCAAACCTATTACCATTCATTTCAGGAAATGATATTAAGCTAGTAAGGTGTAACTGGTGGTTTTTTAATAAGAGCTCATTATTCTGCTCAGCTACTAGAAGACATGATATAAATTCAGAATATTTCTTGAACTTTCTCTCTCGATACTGCAGCTGCAGGAGCACATTCGAGGCATGAAATGTAGTATAAGTCTTCTCTAGCATATAATCATCGGTGATTTTCTCACCATATAATTTTAGTACTGAGCTTATTTTAAAAAGTGTAGAATTATACTCACTAACACTTTTATAATCTTGCAACCTCTGGTGCAACAATTCAAAACGAGCTCTTGGGAGGATGACAGTCTTCTGGTGTTCATACTTCTCTCTTAAACTGTTTCACAAAATATAGGGATCTTTTATTGTAATATATTCAGTTTTTAATTTTTTGTGAAGATGGTGGCAAAGGAAAATAATTGCTTTAGCACGGTCCTGTATTGACGTTTGATTTCATTCTTTAATTATTTCACCTAGGTTCATCGTATCAAAATAAATTTCAGTATCAAGTATTCACGATAAATAATTTTTCTCAGATATGTCAAGAGCAACAAATTCTAATTTTGTAAGATTTTCCATTTTCTACACATAGAAATAATGAAATAAATATGTGTATATTATAAAATATATTTATAAATTCACACAGATTTTAAATAATAATTATCAATAAAATATATCAAAGACTTCAAATAATATATTGAAAAACTTATAGAGAAATAAGACTACTAGTTTCAGAATTGGTAGAACCGTCGTGCTGATAATGTATTATAAAAACTAAAGAAAAACTACTATTGCAAGAAAGAAATATATAAGAAACTCTTTTGAAACTTTCTGAAACTATTTTCTCTCTCTATTTTCTTATGAATTTTATAATAACTGAAACCCATATTTATAAGCCTTGAAATTACTATGCAAGTTACTATGCAAGTCACTATGCAAGATTTAAAATAATAGTAGTGGGGTCATTAACATAATTTTGATATTTATTATCTTTTATTATTTTTAATATTTTATTTTATTTTATTTAATAATTAAAGAACTAATTATTAATGTTTTGATATTTTAAAAATTTTTAAAAAATATTTTAAAATGATACAAAATAAAAAATAAAAAATAATTTTTTTTTTGAACAATAGCTAGATTTATTTATCCAGATTCTAGATCTGAAATTTTCTTCAACTTCTTAAGTGAAAATATCAAAATTATTAAAAAATAATGAAAATTTCAAAACCTACTCGGCTTGGATGAATAGGCCTAACAATAGCGGTATGCTAAAGCAGTACTACAAGTATCACCCTTTATGTTAACTTGTTGGGTGGCAACCAGATTTGACTTTTTATTTTTTAAAGCAAGTGAAATTTATTAAATTAAAAAAAATAATACAAGAGGAGGGGGATGGAGTTCCAACAATTGGTTTAAATCAATAAACTATAGCAAATGTGATAGAACAAAATGGATTTATTTTGAACTAATAACTTGATCCCTATTCATGTCATACGAGAGGACGTTGTTTGACATAAAGATGGAGATTAAGTGTTCGCATAAAAAGGAACTTTAGAACTACTACTGGAGACAATGGATTGGCCGCACGAAGCAAAGATGGTGGTGGGTGCACTGTCGTTTGTTGTCCAAAAATACTAGTTAAAGAAAAACGCAATTCATTTTTCAAGATCACTTGTTAGGGAAAACAATAACATGAAAAAGTCGGACTATGGACCGAATCAACGGCAAAGGACTAACAGTGGAGTTGGCACGTGCGTTACACATGCCACTGAAAAGAGAACATGAGTGGCTAAATCTGGAGGATTTGAGACCGCATATGGCATTGGAGTTGCGCGTGACCTCCAAAACGACTCTAATATGCTCCTGCATGCAAGCTACTGCATGGCCAGGGTTGCGCGTGCGGCATACGTGCCCGACAAAAATGAGAAGTCCGCCCCACGAACTTGAAGACTGACATTTGTAGTGGTTGAGGAGGCGACGTGTATTGGTCTATAGGTGCTGGTATGCAAAAGAACCGCCAAATACAATTCGGACATAGAATGAAAACTATCGAAGACAGAAAACAGGCAAATTGAACGAAAAAAATATAAATATAGACATCGGAATAGAGAAAGGACAGCACGGAGGTGGTCGGAGCCAACTCCCACCTGGAAAAAGAAAATGAATCTTGAGATTTTTGGTTGCCAAAAATGGGAGAGAGAAGGGGGAATATATGAGAGAGAAGGATAAGCAAGGCATAAACTCCTCACCGGATTGGACTCGGCTTCTCATTTATTTATTTTTGACAAAATACATAAATCTTTTATGAGCCAATGCTACATAGTACTCATATTCCATCACGTAAATGTGACAATTTTTATTTCTATTGTATTGTCCTTTATTGTTATTAAAAAAAATTTAAAAATCAATGGACAATACAATCTCATCAATCATAAAATAAAAATAAGGTAAGAATGCGATATTCCGTATGTAGAATTTTATTTTTATAATTTGGTGTCGGACAAGGTATGACCTGCCACTTAAAATAAGAATAAGGTGTTTGGGAATGAGAAGCGATTGAAAAATTTGTGTATTGCAGTGAAATGATTTGTAGGTAATAGTGAAATTGTTTGATTTATGATATTGTATGAGATTTTGGAAAATGAGAAAAAATTTGAATAAAAATATTATAAAATTAAAATATTGTTAAAATATAATTTTTTAATATAAACTTTTGTTTTGGAATTTGATATATATATTTTTTAATATTTTGTTTGAAAGTTTGGAAACTTATAACATTAGATAATGATTAGATGAAAAAATTAAAAATTTGAAATTAAGAAGTGTTTTTGTTTGAATATGTTTGGGTAGAAAATGAGATAGTTTGAGATGAAACCATCCCATCTCCCAAACAAGCCCCATGTGTTGTTAAATGTAGCAATTGTTATAGATAAATTCTTCCCAAGTTATGGCAATCCATTAGAGAGAATCACCTGGATTAATGCTGATACTGATAGTCAAAATCTACAGCAAATTGTTCTTAAAGATAAGCAACCACTTGACTACAGAGAAACATTATAGCATTTGATTATAGCAACTGGCTTATCTATCAGATGGTTGCCTTATGTCTTTTGCACGCTTACCACTTGTAACTTTCTTATCCGTGTAATCTCAATATGCGAGATGTGGAGGCTGTCATTTGTAATTCTCTATAAATTAAAGCTATTATACTTTGTTTTGATAACTTGATCAAAGCAAATATCTTCGGCTCTACTTTATATAATACAATGTTGAAAGACCACAAGATTCTAAATTTTGGAAATCCTAATGTTGTAATATATCCTAATGTTGTATACATATAAATAATACAATGTTGGAAGATCACAAGATTCTAGATTTTGGAAATCCATCAGCTCTACTTTATTGGAGGTCATGGATAAAATGGTGTCTATTTGTATGTGGAAAGCTTGGTTCAATGGGCTTAGTGTGGATGAAAGGGTGCAAAGTAAGGGAGTGTCCTTGGCTTCAGCTTGTGATTGTTGTAGCAAAAAAAAAATCAAGAATCTATTGACCATGTGTTATCTTCGGGTCAATTAGTAGAAGAGGTATGGAATCGAGCTAGCGCTAGTTTGGGAGTTTCATGCATGCGGCAGAGATCTTTGAAAGCTCGGCTTTCAGCATGTTTAATTTGTGCTAAAAAGGCAACTCCAAAAGGCATACTCATTGGTATTATTCCTTGCCTGATTGTTTGGATCCTTTGGAAAAGATGTTGCAAGGCGAGGGTGGAAGGGGTGAAAGATAGTACTGATCAAGTTTGGAGGATGGTGAGATTTTGGACGAAATCTCTAGCGAGAAAAATCTGTTACTCTCAATCTCTATCTTCGCAAGATCTTCATTTGTTGGATGTGTTTTGGCTATAATGGCCGGCCGGTTCAATAAGAAGACAAAAGTTAGTCACATGGTTGAAGCCTCCGAGGGGTTGGATTAAATTGGATTGTGATAGTAGTTGTCGTGGAAATCCCAAAAGTTCGAAAGGTGGTGGTATAATAAGAGATGACAAGGGTAATTTCAAAGGGGCTTTTTCAAGCCACTTTGGTTTTGGTACTAATGATATGACTGAACTAAAGGCACTTTGGAGGGAGTTAGATTGTGTGAAAGGTTGTTCTATGTTAATATCATTATTGAAAGTGATTCTAAAGTAGCAGTGGAGTGATTCGAGTCAAGGAAATATTCTTTGTGGTACTTACAGGATTTTTGGGATGAGTTAATATCAGAGAATGAGGGGCTTAATATCAAAGTGATCCATCAACATTGGGAAGCAAATCAAGCAACACATTTTTTTGATAAGCAAGAAGAATTGTGAATTTATGAGGGGGAGTCAACAAATTCCTCTGTTTTTAAAAGGTATTATTCGGGTGGATAAGGTGGGTTTTCCCACCATTCATTTATAAGTTTTTTAGGCCTATTTAGATTTTATATTTTGTTGGTCTTGGTGGACTTAGTCTTGTTTAGATTTTATTACACTTTTTATTTATCCCTGTTAGATTTCCTTTGTGTTATTCTTATAGGCTTGTTTAGATTTGTTGTTTCTTTGAGTTGTTGTTTTGATTTTGTTGGTTTGTATTTGAGAGGTTTTTATTTTCTTAATTGTAAACTTCCAGTTGATTGGCTTGTAACCACGGTATTATCTTACCCAAAACAAGGGCTCTTTAATAAAATTGGAGTAGGGGTCATTATTGAACATGTGACCCTAACTCTTCTCTAAAAATAAATGTTTTAAAAATTTTATGACATATAATATAATGTTTGTATACATATATATACATACACACATAATGCATATATATATATGTATGTATGTATGTGTGTGTGTTTTTGAATTATTAGGACCTTTTGTTTGAATGGTTAATGCGTATGAATTGTTTGAATTTTGTAAGATAAAGATTATTAATAAGAAAGATACTATCATTTAATTTTACTCTTATATTAAATGAAGACTATTTACATAAAATAAATATTTCAAAAGGAATGCATCAAGGTCCAAATGAAGTTACTTTCGAATTGTATCATATAATTGAGATAGAGATGAAGAGCAATGAAAAAGGTACCATTATGTTTCAACGTAATATTAAATGAACAGCATTTATATGAAATATGAGATATTACAATAAAGATAACTTAAGTTGCCAATCGTTATAGAAGTATTATTAATTCATACAAATAGTACCTAAATTCAAAATAAAGTTAAGAAAAATCATAAATTCAAATAGTCACTTTACACTCTGCTCAAGTGTGCGCCATACCAACTTAATTAATGGGCTCAACACATAACATATTTAATTGAATATGATAAAGTGTAGAGTAACTTTATATTGATCCCCTCACAACTGCACAAGACTCATCTTCAATAAGCGGGATCCACACGGAAAATATTTAATTGATTAGAGTATTTGCTGTATTTTTATTTTTTCCGGGCAGGGAAGTTAGGTCGCAAAATAATACCAATTACAAGACATCCTACAATTTCTGTCGATTTGGTGTATTCCTTGAAATACTTATCTATTCCGGTGGTTGTTAGTCGCAGCAATATAATACATATAGTATAATATAACTAATATTATATTGATTTATATAATAATTTATATAAACTTAAAGCATTAGAGTGTTAGAATAAGACCATAAGGTATAAATTGTAATTAATATACATTAATTATATACTAATGTATATTAGTTTTACTAATTTACTAATATAATTATCAAAATAAATATATTGAGAATTTATTAAGCGACAAAATGTTATTAATATATATTATATTTAATATATATGAATAAATTTCATATATTATTTTCTCAAAAAATAATAATAATAACATTATCGTATTGTGCGATTACAATAAAATTATCTTATATATTATAAAGAATAATGTATATAATATTATAAAGAGCCCAATATTTCGTGCTCTCTGTTATGGGCTCTATTTTAACGTCCTGCTCATCTTCCTGCTAGTAATTTGTTTGGCGTGCTCTCTGTTATGGGTTCGTGCTAGGCGTGAATGTTTGGCGTGCCCAATATTCCACTGTTAATTATAGAGAAATCCTGGGGTCGGTCGGGCCGACCCCCCATTAAAAGAAGTCTGTCGCCCCCTGTGGCAGTGGGCGACAGCACCCATACTATTGGGACCGGCGGGTTCCGACGGGCTCTGACGAGCTCACCCATACGACGGCGACTCCCGACAATTTTCAGTGTGCCTCCGACAATTTTAAATTCAAAATGGTCCGTGTTTCAATAGCATGAGCAGTGTCGTCCACCGCCACCGGGGGAGCTCCATTCGGCTGATGGCCGAATCTCCATTAAAATCATTTTCATTTTATTTTTTTATTGTATTTTTATTATATTTTTTATTGTATTTTTTATTGTGTTTTCTTCTTATTATTTTTTTATTATATTTTTTTTCATTTTATTATATTTTTAAAATTTTTTTTATTATGTTAATTGTATGTATTTAAGGCTAAGCTGCCTTTGACGCTAGAGACAGTCCGACTGTCCCAACGTCACCCTTAATTAGAATAATGTGTTTGGATCTAATTATTTTGACTGATAAATCTGGTAATTTGTGACTATAGGAAAATGTACGTGTACGTCTTATGCTCTCAAATGCTATGAAAGAAATGTTTGTAATTGAGCTGGATCGATCAAACCAATATTTCAAATCCAGCTTGGCTTCCGTTTGTAAAACACACAAACTTGCAAATGCTGTTCATATTGTTTTCATGAGTAACATATATAATCTGCTTCTTATAAAAAAGTTATACATATTGTTTTTTCTGTTCTGTAATGTCATTGTTAACGCTTTTTTCCCCCATGAACTCAAACATAATTATGAAGTTTTCGTGAGAAAAGGAAAAGGAAAATACCTTATTCGAAATCATGGGCTTATAAGGAAAAACACCTTATTAGAAATCATGGGCTTATCCAATCATGAAAGGCCACATGACATGTTCTTAACTTTTGTCTGTTGATGTGGTCAGAAAAGGGAGGTTTGGAGAAGTTTATCTTTTTTTCATCAATTAAAGAAGTTGTCTACCATGTATTTCTCTGGAATTGCTGCATACGTTAACATTTTCCTTGATCAATTACTGATCGTTGATAGCCTGAATGGTTAAGAACATGCACCTCTAAATATGTTCCTTTTACTCATCATTATATTTCGTATTCCAGCATGAATGTAAACGGGTGGGAAGCCATGCTGTTCATTGGAATAAATGCAGTTATAAGGTACATCAGATTATTCATAATGGAGTAGTTAAACATATTTTTATTATAAAATTTAACTCAAAAATACAAAAATATACAAAAAAAAAAGACTCCAATAGACTCTTTAAAAATTAAAAAAAAAATTGAAGATGAACAGTGTTTGCGCTACATATAGCGCAATACTGTTTATCCTTCAAATATTATTTTAATATATTTTGTATGAACAGTGGGCTTCGGATTGATTCCAGCTTCGTTCGGCAGTGGGCTTCGGACATTACCGGCGTCAACGCCGGCCACTACTAGAGACACCGCCGGTTTCACCGGCATCGCCTCACGTTAGCGATCATTCTCTAGCGATTCCAACTCCGGTGATGGACCATTCATCCCCCACGCATCGATCGAATGTCGAAAATGGGTTTCAGCATTTTCGGTGTCGTTGGACTCACCTTCGGCCACTACGTGCTACACCGCCGGCATCACCGACATCATCTAACCCCAGTGACCATTTTCTAAAAATTTCATCTTCGGTGAACCAACTGTTCACCGACGTGTGGCTCTTTTAGTTCCGGTGACCATATTTTTAAAATAAAATATAAATACTCTAAAATAAAATATAAATATTTTAAAAGATATAGAGAAAAAATAAAGATATTGATGGATGGTAAAATATAAAAGTGAATAATTAAAATGAAAAAAGTGAGTTTTTAACTTTTTAAAATAGATGAAAACTAACTACTCTATTGAGAGTGAGTGCTCTAACAAAGTCTTAAAGGTAAGCATTTAGTTGGGAGCATGTCTGGGGAGCAGCCACACTCGGCGCACTCCCCTCACATGAACAGTGTCGTGCACAGTGCACGGCACTGTTCATGTGAGGGGAGTGCGCTGAGTGCTGGCTACTCCCCTCACTTTTCCTTTAGTTGGTTGCCAAGAAAAGGTGTGATAGGACATATGACTGGAGATTCCAGATGTTAAATGTTCAGTGCAAAAGTAAAATGTTTGTTTTTCTTCTTGTCTCGTAGCTCCTGTCAAACCGAACAGAGCAGTGGGATATTTGTTAATTTCCCCATGGTATGCTCTGTTTTTTGGGATTCTAAGCGGGATATATATAATTAATGTTGTAGTTGATTAATTTTACTTCTAGATTTTGTCTGGTTAAACACGATTTCATGGGTATTGGTTTTCCTTTGATTAGGAAGATGATAAAATTAATTGGAATTACCTGCATGATTCAAGTAAATAGTTATTTTACAAATGAGATCCAACCTTTCTTAGATTTATGAGGCATGGTTCACTCGCATGCATGTTTGCACGTAGTGTTTCATAATTACTAGCTACTTTGTTTTGTATGACGTTACAAGTTTCAGAATGATAGGTGTTATAACTTGGACTACGTTCTAAGAAAATATAGCATTCATTTATACATATAACCTGCTATACTTTACTTGCCTTTGTCATGCCTCTTTGTTAATTTAGTATGACTTTTTTGATCTTTTTTAGGCTCAACGATCGCATAACAATTTTAAAGAATTATTGGATAAATATGAAGAAGAACTACCTATACAAGGAATGGTCCTAAAGCCAATGACAAACACAATGTGAAGAAGAAGAATTATCTATGAAGCACTTTTATGTGATTTGATTTGTAATTCTTTTGTTTATATGAATAATGACTCATTATATCACATTTATTATTAATTTTTATTATATTTTTTTATTGTGGGATATCATGTCATTGGTACATTCTAAATGCCATTAATTAATGTAATGTGTTGGCAATGTATTCATAGCAGCATTTATATTATGTCATTTATTTAATATATGCGCTAGCAACAAACTAATGGTGGGCCAGTGGCGTTTACATTACGCTGTTAATTTATGCAATGTAGAGAAAACAAACTTGTGGCGGAGTTTAGATAAACGCCATTAATAAATTCAATGTGCCAATATTATTAGTGACATTTAAATAAATGTCGCCAATTTGTATTGTGCACTGGTAAAGTACTGGCAGTGACGTTTATGATAATGCTGCTATTTTAATCATTAGCAGTGTTTAGATAACTTTCATTACTGTATGAAAGTGCCAATGCAAATGTACTATTAGTGGCATTTAAATAAATGCTATCAATTTACATAATGTGCCAGCAACATACTAGCATCGACGTTTGTGATAATGCTGATATTGTAATCATTCGCATTAGGGATGTAAACGGTCTGGTTTGGTCCGGGAAATGTATGGATCGCTTTCATTCGATCAAAAGATTTTTCTACCCTGGACCGAACTAAACCCCTATTCGGTCCAACCGGTTTGGTCTAATTCGGTCTAGGTCCAGTTCAGGCTTAGTCTAGGGGCACTTGATATGATTTAATGTGCTAAATTTAGTCAAAAATCCTGCAATGATCAAATCTATTTTTTGGTCCAAATTTAATTATTTCAACATACTTTACGCAGTTATCACATATTTAATCTTAAAAAATTAAAAGAAACTTACTCTTAAAAAGTTTATATAATAATAAAATATTAAATAATAATAATACACTTATTACGTATAAGTTATTAACCTATTATTAATACTCTATATAGATATGCTATAATTTATATTTTTATATTATAACTATTATAATATGTTAATATTATAAGAGTATATATTATATATTAATATGTTATACTACAAATCTTAATACATATTAATATTAATATTATATACTATTACTGATAGGATATATCATATATATATATATAAAATATATATATTTTTAATTGTAGTATTTGGTATTGTCTGGTCCAATCCAAGAGGAGAAATTCCTTGGATTGGGATTGGACTGAAAACATATGGTCCTTAAAAAAATTAGATCAGACTGGACCATATCACACCTAGGTCCGATTGGTCTGGACCAGAATTCTTACACCCCTATTTGCAGTGTTTAGATAAAAGCTTTTACTATATTTAATGTGCCATTGGCACGTAATATTAGTGGCATTTAAATAAATGTCTTCAATTTATATGATGTGTCGGCAACGTCCTAGTAGCAGTGTTTATGTTAACGACGTTACTTTATTCAATGTGTCCCTAACATATTATTAGTGGCGTTTTTATAAATGTCGTCAATTTATATGATGGGCTAGCAACGTAAATGCAATGACGTTTATTGTAATGCAGCTATCTTATGTAATGAGATGACAACGAATTATTGGCGGCATTTAGCTAAACACCGTTAATTTAGATAACGTGGTGACGTTTTAAAAAATGTTGCTAAATTCTATACAAACACTGCTAATGAAAATTTCAAGTTTCAGCGGTTGAACAAACGCCTACAATGTGAAAATAACGATCCCTAAATACCAGAGGACACTTATGCCGGGAAAAAAAGTCGTCAAGTAATTATCGGCCTTTTTTTGGACTAGTGTTGACACATATCAAACACCGCCAATTCTTGATTATTTTTATTATATATATATTTTTTTTTCTAGAGAATGAGGAAACAAAATGGAAGAAGGAGAAGATTCATTTAGCAGATAAAAAACTCTATAAAAAAACTCCTTAAAACTCCAATTGGAGAGAAAAATCAAACATTTTTCTGACTTATTAGACAGATTTCCTACTTAGTTTTTTTTTTTGGAGCCTAATGACATTTGTCCAGATTTCATAAGAAAAAGAAAAAATTCAAGATCAAATTCCCAACTCTTTATCCAATAAAAAGATAAATTTCTTACAACTTATTTGGGGGCGAGAGGGGGTTAATATTTGGGGGATCTTGTTGCTGTGTCCTGCTCCACATTTTTTTTTTAATTTAGTGATTATTAATAATATTATACATTTTTTATTTTTTTTTAAATATTTAAGGATGTTCAATAAATTAAGTAAAAACAAAAAGAAGGGAAAAAAACTGCACTAATGGATCACAAAAATAGGGCTATTGGGGGAGCACAAAGATATATACAATCATCAAATAGAGATTGCAATGCAAGCGTAGGAATAAAAAGTTTTGAAATTATAATAATATCATTTTTAAAATAATACTTTTTTTCTTTTTACTCTTGTTTATCAATGAGGTTACAATGCAATTCCCTACTCAGGACTACAAATAGAATTTTCATTGAGAAATCCATTCGAGCGCTAAGTTCTATTCAGTTTTTTTTTGGTTGATCTCTTGAACAAATGCAAGCCCAGTCCATAGTTTTTAACGAGAAGGTTGAAAATGTTTGTGTACCCGCTATAATAATAAGTTCACCAAAAGCTTATTTGAGATTAGGTTTTAAATATTAAAAAATATTTTAGACAATAAAACACACTTTAAAAAAAAAATATATTCGACAATTTTATAAAAATACTTTAACCGTTTGAAAATGTTGAAACTTAGGTTTTTCAAAGATTATCAAATTAGAGATTTTATCAAAAAATTCTTAGGGATAAGTATATATTTTAAAAAAATTACTATAACTAACTTTAAAAATACTTTAGGTATATATTTACCAAATATTAAACAATTTTTGAAACAAAAAATTTATTATTTAAGTTATAAACTATAAACTCTAAAGCTATAAATTATATTTTCCACTGCAATTCTAAACATACACCAAATCTAAAATAAAATGTGTGAAAGAGAATTTTTTTCTTTAAAATTACACACATAAAGCAGGAGAATGCAAATCCTTGGGGATTCGACAACCAGATGGAGGATGCCAACTAGGCTACAAGCTCAAGTGTCATTGATTAGCATTTGCAATTGAGAGAAGACAATGTATAACGCATTGCCAAGACCAAAAACAAATAGCTACTCATTGCCCATTGCCATTCAAATATTTTTAGGCAAGAATCTTTCGTTCAAATATTTTATCATTCTAATTTCTTTGTTTTTCACCCCTTTTTAAGTCAAGTGTAAAACAGCAAAAAGCAGACCCAACTCAAACTTTTGAGTCCTAGGCACGGTAAGTAGTATGGGGCTGCATGAAGAAAAAAACTTTAGCATCCACTAGAGATGAACACAGACAACACAGATCATATCGTGTAGCGATTCTTAGCAGCTTTGTCTAGTCTCTTTGCTTCCTCCTGCGAGAGCAGATGAAGAACGTTACTTCCCGAGCCCATAATCTATCATAAACTGAGCCAAACCAATAGAGGAAAAAGAAACGATTACATGCTTCAAAAATAACATCCTTACATGATATATAAAACCAATGGTCTCATTGATATCAAGAAACTCCTTCCACTGTTTCCCGATGCTCATCTGCAAAATTTCAAAAGTGATGCTTGCGGCCTTTTTTAACAATCATAATCAAACCAATCATCAAATTTCGCAATGACATATTTCAACCACCTTTTTTTTTTTTTTTTTTGTTTCAACCGGGCTCCGAGTTTGTGTAACCTATTAAACATAACATTCACTAAATCGAGCTAAGGAACACTATCAATTCCTACTAATATCAGAAGTGCTACCAAAGCTGAAATACATTAATATTACAAGGTTCAAAATGAAGACAATGTGGTATGGCCAACTTATTCTTTCCTCTTAAATCATATAGAATATACAACAACATGGAGAATAAAAAAATAGGAACAGGTTGAAATATGTCCAGAAGGTGATCTTGTGGGCCAAAATCACGTATGGACACCAAAAAACAAACAGTATAATTGAGGTGGGCGGTTTTATTGTTTACTCAATAGAAGTTACCTGTGCAGCTTCATTCTTAGCATTCTTGGTCCACAACGCTATTTTTTCCTGCCTCGCTCTGACATTTACAACTGCTCCACATATTTCATCTCCATGATCAAATTGTTCTCCAATCATTGCTAGCAACTAAGACCAGTCCATTCAGAAAATGAGTTCCCACAGAGAATTTTTAATTCAGTCTCACAATACAAAGAGTCTGAAAACATACAGTATACAACCAACAGGTGTCAGATTTCCCTTTAGCAAAGGTGGCTGTCCATTTCCCTCCATTAGCACAAACAGGGTCCTCCCATTTTGGCTCTATTTTATGTTTGAAACAATGGAAGTCAGCTCCCACGATCAACTTGCTTGGATGATGAATATTATTGTAAACGCTGTACATGGAATGAATTTTGCAGGCAAATTTGTCATTCATCTTGAGGATACAAATGGAGACATGACATACAGATAATTCAAGGTGAAATGGAAATCAGAAATCAAGGCAGAGATAAAGGTATAAGCGGATCCCCTGACAAGGATAATCATTTCTTCAGACCATAATGCATGGTAGTTCAGGAGAAATTTATCACTATTAGTTGCAGCTAGTTGAAATTATAATGATATGAATTAGCCTACACTAGAAACTCTTCAAAAAGAAAATTGTCATTTCTACTTCCTCAGTATTCATTACTAAATGATGTCATATGTACCAGATAACTTGTAAGAAATGCAACTAATGAGAAACTAAGTGATCAAGTTGAGACTCAACCTGTCACCCAGGAATCCAAACACACGGTAGAAAAGGAAGACTTTCCTTTTAGTTGTTTATTTTCCAAATAAAAACAAGTAAAGGCTTTCATATTGCTTCTGGCCATCCCCAAGGATTCATTCAAACTCCTTGTGCCAATCATCCATCTGCATATCATCATAAAATGGATCCATAGGAACACCTTCATTCCCTCCACTCCAACCAAAATTCTCAAAAAAAAAAAAAAAAAAAAAACTTATAATTTCAGTCATGATCTAAAATACATAGACTGAGAGGGTTGCCCTAATATTTAATTCAGGTTTGAATTTCATTCTGAAGTTTAAAAAGGTCCATTTGTGTCTAAGACTCTAAACAGTTCCAAAAAATGTAATATAACAAGAACATACAGATAGACCTCAGCGTGATAATGACATGCAATGCACAATCTTGAAAACGGTATGAAGCCAATATTATACCCCAACTTACTAAATCTTAAATGCAGGCATAGTCAATAAGGAGTGGTTTTGAGTGCAAGATCCCACAAGAACTTGCGCAAAACCTGACCGTTGATCAGGACAGCTCACGTGAAATTATCCAGAATACTTTATTGTTCTGTTCCTAAGAGAAAGCTCCAAACAAGCACAACGTTCCGCTCAACCGTGCCAAAAACACAACATTTGCCTCCACTGGGCCATTTCTTATAAGTAGAACCGAAAACAAACATCAACAAC
Source organism: Platycarya strobilacea (assembly GCA_036898215.1). NCBI lineage: Eukaryota > Viridiplantae > Streptophyta > Magnoliopsida > Fagales > Juglandaceae > Platycarya > Platycarya strobilacea. The sequence goes on from CM072547.1 coordinate 36,353,363, forward strand.
ACAAGATGCCAAAAATCCCTATTCCCCCTGATATGTCATCCACCACAAATAGGAATCCGTTACGATCACCTCTCAAGACCGGTAGACGTCTTCCTACATGATCCGATCAATTCGATCAGACCCAAAAATCTTCAATTATTTAATCTGCACTAGCACCATAACAGCAAAAAACACTGGAGATCCAAGCAAAGGAAGGTCTTTTTCTTAATTATCTTAGCAATCACATGAGTCAGTTAAATTTTCTCACCATTTGCCACTTTCAACTTTCCCATTTGCACCCCGGAAATCTAAATCTTTCCCACACATATATATATATATATATATATATTATATATATAGTCATGAATATATACGTATATTATATAGAAATACAAATATTTTACCCCCAGAAGTCTTCAACGGTAGAGAAGGTATAGATCGGCCTAAGCGAGCTACCCCAAGCGGCCTGCTTGGACTTGGCGTTGGGGTTGTCGAACCAGAAGGTCCACGAATGCTCTAGCGGGTGGGGCTGGTGCACCACCGCCGTCGTCGATTGCTTCGATTCGCCATCTCCACCCACGATCTCTCCCTCCTCAGGCTCCTCTTCCTCTCCAGGTCCGCCTGATCCATGGTTGGGGTTTGTGTTCATGTTAGTGTTGGTCTCTTCTTCAGTGTTTGGCGACTTTAGCGCCATTTTCCACTTTTCTCTTAGTATTTTGGGGATATTCTTTGCGTTTCTCTGGCTTTCTCGGCCTTCCCTTCTCCGATTCCTCAGTTCCGACTTCCGAGATAGAAAAAAGCGATAATTTTTAGAATAATGATAGAGTTATATTCATTTATTATTTATTTATCATATTTTTTAATTTTTTAATTTTTAAAAAATATTTTTTCAAGGAATGAAATATTAATAAAATTATATATTTTAAAATTTTTTTCTTAATCATTAAGAATGTTAAAAAAATAAAAAATAAATAAATACAGATAATAAATAAATGATAAAATAATAATAATTCTATTACTATTCATAATATTAGGAGACCACGTGCCTAAGCACGTGGATTTTAATTAATTAATAAAATATATTTTCTTATTTTTATTATATACAGTATAATTATATGTGAATTTTTATGTCAACTTCGTTTCTTTAATATTGATTAATGTTAATAATATTTTCTTAACTATTCAACTTGTTTGTTAATAAATTATGTTATATAAGACTATATTAATTAAGGTAATGTTATATATAGTCTAAAAAATTAATTTTTTTTGTAGTTTAAATAATAAACAAATAAAAAAATCTCTATTTTAAAATAAACTTAATTAAAATACCTTTATTTAAAAATAAAAACTTTAAAAATTTAAAAAATTCATTTTATTTAATTATAAAAAGAGAGCTTTTCTATATGGATTGTAATGCAGTTCATCAAATATGGACTGTAAAAAAAATTATTCTATTAATTAACATATTAAGTGATTTAATAAATAGGTAGACATGTCTAAATTATGAATAAAATATATTTTTCTTATTTTATGTTAATTATATTATATATTAATAAAACAATTTTTTTAGTACAGATAATATTATTAATAACAATATTAACATTGTTATGACTCCTATAAAAGAAAATACATTGTTATTACCATCAAATTTATTAGTAACATACAAATTAATATTTATTAATTGATCTGACGTTAATTTTTTTAATTAATAAATTTTGTTAAATAACATTATTACATCAAATATATTAGGTGATCTTTGATAAATACTTTACTTTATAATTCTATTAATAAACCAATTATTATTTTTTTACAATCACAACAGTTCTCTTTATTAAAATTTTATGAGGAATTGGCACATTAATTAAGAAAAAAATGAACAGACAATAAGATAATAGTGAAATTCAAAGTCAGTCTTTTTTAAGACTATATATTTTTTTACATTTAAAGCCCAAAAATAAAAAGAAATGAAGTTCTAATTCTCTCTCCGATTTTGTACCAACCGAGCCCCCACTCCGACCCTTTACGACCTTGTTTCGACAGGTAGAAATAGTTTTAGGTCTGGGAACTCAATTCAATCCATCAATATATTTTTATAATTTTTTATATAAAAACATAAATTTCTATATATTTTTTTTAAATCTTAATACATTTTTTTAAATTTCAAAATAATAATAATATTAAAAAATAAATTAAATTCATCTAATCTCTAAATCTAAACGAGACCTTAATAACAATAATATTAATATTATTATCAATATGACATTTGGTAATAATATAAAACTTAATATTCAACAATTAAAATAAAATTTTGAAAATACTGAATTGTTATTAATAAATTAAATCAAGTAACAGTATATTAAAAAATTGATTTAATAAATATGTACATCTTTTTAAATTATTAAAAAAAATATATTTTCTAACTTTACGAAAATTTATAATTACATTGATAAAGCTAATACTAGTAATTTTAATAATTATAGCCGATTTTATATGTCGTATATTTATTACCTCCAAAAGAAATAGATAACGTGTAAATTTTGAACTTAGGAAATATATTATTAAGGCAAATAAATTAATGATATAATTATTACAAATGCAACAACTCGGTGAAAACAGATGGACAAGAAAAAAATAAAAATATGGAAGAAAGGAAAAACAAATATAAAAGCAGGTGCAATTTTGTAGATAAAATTAAGGGAAACGGAGGGAAAATAGTTTCAAAAATAGGGGTAAAAATAAAAAAATAAAACTAAGGGGTAGAGAGGAAAAACAGTTTCACAAGTAGGGATAAAAATGAAAAAATTCTTGTTCTAACACCTGTATGCTTAATGGCTCTTATTATATATAAGGTATTGTTATGAATTATTAGGAGCGGCCTCTGTCCCCTTTAATTATTTTTGTGAATGATTATACCACCATTATTTTAAGTCTTATACAATAACTTACATAATAATTTCAACGCCTATAAATATGAGTTTCATTCGTTCTGAAATTCATAAGAAAAATTTATAAAAAGAAGAAAGTTTCAAATTTTAAAAGGTTTTTTTTTTATATTTCTTTTACAATAGTAATAGTTTTCTTTTTAGTTTTATAACATGTTATCAGCATGAGGTTCTACCGATATTGAAATTAGTGGTTTTCTATTTCGAGTAAGTTTTTCAATATATTATTTACAGTCATTGAGATAAATATTAAAGATAATATTGCTGAATATTACTTGATAAAATTTTATTTTTATTCTCATGATTATGTGAATATATTTCTTAAATCGACAAATTTATTTTTATGATTTATATATATAATGTGGAATATTGAGATTTATTACTATTTACATTTTTGAAAAAAATTATTTATCCAGGATCCTTGATGAAATCTATTTGGATATGATGAAATTGGGAGATACAATTAAAGAAGAAAATCACGTGTTCTTGTAGGACCATATTGTGTATCTCATGGTGAAAAATCATTTTACTGTGTGAAATAATTTAAGGTAGAGATATGAGTACCAGAAGTTGTAATCTTCCCAAAAGTTTATTATGACTTATTGCAGTTGAAGTTGTAAGATTTTAAGAGTGGTATTGAATATTTTACACTTTTTAAAATCAACTCAATATTAAAATTATGCAGTGAGAATGTCACTGATGATGATATGTTAAAGAAAATATATACTATTTTTCATACCTCGAATATGTTCTTACAGTAGTAATATCGAAAGTGAAAGTTCAACAAATATTCTGAATTTTTATTTTGTCTTCTAGTGATTGAACTAAATAATAAATTTTTATTAATAAATCACCAGTTACGTCTTATTAATGATATTGAATTTACACCATTCCCAGAAATGAACGGTGCATCATTTCACCAAGGGCATAGACATAGTAGAAAAACTATAGGAGTGTTGGTCCCAAAAGCGACAACACTAAAAATGATAATAATATACCGTATCACAAGAAGTGATCCAACTCAGAGAAGGGTAAAGTTATTTAAAATAATTTTTCATAAAAAGATGAAGATGTTTGTCATAGATGTGGTATGACTGAATAATGGTTACGTACCTGTTGTACAGCCAAACACTTAATTTACTTATACTAAATTTTTATACATTATAGTAAAACTTTATCATGTTTTGAAATAACAAAAAGTTGGTGTCTGAAGCACAACAAAAAATTATTTGGGATAATAAAACATTGTCTAAATTTGATTCTTTTATAAATGAATATAAACCAGAAGTTCAGAGGATTACCTATTTGTAAAGTGTTGCAAATCAATTACTGGATGTATTTATTAACACTAAAAGTATTATAAAATCATATATTACTGCTGTTAATTGAAGTCCCTGAAGGATAAGTTGTTAAAACAGTAATAGATAAGTCTAAGACACACCTAAAGTGTTGAAAACTTATTAGTGCAAAAGAAAATAAATTGGTACTCCTGTAGAGATCGTACCCACAAAACAAACAGTAAGATTTATCCAAACTTTCTGTACAGAAGAAGAAACTCTTGAAAAAAAAACCTTCTGAAGAGGTAGCTCTTGAAAAGTATAATTCCTGAAGAGAATAACTCCTGAAGAGAAAACTCTTGAAGAGTACAAACCACCTGAAGATGAACCTCCTGAAGAGGTGTTTCATGAAATGTTTTCTCCTGAAGAGGAACAATGAGATCTCAATACATTTCATGAGTATTGGAAAAATTATGAATAGAAATAAAACTGTTGTCGACAACATATATGATGACCCTTGACATTATTAGAAGTAATGAAGAAAGTAAGTTAAGAATCATCAAAAAATGTCGACGTAAAAATGATTGGCCAAAATGAAAAGCAGCTATTGAAACTGAATCAAAATTGCTAGCAAAGCGAGAGATATTTGGACTTGTTGTTCAAACAGCAAATGGTGTAATGCCTATGAGATATAAGTGAATATTTATACGAAAGCGTAATGAGAAATGAAATTATGCGGTACAATTTGTCACACAAAGTTTCCTGTAAAAACTTGAGAGTAGTTATGAGGAAACATATTTTCTTGCTATGAATGCAATCACATTTAAATTTTTAATCAGTTTGATTATTACAAAAAGATTGGATATGCGGTTGATGGATGTGATCACTGCATATTTATAAGTATCATTAGATCATTACATATATAAAGATATATAATACTTGAAGCATCTAATTCAAGTACATTTAGGAGTATGTACTTTATAAAATTTCAAAGATCTTTATATATGTTAAAACAATTCGGACGCATGTGATATGATTGAATCAGCGAGTATTTATTGAAAGAAAGATTTGAGAATAATCCTATATATTCATATGTTTTATTAGAACTCGGATTTGCCATTATTATAAGTTATGTTGATGATTTACCTTGTTAGAACTCCTGAAGAGATCACAAGAGCTACTATAAATTCAAATAATGCATTTGAAAAATGAAAGATCTTATTATTCAAATGCTATATAAGTTACAGAAATTTGAGACGTCTAGCCTCATCTCTCAAATGCATTTATTCTTCATAAAGCAACATATCATCCTTATCTAAAAGATTAGGTAGTCAAAATGAAGAGGTAAATAAGGATTTTAAATCCTTATTCTCTTACTTTAAGTCTACTATTTTTCTGTAGACTTTTGAACGAGTTGTTGAAGTACGAAAACTTTCTCGTTAAGCTCTTCAATCTCATAATTTTTGGATTATAAACGGTTGGAAAATCCAACAATAGAGGAGGAGTATCGAGTGCCAAGAGTCATCAGCTCATAAACAGTTTCACGATTTGATCTATTAGCCAGATCATTCGCTTGCTGCAACATGACACTTGCGGAAGATATAGGAATAACTTGTAACTGAGGTAAATGATACATCATATGTTGATACAAATGAATTATAGATATGAGAAAAAAATTTGATGCGTACTAAATGAAGCTAAAGACGGTTCTTATAGAAATGGAAATAAGAACAAGACTGTTACCCAGATGACTAATACAAGAGGGGGGGTGAATTGAGTTATATTATAAAAATTAACACTTATTAATCAAATACACAATATAAAATATAAACAGAATATAAAGCAGTAAGAAATGTAAATAGTAGAGTAAGAGAAAGCAAACTCAGTATTTTTATGAATTTTAGCCCCACTGCCTACGTCCTTACCTCAAGCTATCCATTGAAAATCCCGAATTCACTAGTCAATCTCTTTTAGGTGGAGATAGAAACCTATTACACTTTTGAGCAACACCGCTCCAAAGAATCCGTGTAAAACATCCTCTACACTTCCAATCACCTCACATTTGGTGATTTAACTATTCCCCTTGTAGAACACCTTCTATACATACAAGAGTTATACGCACCCTCTTACAAATATAAGAGTTAATAGTGGGTAAACTATCAAAGTACACTCCTTAATGAGTGAGATAGAAACAATACAGCTCAACCTATATCTCTCTAAAAAAGAACAAGAATTAAGACTCAAAATTTTAGAAAAGAGAGAATAAGAGCTTTAAAAGAATGATACAAAATTTAACAATAGATGTGTAAACTCTTGTTATTTTTTTTTGCAAAACTCAAGTGAGCTATTTATAGGCAAATGAGTTTTCAATTTCAAATTTAAAAAAATTCACATGTCAAATAAGAACACTATTCACTTTTCAAACAATTCAAATAAAAATATTTTCTTTTTGCATTTGTAAAAAACAACTGCATTCATTTTTCAAAGAAATCAAACCTAATATTTTGCTTTTCATACATGAAAAAATGAGTATGATTTATTTTTCAAACCAAATTATTATTTTTTTGCATATGTAAAAAAAAAACAAAACTACCCTGTAAGATTTTTAAACAAAATCATCTACTTTTTGCATTTATCAAAAAAACACACCACCTCTCTTCAAGACTTTCAAACAAAATATGCACATGTCAAATATGATAATTAATCATCTTATAAATTCAAATTTTTATATAAAAAAATATAAATTTTGAAATTATTTTGTTTGATGATGTTATGCACATGCGAAAAACATAATTTTCAAAACTAACACATTTAAAAATGTCTTACATATGTGAAAAAAGTAATTTGATGTTTTATGAGAAAAAAGAGTAATTTGGAGCCTTAATCCAATTTTGAATTTTATCAAGAGATGTAAAAAAATAATTTATGAGTTTCATTTGTAGACTTGTTCTTTTATGTTTGATGTGCGCTTCACTCCATTGCATAAATAATTTGAGTTTGAGACTTGAATTTATTTGTTTTCATCAAGATCTACACGTAGATACGAAATTTGAAACCTTGGATTCAACAATCTCCCCTTTTTTGATGATGGCAAATATTTAGTAGAATTTTGAGACTTGCAGTAATGCTTAAACTCCCTTGAGAATATGCGTTAGTTTTTCAAGTAATAGATAAACGTAATTTTAGCATATATAACAGAGTTAAAAATCTAAATTTTTATATCTAAAACTTCTCCTCCTTTTGGCATCATTAAAAATGAACTGCAATTAGTTTCAGTAAGATTTTTTTTTTCGCAATAAGCGATAACCAAAGAAAACAGTGCGTTAGTAGAAGCTGTAGAGAGTTGAATAATTCGAACCAGTCGTACCCGACAAAACTTGCAAAGGCTGGAGGCCTAGCTCTGACAATTTGGTGTAGAAGAAGATTTTGTAAAGAGTTGAATAATTGGAACCATTCGTACCCGACAAAACTTGCAAAGGCTGGAGGCATAGCTCTGGCAATTCGGTGCAGAGATTTAATCCGCTTGATGTTGTTGAAAAATGAGATATTATCAGGATTTGTAAGTTTGTCTTGTTCTTATTTCTGTTTCTATAAGAGCAATCCTTAGTTTTATCTATTTCGCATCAAATTTTCTTCTCATCTTTGCAATTTGCTTGCATTCTCATTATACAAATTTTCAATGGCTCGTCGATTTCCCTTCAGTAATTCTTTTGATCAAGATTTGAGGTATTCTTCACCCCAGTCTCAATCTATTTCTACATCTGTCGTGGGTACCATGAAGTAACAAGAGACTGATTTAGCTAATAAATCAGATCATGACGCCATTTACGAGCTTGTGGGTCTTGGAACTTGATACTCATCATCCATCATCGCGTTTTCTGCTCAGTTGCAGTCCAAAACTCGCGAAATTGAGAAATTTAGCGAGACTATTTCTGTACTTCAACGACTTGTTTATGAGTCAAATAAAAAAATAGTAGAGTTAAAGCAACGAAATAAGGTTTTGAAATCCTTGCTTGCCCCTTCATTTCGATTATCTAATCCTTTAGACAAGGATGACATGATGATTTATGAAGAGTAAATGCATTTGAATGATGAGGTTAAACGTCTCAAGTTTCTGTAGGTCATTTGAGATAATGAAATAAAAGTATCTAGCAGATATTCATGGCATGCATAATTCCTATTTCTCTTCTAATCATGCATAGTCTATCTTATGGTAGGGGTTTTGTAAAAATATCTGCCAATTGATCATGTGTACTAGTGAATTCTAATACAATATCGCCCTTCTGCACATGATCTTTAAGAAAATGATATCTAATTTCAATATATTTGGTCCAAGAATGTTGTATTGGATTCTTTGAAAGATTTATAGCACTTGTATTATCACATTTGATTGGAATGTGATTGTACATAAGTTTAAAATTCTCAAATTGTTGATTTATGTCAAAAACTTGAGCACAACAACTGCCTGCAGCAACATATTCTGCCTCAGCAGTAGATAATGCAATAGAATTTTATTTTTTACTAAACCAAGAAACAAAAACATGACCTAAAAAATGACATGTTCCACTAGTACTTTTTTGATCAACTTTGCAACCAGCATAATCCGCATCTGAATAACTAATAAGATTGAACAAAGTGTGCTTAGGATACCATAACCCTATATCAATGGTACCGGCAATATATCTAAAAATACGCTTGACTGCAATCAAATGAGATTGCTTTGGAGATAATTGAAAACGTGCACATAAACATATACTGAACATAATATCAAGTCTACTAGCTGTCAAATATAATAAACTACCAATCATACCTCGATATATCTTTGAGTTAACTGGTTTACCACTTTCATCTTTATCAAATTTGGTGGTTGGACTCATTGGTGTTCCAATTACCTTCGCACCTACTATCTCAAATTTTTTGAGTAACTCTTTAATATATTTTGACTGATTGATGAATGTTCCACTTTTTGCTTGCTTGATTTGCAATCCAAGAAAGAAATTAAGTTCTCCCATCATGCTCATTTCAAATTCTTCCTGCATGCTCTTAGCAAAATCTTGACACATATTTTCATTAGTAGCACAAAATATTATATCATCAACATAAATTTGAATTAGAAGAATATCATCCTATTCATATTTGATAAAAAGAGTTGTACCGATTTTTTCTCTTGAAAAAATTTTTTCAATCAAGAAACCACTAAGCCTCTCATACCAAGCTCTAGGTGCTTGTTTGAGTCCATATAATGCTTTTGTGAGCTTAAAAACATGATTAGGAGAAATATGATTTTCAAAACCTGGAGGTTGCTCAACATATACCTCTTCATTTATAAAACCATTTAAGAAAGCACTTTTAACATCCATTTAAAAAAGTTTAAAATCTTTATAACATGCATATGCAATTAATATTCGAATAACTTCTAATCTTGTGACAGGTGCATACGTTTCATCATAATCGATTCATTCCTCTTGATTGAAACTTTGAGCTCCAAGTCGAGCCTTATTTCTAGTGATGATTTCATACTCATCTTTCTTATTTCTAAAAACCCATTTTGTTCCAATAACATCATGATTTTTGGGTTTAGGAACAAGTGTCCATACATTATTTCTTTCAAATTGATTTAGCTCTTCTTGAATAGCTAGAATCCACGATTCATCAATAAGTACTTCATCAATATTTTTGGGTTCAATTTGAGATAAAAAAGTAGTGTGATTACAAATATTTCTAAGAGATGATCGAGTACTTACACCTCGTGATGGTTTTCCTAAAATTTGTTTCACTGGATGATCTTTCACATGTTTCCACTATTTGGTCGCGTCTTATACTAAATCTTGATGATCTTTCCTGATATCTCCATGTTGGACTTCTTCCATAGTATTCTCTTTGTCGAGATTGAGACTATTTGTGTTATTTGTACTTTCTAATTCTTCATCAATAGATTTCTTGGAGAGTAGAGGGTTAGATTTATCAAATACTACATGCATAGATTCTTGTACAGTCAAAGTTTTTTTATTGAATACTCTATAAGCTTTACTATTTGTTGAATACCCAAGAAAGATACGTTCATCAGATTTTGCATCAAATTTTCCTAAATTATCTCTGTCATTGAGTATAAAACATTTGTATCTAAATACATGAAAGTAACCAATGTTGGGTTTTTTTCTCATTCCAAAGCTCATAAAGGGTTTTATCTAATTTAGACCTTAATATAATTCTATTTATAACATAACATGCAGTGCTTACCGCTTTGGCTAAAAAATAACTAGGTAAACTATTTTCATTAAGCATTGTTCGTGCCATTTCTTAAAGAGATCTATTTTTCCTCTCCACTACCCCATTTTATTGAGGAGTTCGAGGAGCAGAGAAATTATGCAGAAAATCATTTTCATCACAAAAAGACTCAACATCTTTATTGACAAACTTTTTCCCCCTATCACTTCGAATGTTTGAAATAGTATAGCCCTTTTCATTTTGAATTCTCTTGCATAACTTGGTAAATGCATTATGTACTTCATCTTTATGAGCGAGAAAGATGACCCAAATATATCTAGAGAAATCATCAACAATAACAAATGCATAATATTTTTCTTCAAGACTCGCAACTCTGTTTGGTCCAAAAAGGTCCATGTGTATTAGTTGCAAATGTCTAGTAGTGGAAATATATTTTTTGATTTTAAAAAAAGTTTTTGTTTGTTTACCAAACTGGCATGCATCATAGATTTTGTCTTTAAAAAAGTTTGCCTTTGGCAAACCTCTCACAAGATCATTTTTTGAAAGTTTGGAAATAAGTTACATATTTGCATGACCTAATCTTCTATGCCATAACCAACTATTTTCATATTGTTCTGATAAACAAATAGTATCTTGTGAGGTAATTTCTTCAAATTCAATTGTATAAACATTATTGTTTCTAAGAGCAATAAAATAAACATTGCAATCATAATTATTCAAAATAATGCACTTTTGAAGGTAACTGTAAATCCTTTATTACATAATTGACTTATACTTAAAAGATTATGTTTTAGACTTTCAACAAGTATAACATCTTCAATTATGAGAGAAGACTTATTATCAACTTTATCTATTCCCACGATCTTCTCTTTTAAATTGTCTCCAAATGTCACGTGTCCTTCTTCTTTATGAGTGAGATCAATGAACTTAGTTTTATTTCCTATCATGTGTCTTGAGCATCCACTATCTAAAAACCATCTTATTTTACTTACGAAAAACTTCATACATACCTACAAAAACACTTAAAATAATTTTTCTTAGTACCCATGTTCTTTGGGTCCTTTATTTATTAGTATTATAAGAAATAAGATTTTTTGGTACCCATATGACCCTAATAGTTATTGTATGTTTTTTTCAGGACAAACATGATAGTTATGACCATTTCTATTGCAAAAATTACAAATAACACGTAACATACTTGAAGAAATTGAGTGATTGTAATAATGTCTTTATTTGACAAATCTATTTTTAGGAAAAGAATTTTGAAAGTTTGGTTTTGATTTAATGGGTTGATCAAAGAAATTTTTATAGGGTTTGAGTTTTTCTTTTGACATGTATCTCAAGCCCACATTATCAAAAACACATTTTTGATTACCAAGAAGTTTTTTGAAATTTCTTTTTCCATTTGTGAAATTTTCAACAATCTTTTCTAAATCAACTGCTTTCTTTTTCAGTTCATTATTGTCATCTTTTGAAACTATATTTTCTTTTCTTAAAACATCAATTTCATTTATTAAAAAAGAATTTTTCTTTTTCAAAGCAATATATTTAATACCCAATTTTTCAAATTCCTCATATACCTCTTCCAAAGCATTTTACAATTTTTCATAAGAGAGATTTTTAAGATTTGTTACTTCAAGATTATCTTTAGCCATAAGACAAAGATTTGCGGATTCTTCATTACTTGCGTCGCTATCTGAGCTACTTGAATTATTATCCCATGTAGTTTTCATTACTTTCTTGCCTTTGTATCGATCTTTTTTTAGCAGGGGATAATCTACCTTAATACGTCCTGACTTTTTATATTTATAACAAATTAATGAATCATTTTTACCTGTATTTTTGTTAGAAAATTTTTTAAAAAGTTTTCTTGGAGAAGTTTTATTTTTCAAGAATCTCTTAAATTTTTTTGTGATTATTGCAATCTCTTCGTCATCGTTTTATTCATCTTCATCGCTTTCACTTTTATGAGGAACAGTTTTGAGTGCCAAGCTCTTCTTTTGCTTTCCTTCTTCTTCTCCTCTTTTCAATGTGTACTCATGGGTAATAAGTGACCCGATGAATTCATTTACTTCGAGTTTTTTAAGATTTTTAGTTTCAAGAATCGCCGTTACTTTTGATTCCCAATGTTTTGGCAAGGAGTTGAGAATTTTTTTTACTATTCTAAACTGGAATAAATTTTACCAAGAAAGGTCAAACTATTTATAATATTAGTAAAATGAGTATACATAGAAGAGATAGATTTATCATCATTCATTTTGAACATTTCATATTCATGCATAAGAACATAAATTTTTGATTTTTTGACTTGCAAAGTTTCTTCATAGGTTACTTCCAAGTTGTTCCAAATTTCTTTTGCTGTCCTGCAAGTCATTATTCTGTTAAATTCATTAACATTGAGAGCATTATATATAAAATTCATAGCCATTACATTCACAGTATAAAGTCTATTGTCTTCGCGATCAAATTCTTCCTCTTCCTTTTTGATCTTTACTCCATCAACATTTTTTGTTGGAATATAAGTCCCATTTACAATACATTTCCATATTTCACGACCTTGAGACTGAAGGAATATTCTCATTTTAGCTTTCCAAAAAGTATAATTATCTCTACAAAATAGCGGAGGCCGACTACTAGATTGACCTTCAGCGAATGTAGCTGTAATGTTAGCCATATAATCTTAACTCAATATATAAAAAAATCTTATAATAGAGTTCTTACTTTGATACCAATTATTGCCCAGATTACTAACACAAGAGGGGCAATGAATTGAGTTATATTATAAAAATTAACACTTATTAATCAAATACACAATATAAAATATAAATAAAATATAAAGCAGTAAGAAATGTAAATAGTAGGATAAGAGAAAACAAATTCAGTATTTTTATGAGTTTCAGCCCTACTACCTACGTCCTCGCCTCAAGCTACCCCTTGAGGATCCCGAATTTACTAGTCAATCTCCTTTAGGTGGAGATAGAAACCTATTACACTTTTGAGCAACACCGCTCCAAAGAATCCGTGTAAAACATCCTCTACACTTTCAATCACCTCACATTTGGTGATTTAACTATTCCCCTTATAGAACACCTTCTACACACACAAGGGTTATACGCACCCTCTTACAAATACAATAGTTAATAGTGGGTTGACTATTAAAGTATACTTCTCAATGAGTGAGATAGAAACAATACAGCTCAACCTATATCTTTCTAAAAAACAAACAAGAATTAAGACTCAAAATTTTAGAAAAAAGAGAATAAGAGTTTTGAAAGAATGATGCAAAACTTAACAATAGATGTGTAAGCTCTTGTTATTATTTTTTGCAAAACTCAAGTGAGCTATTTATAGGCAAATGAGTCTTCAATTTCAAATTTGAAAAGATTCACATGTCAAATAAGAATACTATTCACTTGTCAAAAAATTCAAATAAAAATATTTTTTTTTTTGCATTTGTCAAAGACAACTCCATTCATTTTTTAAAGAAATCAAACCTAATATTTTACTTTTCATATATGACAAAATGAGTATGATTTATTTTTCAAACCAAATCATCTTCTTTTTGCATATGTCAAAAAAGCATACAACCACCCTTTAAGATTTTCAAACAAAATCATCTACTTTTTACATTTGTCAAAAAAACACACCACCTCCCTTCAAGACTTTCAAACAAAACATACACATGTCAAATATGATAATCAATCATCTTATAAATTCAAATTTTTATATAAAAAAATATAATTTTCGAAATTATTTTGTTTGATGATGTTATGCACATGTGAAAAACATAATTTTCAAAATTAAGACATTTAAAAATGTCTTACATATGTGAAAAAAGTAATTTGATATTTTATGAGAAAAAAAAGTAATTTGGAGCCTTAATTCAATTTTAAATTTTATCAAGAGATGTACAAAAATAATCTATGAGTTTCATTTGTAGACTTGTTCTTTTATACTTGATGTGCGCTTCGCTCTATTGCGTAAATAATTTGAGATTGAGACTTGAATTTATTTGTTATCATCAAAATTTACCAGTAGATACGAAATTTGAGATCTTGGATTGAATAAAGACAAACTATCATCTCTTCAAATCTCACTTAGTCAAGATTATAAGATATGCTACATGCATAATTTTAAAAACCAGCGAAATTAATTGCAGCTATCCCGATTTTCTTGTAAACGCTGAACCTCTGCCGTTAGCTGCTATTGTTGAATTTGTATTTGAGCTCTCTCTCGTTCTAGCTCTTCTATTCGTGTTTTCAGGTCACGAGAATACCAGTCTACAAAATTTTTCAGCTCCTTGTTTTCTTGTTTTAAAATTTTATTTTTTCTATTTTTTGTTGCAAGCGTTTGATACAACTCAAATATTTGATTTTTAAGATGATCAACCTCACTTGTTCCCGCTAATAGCCTCTGAGATATGTTTGTAAGAGAGACAATATATTGAGCACTGAGAGTTCTTAATACTGCAACAATTTCAGGATTAATTTTACTAGAAAGATATATCTCAGCTCCTATCATGGTATTTACAGTCTCAGGAGAAAATATGAGTGGTTGATGTATAAAATGTTCATGGTTCAAATCTGAAACATTAACAAAAGAATTTCTATCAGACATAATATCGTTCTGGATGAATAACAACTGAATCTATGAAAAATGTGAGATCTTTTTGCTGGAGTAAACCAATGGTAAAACTGGTTATATTTAAATAACAACCCGAAACCTTCAAATCTCTTCAAGATTTCGTTTGTCAATAATATTAAGCGGATTTGATTTTCTGCTGAACCAATAATATTAGATCTCAAACTTTTATAGCTTTTATTATACATAGATGGTTTCCAATGCTATTTCTACTGTATATAAATAAGTTCTCCCTAATAACGCTGAATGAGGGAAAGAAAATTTTAGATGAAAATATTATCATGTTCTCTCTAATGCATTATTTAGATGGAAATCATGTTTGAATTCTTAACGTGTTATATATACTGAAATCATGTTTGCTTAGTACTTGAAATACTAACGCATATTATCAGGAATAGTTTAAGTATTATTGCAGGTATAAGATTTCTGCTAAGTCTGTCAAGCGCCTTATATATGAGGCTCCCTCTACCTTATTCGATGCATTTTAAACCCATAAGACCCTGAAGTGCCAAAGAGGACAATATCGAATAGGGATATGGAGTTGCCTGTATATGCCACATCTTTAAATCACTCAGAGATTATTGCAATTCATAAAATAACTTGAAAGTATATTTAGCTGAGATTAGTGATTCAACATATCCAATAAAATGTGGTCTTTAATGATCAATGATAGCCCAACAATTTTATATGAAAATAATACTGCTTATATCAGAAGATGATATATCAAAGATACGATCAAGTGATAATCTGTCAGATTTATTCACGAAATCATTACCAACTGCAATATTAAAAAAGATTGTGCAAAACATTGAAATGCGAAAACTCAAAAATCTATCAACATGCACTTTTCAGGGGGAGTAAATGTCCTGAAAACTTGTGCTGATTTTACTTTTTTTTCTTCGTTGAGATTTTATCCCACTGGATTTTTTCTTGACAAGATTTTAACGAAACTGATTCTTTATAAGTGGTTATTCAAGGGAGAGTATTATGAATTATTGGGGGTAGCTTCCGCCCCCCTTAATTATTTTTGTGAATGACCCCACCATTATTATTTTAAATCTTGCATAGTAACTTTCATAGTAATTTCAATGCCTATAAATATGAGTTTCATTTGTTCTAAAATTCATAAGAAAAATTTATAAAAAGAAGAAAGTTTCAGTTCTTAAGAGTTTCTTTTATATTTTTCTTGCAATAGTAGTAATTTCCTTTTTAGTTTTATAACAGATATATATATATTTATATTTATTTATTTTTTGACAAAATAATAAATTGTTAATGAACCAATGCTACTAGCACTCGTATTCCATCGCGTAATTGTGATGATTTTTATTTCTATTGTATTGTCCTTTAATTTTTTTTTTAAAATTAAAAATTAATGGACAATACAATCTTATCAATCATACAGGTATAAACGTAAGAATGTGATATTCTGCATGTAGAATTTAATTATTATAATTTGGAGTCAGAAAAGGTTTGACTTGCCGCTTAAAATAAGAATATGAAAGTGTTTGAGAATGAGATGAGATTAAAAAAATTTGTGAGTAACAATAAAATGATCGTAGATAATAGTAAAATTGTTTGAATTATGATATTTTATGAGATTTTTAAAAATGAGAGAATAATTGAATAAAATATTATAAAAAATAAAGTTAGAATATAAGTTTTTAATAAAAATCTTGATTTTGGAATTTGATATAATTTTTTAAATTTTATTTGAAAGTTTGGAAAGTTATAATATTCAATAAGGATTAGATGAAAAAGTCAAAAATTTGAATTTAAAAAGTGATTTTGTTTGAGTATGTTTTGGGTAGGAAATGAGATGGTATGAGATGAAACCATCCTATCTCCCAAACAAGCCCCAAGTGTTGTTAAGTGTAGCAATTGTTATAGATAAATTCTTCATAGGTTATGGCAATTGATTAGAGATAATCACCTAAATAATGCTTATACTTATTATCAAAATCTACATCAAATTGTTCTTAAAGATAAGCAACCACTTGACTATGATATAGCATTTGATATATAGCAATTGGCTTTGCACACTTACCACTTGTAACTTTGTACTTATCCGTGTAATCTCATTGATGCAAGATGTGGAGGCTGTTATTTGTAATTCTCTATAAATTAAAGCTTTTAAACTTTGTTTTGATAACTTGATCAAAACAAGTATCTTCAACTCTTTCATCTTTACTTGTTATTTTCCCTCGCTCTAAGGGTCCTTCATCTTTGCCGTAGTTTGGAGTTTTCTTTAAAAAGTCTTATTTAGCTCCCTTTGGTGTCTTAGGGGTTTTTGATCTACGCTATGGTTAAGATGATGGATTCAAGGCTGGCAGATCTATGTGAAAGGTGATCTCTTTCTGAGCAAGAGATCGGAGAGATCCTTATGGAAGAAGTCTTATTGGATGAAACAATTGCAAGGGGTGAAAGATGCTTGATTATATCCTTTCTTACCGATCGGCATTATAATAAGGAGGTTTTCAAGCAAACCTTGAAAAAGATATGGAGACCCATGCATGATAGTTTTTAAAAAGACATGGAACCCTTGTTGATATGGTCAAGTTTGAGGATTTGTTTGAAGGTCCATGGTCCTTTGATAAAAACTTGATTCTGATGAAGGAAGTGGAGGGAGACTTAAAGCTTAACCAGACTATTTTATGAGAGGCATCCTTTTGGATACGCTTGCATGATCTTCCACTGCATGCCATGAATGAGAAGGTGGATAGCTGTGTTGGGTCCTCCCTAAGCCTCATTGAGAAAATAGAAACAGAGGAGGGCAAAGGCATTTGGGGGAATATATGATAAGAGTGAAGTTGGATATAACGAAACCATTGATGTGGGGGAAGAGGGTGAATTTGGGCACTTTCAAGACTCATTGGGTTCAGTTTTTCTACAAACGGCTACCCAATTTTTGTTATGCTTGTGACCTCCTTGGTCATGTACATAGAGATTGTGACTTGTGGAAGAATAGTGGGGGGTGTGGTGAGGAGGAGAAACTCCTTTTTGGGTAGTGGATGCGTGTGAGTGATAGCTTAGGTAGGTGGAACGAGCGATGTGAAAACATACTTCCTGTAAAAGGGAGGACCTAGGGTACCGGAGTGGAGGTAGGTAAGTCGGGAATTGAGCAACTGAGAGGTAGTGTAGAAGAGACCCCATTGGTGAGAAAGTTCAGAACTCTCATAATCCTACAGCAAAAGTGACAACATTTGCTTTAGTGTTAGGTGAGAGGGCGATGCCTTGTTACACTAACATGACACAAAACAATCTGGGTTTGGAACAATTACTACTTCTCAACCAACACTCAACTTGGCAAGGTTAATGGAAAGAATGTTTTAGGGGGATAGTAAGCTGCAGGAGACCCTTTGGCGGGGAAGACCTTGGGATGAGGGAGTGAATGTTTTAAGGAAACAAGACTTTGTATGTCAGAACAGGTTGTTGGATCATGATGGGGGAGTTAGTGGACTGCCCTATCTCCCTATTTGAGGCCCAGCCCACTCACCCAAAGGAAGCTAGGGGCCAAAACTATGCAGAGGCCTAGAGGCTCAGTCAATAGATAGACAAGGCTTGTGGGTTCAAATTAGAAAGGGCAAACATTGTAAAGGTACATTGGAGGATTCTCATTTGAATGATGGGAAACTAAGGAAGGTGGTGGACAATAGCAATGTGAAATCAAGAGAGCTATTAGTGGAGGCTGGTAAACAGCCCTGTTGATTTCCATGAAACTTGTGAGTTGAAACTCCTAGGGGCTTGAAAACCCCTAGGGAGTTAGAGCCCTTAGTGACGTGGTAAAGAAGGGAGGTCCCAAGCTTGTGTTTCCTCAAGAGACTAAGTTATTAGCTACAATAATGCAATACTTGGAGTATGGGTGGTTTTTGATTGCTACCTAGCAGTCGACTATGAGGGACGAAGCGGGGGACTGGCCATGCTTTGGCAAAAGGAACTCAATGTCTCTATTCTGAACTACTCATGTTTTCACATTAGTGTCTCTGTTACCACAATTGATGGTGATGAGTAGTGGCTCATCACATGGATATACGGACACCCTAAGACCTCAAGAAGAGCCGAAACCTGTAGCCTTTTACGGTCTTAGGTAGCTATAGGAAGCTCTCTACCTTGGCTGGTTTTAGAGGATTCCAATGAGTTGCTGAATAGCGAGGAAAAAGTTGGTGAGAAAACAAGACCTGAAAGATAGCTTGAGGCATTCAACAATAGTTAAACTGCAAAGCTGGTTAAAATGAGAGAAAATCATGTGGCGACAATAGTTGAAATCACTGTGGCTGAGTGAGGGTGATTGAAACACCAGGTATTTCCACTATAAAACCTCACAATGCAAGATGAAGAATTTCATCGAAGAGGTACTTGACGAGGGGGGAAGCTAGCAGGTAGAGGAGAAGAGTGATGAGGTGATCTTGGACTACTTGTGGGACATTTTCTCATCCCAATATGAGGTAACAAAGGAGAGACTACATTGTGTTGAAAGTTTGGTAGGGAGGATTAGCGTCGAGATGAACCAAGCTCTGCTTAAAGACTTCAGCAAGCAAGAAGTGGTCAAAACACTCCATCAAATGCATCCGACGAAAGCACTAGGGCTCGATGGAATGGCTCCCATCTTTTACCAAACTTATTGGAAAATCATAGTAGTCACCGCGGCAATCCTCAAGGCCCTTAATATTGGTACATTTCCCACCTCCCTTAATCAGACATTCATCACATTGATTTCCAAAAAATTGAAACCTGTTAAAGTGGCATATTACCACCCCATTAGCTTTTCCAAGGTCGCCTACAAGTTAATGAAAAAAGTTCTGGCAAACCGACTTAAAGAAATGCTCCCTTAAGTAATCTCTAAATCGCAAAGCGCCTTTGTCCTCGGAAGACTCATTAGGAAAAATATCATTGTTGCACATGAGGTAGTCCATTTCCTGGGGTTAAAGAGAGTAGGGAGAGCTAGGTTCAAGTCACTTAGGTTAGACACGTCCATGGCGTACGATTGGGTTGACTGGTCCTTGAGATGATCATGCTGAAAATGGGTTTTTAGGAACAATGGGTGAGCACTACTATAAATTATGTTCGATCAGTGACATACTCGATTCTAATTAATGGTATCCCCATAGATCATTTATCTCCATCATGAGGGTTGAGATAGGGTGATCCCTTGTCACCTTACCTCTTCTTCTTTATGCACAGAAAGTTTTATTCTTCCTTTTCAATAGGGCAGCTGCAAGCAACTGCAACTTGATCTCAGGTGTTAAGATCAATAGAGGAGTACCTTGCTTGAATAACCTTTTATTCGTAGATGACATCATTTTATTTGGGAAGGACACTCTTCATGAATGTGCAAATATCTAAGCCTTCCTATGAGAGGTCATCGGGACAAAGAGTAAATTGAGATAAATCTGTTCTCTTTAGCAACAACGTGTAGGTACCTTAGCAGCAGGCCATTCGCGACTTCTAAGAAGTTCAACGAACAAACCACTTTGACAAATATTTGGGACTTTCTCCTATCATTAGTTGTACCAAAATTAGGCATTTTCTAATATAAAGTATAAGGTATGGATGAAATTAAAATACTGGAAAGAAAACCTCTTATTGCAAGGGGGAATGAGATTTTAGTGAAGGCAGAGGCACTTTTGATTCCTACTTTCTCCATGAGTTGCTTCAAACTATAGGGCTCTTTGTGCACATAATTGGAACAACTCATGGAAAGGTTTTGGTGGGGGCAAAAGGGGTAAGAAAGGAAGGTCCATTGGGTGAGTTGGTCGCGTATGTGCACCCTGAAAGCGATGAGGGGCTCGAGATTCAAGGATCTCCGTGACTTTAACATGTCATTACTTGCCAAACAAAGCTGGTGTATCATGCATGAATAGGCGCCTTTGTTGCACCATATCTACAAGGTGAAATATTACCCTCGGCATCATATCTTTCAAGCCAAGCTTGGTCAGAGTGTAAAGAAAGCCTCCCTACTTAGAGTAACTTAAAGACTAAGAAAGTCCTATTCGATGACCAATGCCTGTTATGCCATCTCTAAACAGAGGATGCATATCATGCCTTGGTGAGGTGTCCTCAACTACATGAAGCATGGAGTTCTCTACCTTAGCCGGTGACTCTGGGTGATTTGGAGAATAGCAATTGTTTTACGGATGCACTATACTGACTCCATACAAGGGGCAAGAAGGATGACATGAAGATTTTTGACGACATGGAGCTTCTAGCATAGGAGAAATAAGAGCTTTCATGAAGGTGTTTGTTTCCTTGCTCCAATCTCTTGAACACACCTAGTCTTACTCCTTATGCACCAAAAAACTACTGGAAGGGCCAAAACGGAAGTGCTGCTTCTTGTGAGTTGATGCAAACCTTCCCAAGGGGTTTTAAAGATGACATTGCTAGGGCTATTTTCCTAGAACAACACAAAGCCAGCATGAGAATTATTCTCAGGGATGATACAGGGTTAGTACTGATGGTAGCTAGCATGAAGGAAACTGAAGTGAATGACCCCGTGGAGATATAGTTGGTGGCAATGCTAAGGGGTCTCCTACTTTGTTTACTAATGGGCATTGAAGACCTTATATTGGAGAGTGACTGCTTAATCATGATAAGCCAGATGCATGGGACAACAGATTCATGGTCTTTATTGGGCAACATTATCAAGGAGACAAAGCTTCTACTCTCAAGGAATAGGAGCTGCACTATAAAACACATTGGGCGCATGGGAAATCCGGCTGCCCATAGGCTAGCAAGGTTTGCTTGGCATATCCAAGATGTATTAATGTGGTTGAGCACTTGTCTAGATTTTGTAAAAGATGTCATATGGGTGGACAATGATTTGTAACACTTTTATTGATGCAATGATAATGGGTTTATGCTATCAAAAAATTAGAAAAAAAACTCTTTCATAATACCAGAGCCTTGCTAGGCTTATGCCCTTACGATCTTGTGGCCATGTCAAGTTCAAAACCCATCACTTATTCTTTCACCTTTCCTAACTTCACTCACTTGATTTCCATCAAAGTTGATGTAAACAACTACCTCTTATGGCTATCCCAACTTGTTATTGTTTTGAAGAGTAATGACTTAATGGTATTGTTGATGGATCTGAGCTATGCTCTCCTTCCACCATTGGTGACACCTTTGGCAAGGAAGTTTCCAAGCAAGATTATGTTCTCTAGGCCAAAAAGGATCAATTCATCTTGGGCTAGATCAATGTCAATCTTTCAAAGAAAGTATTGTTTATTGTCTATGGAATTCACACCTCTAAACAAGTATGGACTACTCTAACAAATTGATTTGCTTCACGGTCCTAGTCTTGAGTTTCTCACCTTAAGCAACAACTCTCAAGCTTGTATTAAGGATCAAAGACTTGCACTGAAAGAGTCTTGGTCAATTCAACTTCTTGTTGTTGGCAAGGTCACTTGATGATGAAGATCTTTCCTTCATCATCAGTGGCTTTAACCGCTTCAATAGCTTCATCACTTTTTTCACCTTTGCAACTAGAGACAATCTCTAACATTTGATGATTTTTAGGATGAATTGCTTGGCCAGGAGATGTTGCTGAATCAGCATGTAGCTCCTTCGAGTTAAATAACTTTGCTCTCATTTTTGAATGCAAAAGGCCTCAAATTCCAACCCTAAGAACTAGGTCTGCTACCCGCATCGTGTGGGGCGGGGTACCCTTACCCTGCCCTCTGCTCTACATTATAGGGGTGGAGGATTTCCTCTGTCTCTCGCCCCCCATGTGCGGGGACAGGGTACTCCGTCACGCTAGTGGGGTGCGGAATTTTCTTTTGTTGGGGGGAGGGGGGATCCATTCGCTCCCTACCCAGTGCTGGGCCATGGACCCAAAATGCGTTTCTAGGCTTCCAATGGTCTAGAAACACTATAAAATAACTAATTCTTGAAAATTAAATAATAATAATAAAAATAATAATAATAAAAACCAATGGTCCAAAATAAATAGGGGAGAAAAGAGTTGGAATAATAAATTTAGCGAGTGACTTTGGTTGCAGTGGCTAGACTTGGACTCACAAACTTAGTGGCATCAGAGGATGACAACGGCAAGGGGTGTTGCTCTTGGTCATGATGGTAGGGGGTTTTTTTCTCAGAACTTTTGAGAGGCAGTAGGATGAGAGACTTGGGAGAGGGAATGAATCCGGGAGAGGTGGTGGGGGGGGGGGGGGGGGGGGGAACTGGATGGGGAATTCCAAACCGAAACGCACCTGGGTCAGTTAACAAAAAAAAACGCAGAGGCAAAACCCCTAGACATTTTGCCTTTGGGGTATGTTTTTTAATACCCATATATCTATATTATTATTATTATTATATTTATATATTTTATATATATGTATAAAGGGTGCGGGGCGAGAGAAAATGGGGTGGGGGTTACTAGCATCCGCCCCACACCTCCGCACGTCCCCCCAAAATGGGGTGGGGTGCTCTGTTTTCAGCCATGCGAGGCAATGAGTCCACCACATCCAAGCGGGGGTAGGGAGGGATAGTGGGGTACGGATACCCTGCCACCTAACCCTACCATGAACAAAAGAAAGAATTACATATTCAACAAGTTCTCTTAACAAGGAATAGGAAATTAAGACAAGACATCTACATGCTATAGTAAGGCCCTCAACTCTGCTGGACACCAAATTTCAAAACAATCTATCTCATTTGCAGTACCTCAACCTCTTGGGTAAATTTTTGGAAAGACCAATCATTAGGCCTTGATTGCTACCAAAGGATGGGCTACTTTTACCTCGGTCGACATCCTCTTCCTTAGCTAGCAAGCATGGTAGTTGAACAAATACTGCAATTGAAGAACAAGAGTGGTATGCTAGCAGTGAAGAGAATCCCACATTACCAATGACCTCAACAACTTGCATATGTTGTAGCCTTTTCAAAGCAATGATGTGTTGTTGTTGGAAATGGTGAATTATTTTCTATAAGAAATAATAGTTTAGCTACTATCCTTTATTCCATCACTTCTCAACCGACATTTTCTGTTAAATTAGTACTTGATTGTCATAATGCAGTAGGTAACTTATTGTTTATCCAAAAGTCTATCCTTGACAAGAATTGGTACATTCTATTAACCTCTTCTCATTTTTATATGAAGGAAAATTAGATGGATGCACTCCTCCTATAAGGCAAGAGTAGAAATGGACTTTTTTTAGCCATATTTTTCATCTTTCTTATTAATAAAGACTAGCCTCTCGAGTTGGCACACGACATTAGGCATCCCTCCATTAAGGTTGTATCTAGCATTATCAAAACTCTTCATTTGCTTTTGTCCAATAATTATATAAAATAGAAGTGTTTACAATGCTTTCCAATTGGGGAAAAAAATAGTCATTTACTATTTTCTAGTTTCACTCATGTTTTCTCTCAACCACTTGATTTAATTCACAATGATGTTTGGCATTCACCTGTTCAATCCATAAGTGGCTACAAATACCATGACATCTTTGTGGATGACCATTTTAGATACACATTGCTATCCCCTTTATGAAGCAAAGTTGAAGTTCTTGGAGTCTTTGTAAAATTCAAGCTATTAGTTGAAACTAATTGACATTAAAAATAAAATAGCTACAAATAGATGATGGGGAAGAGTATTGTTTCAATCAGTTTCAACACTATCTCACTCATTGGAATAATACATTCCCAATCATGCCCACATGTTAGTCAACAGAATGACTTAGCTGAATAAAAGTTTAGACACATTTTTTAGATTGATCTTAGCATGTTGGCTCACTCCCATCTATCAAATAAATATTGAGTGGAAGATTTTCTAACAAAAGTCTATACCGTCAATAGACTATCTACTCCAATCTTAAAGCATCAATCCCCACACATCAAATTAATGCTACATCAAATTAATGCTACCCACTGCTGGACCTTTCAATGGTTACAAGCTCCAGTTTCAAAGCTTGTCTCTTCCTAGGCTATAGTCATGATGGACATAGGTGTCTCGATCTAGTCACTAACAAGCTTTTATCTTTTTAGGCAAGTGGATTTTTATGAGAAGTAATTTCTTGCACTGGATCTGGCTCATTCTAATGATAATTCTAAGCTGAATATTGTAGATGATTCTCCTTTGTTCATGTCTCAACACCTTAGCCGCAACAATACTCAGTACTTGCTGCTTATAACACCTCATTAATCTTCCCAAGCAATGACTATCTCCATCTCAAGTCTCCCTTCTGAACCTTTCTCACCTATAGCTAGTTCTTCTAACTAAGTAAGCTCTTTACACAAGTCCTTGTTAGTTGCCTTCAATCCCACTAGCAGCATAAAGCCCAAGACAACCATCAATATAGCTCCCACTCATTTGATGATTACTCGGGCCAAGACCAACTCTCTCAAACCAAAAGACTTCCGAATTACCACTTATATTGTTCAACAAAGCATCCCATAGCCTTTCATACCACTCTCATTGAGATTACTCCCACCTATTACACCAAGGCAACAACTAATGCATGATGGAATGATGTAATGGAACAAGAGTTTGAAGCTCTAATGACCACTATTACCTAGTCCCCATGTCCTTGGCCCAAGCATCCTAATGTCATCAAAACAAGGGGGTGTATTATATCAAACCAAAATCTGAGGGCATCATTGATAGATTCAAAGTCCTGTTGATTGCCAAGAAATCTGAGCAAAAAATATCATGGGGGTTGACTTCACAGAAACTTTCAGTCATGTGATCAAACTACCAACTATTTGAATTATATTAGCTTTGGCATTGTAGTTTGATTGGGTAAGGAAAACTTGGATATCTCCAATGCCTTCCTACATGGAGCACTATTGGAGGATGTTTACATGGAGCAACCTTAAGGGGTTTAAAGCCAAGAGCATCCAAATTACGTTTGAAAATTGAATAAGGCCATCTTTGTTTGAAACAAGTTTTAAGAGTTTTACAAAAAAATTTGTAAAACTCTTAAGAGTTTTACCAAACCCTCTAAATCACTAGTTTCCAATAGAAGTAAACTTTTACAATTTGAAGAAGAACCACTACATGCTCCAACCTCTTCTCATTGGGTTGCAACAAAAAGAGTTCTTAGATATCTAATCAACTTTGTTGATCATGGCTCTAGGCTTTCATGGCTATTAGTTTTATATAAGAGAGAGAGAGAGAGAGAGAGAGAGAGAGAGAGAGAGAGAGAGAGAGAGAGAGAGAGAGAGAGAGAGAGTTACCTTAAAATTCCTACCTTTTAAATATTGAAAGATTTTATAGTCAGTTTAGTCCACTGAACAAATAGAATACCTATAACTAGCTTACCTTAAACTTTCCATGGTAAATGTCTAATTCCATGAAACACTAGTTTACTTGACTAGCATGGGAATAAAAATATGTATGGTCTAGAAGAAAAGATCAGGATGCATGGTGGAGGGAGAACTAAAAAAATATAAGGCAAGACATTAAAACTTGAAAATGTCATTCAAGAGTCTAGTTTACAGGATACAAGCTTGTGTGATCCTGGCACTATTAATGCAGAAGATATTTCAAGAAATATTAATAAGGAAATAGCTTAGCTAGCAAGATGTATTTTGAAGTCCCAACTGTGAATATACTCATGTTCTCCTAATCTATTACAGTATTTACATGATAACAATTTCCTTGTATAGACTCTCCAAAAAGGGTTACACTTAGTTAGTGTTTTGAATATATATGAATTTTAGAACTCTTTGTATCTTTAAATTCTCATAAACATCTTCATGGTATAAGAGCATTAACAAGTAGATAGAGATTTATTTTTTCGTGGCCTCTCTTTCTGATCCTTATCCTTATCCTATTGCATAGAATGCTTCCAACTATGTTTTTATCAAACTCACCCTTACAAGCTTTCTTACTTGGGAGACTCAAATGTTGAATATCTAGCTTGTTGCCAAAGAGAGTCATTATGACCCTCATGATAATTGGGAGGTTTGTAGAGGGTAGCAAGAATAGAGAAACCGTGATAATCATGAAAATGAGTAGGAGGAACACTTGCCTGACTTGAACGAAGGGGTTCAGGGAGTTGAGAAGGCTTAGGAATGGATGATGTTGTAGGCAGTTCATCAAATTCATCAACTATACTGGGAGTAGTGGTGGAAGAACTGTCTGAGTAGTTAGGAATATTTGCAAAAAAGTAAGAAAAAAGAGTAACAGAGAAATCAATGAATATCAGTGATTGGGTGAAGGAGTTAGGGTAGAATGTGGATAAGCTAGTAAATGGTTTTCATTCTCAAAAGTCAAAACTCCACATGATGAGAGACTCAAAGAAGGGTGGTGACATGGTCGTGGTAGCGATAACCTTTTTAGAGTTAAGCCATAACCAATAAAAGGGCATAACCGAGAGTGGGGTTTAAGTTTGGTTTATTCATGAGGAGGAATAGTAACAAAACATGCACAACAAAAAACTCAAGTAAGGAGTAGTTAGGAACCATACTATAGGGAAGCTCATATGGAGATTTGTTGTGAAGTATGAGTGGAGGTACTCGATTGATTGTGTACACAATTGTAAAAGCAGCTTCACCTCCAAAATGTTTTAGGTACAGAAGTAGAAAGTAAAAGAGCTCTTACAATTTCAAGGTTATGACAATATTTACATTCTGCTCAACATTTTTTAAGAGATATAAGGATAAGAATGTTGTGACAATGTACCTTGTTGATTTAGGAACTCAAGGAGAGACTTCTTGTTATATTCCATGGAATGATTTGAATGAAAGACTAATGGTACAAGAAAATCGGATTCATACCATTTTGTGAAGACTATGATAAACATAAATGACTTTAGATCAATGTTGTAACTTGTATAGCCATGTATAATGAGAATAATCATTAATAAAGATAACAAAATAACAAGATCACCCCTCAGTAGGAGTGGATGCAGGACTTCAAATTAGAATGAATCAAATCAAAAGGTGCAGATGAAAAAGATTCACTTAGTTTTAACAATACCAAGCTCGAGGAGAAAGCTATGGATGGATGGAAAAGAAGTGTTGATAAACCAAGACAAGCTTTTGTAGTGAATACTATTCCAATCTTCAAGGTAAGCACCAACATACAACATATCAAGACTCCCACCTTTTTGTTGCTTAGGTGCAATAATATCACTGAAGACATAGCGTTACAATTTTCTTTTTGTAAGAAATACTTTCATATTTGGGTCCACATATTATTATTAAAGCCATCTAAAATGTTGTCAATTGGACGAACAGTAATATCGAGGTTGGAAGAGGTGTGCAACATACTATTATAGAGTTATCTTTTAGGGTTAGCGACAATGATCAATAGTCAATTGGTCAAAAGGTCAATGGTAAACTTATCAAAGGGGTTGGAACAAGTGGGCCGAATTGGACTGGGCTTGAACCAAAGTGGGCCGAAATAAGAAATTGAAAAACTGGGAGAGCTTACTTGGGCTGGGTGAAACCTGGCTTGGATTAGGCTAGACTGAGCTATATTAGGTTGGATTGGGTTTTAAGAATGAGTCTGAAGGCGTGGTGCGTGTGACAAAATGCTCCGACTAAAGGAGTGATGTATGCGGTTCTAGAATGAGAATTGATTTAAATAAAAACCAGACTCATTTTATGATCGAGTTGATGAGAATCTGAGCGATAAATGAAAATAAACACGTGAGAAATCCATTGTCAAATGCAGAGGAAGGCATGTGCTATTGTGGAAGAGTGAAACACCAAAAGGATGGCTTGCACAGATAGAGATCATAGACACCAAGTTGATGGTGGCTCTAATGCCATGTAGAAATAGAGTGGGTTTTGGAGAATAATACATATATTTTCTGTGCATATAAAGCTATACAAAGTAGACTTATATATAATTGAATATGGCTAAATTAAATAAAGAAATACAATAAAGAAGGAAATATTCTATGCTAGAGTTATTATAGAAAACTAAGAATATTATCATAATATTTTAAGAATATTAGGTATAACCTATGATATATAATATATATACACACTAACATTTTCAAAATAATGTCTCTCACAGACCAAATATTTCTAGTTATATATAATGATAAGCACGCATATTTTAACATAATACATCATTTATATACGTGTGCTTTTGGTATAATTATCTGCTATAGGACTTGCCCACCTCCAATAATGAAGTACTTGTTCTTATTGCTTCCCACTCTATAGAGATGAGGGCTACCTGTTTAGAAATATAATAAAAATGCTAAACTTATGTTATATACATGCTTTCTATTTTTCTACAACAAAAATCTTAACCTCAATTAACTAATTCAAGAACTTCATCTTTTACCTGATATGATCTTGATCTCATGTTTTAGTATTTTGTTTAACATAATTAAACTTTAAATTCATGTTTGATTGTTCTTAATTACTTCTTGTGGGGTCTAGCCCATGTGAAGTCTAAGGCCTTGTTTAATTGTTAGACCCAACTGAGATCAATTTAGTTGATTTAATTTTAAATTGAGTCTAATATCAAAACACTTAATTCTCAAATTATAGCTCATTTCAACTTAAAATCTCTTTAAACGTGGGACCTACAATTTTTTTCAATTCAATCTTTTTTACATGTGAGATCTACAACATTTTTCAACTTCTTATATATATATATATATATATATATATATATATCGAAATTCATCTTAACATCCAAACACGTTTAAACTCATCTTAGGTGGATCCTACAAAACTCACTCTACTATTTCAACTCACTATTATTCATAAAGAACTCAACTAAGTTCAACATTCAAACGTAGTTCAACTCTAAAAATAGATGAATTCTTAGTGTGTAGGAGCCCAAATATGTTGACTAAGATGGATCTTTTTAGTGTGAGTGGAGGCAAGTTTATGGTCTAACCTATGCATCAACTCATAAGCTGATGAGAAAAGCCCAACCCTCCCACCTAAACGATGTCGTTTTGTGTAAAGATGAGAAAATCCTAAAAACATTCATCTTCCTCCCTCTTTCTTCCTTATGCCACACCCCTTCCTCGGTCCCTTCTACCCTTCTACAAACCAACTTTTTCCATCGTCCATTCCCTTGTTGTCGCCATCAACGTCTACACCTCGCCATCTCTCATCGTCGATAAACCGCTCTCCCTATCTGCCAATCTCGCTCTCCCTCCCACTGATTTCGTTAACTCTTTCTGCCATTATCTTCACTATGTGTTGCTGTCATTCCCATAGCTGTTGTCGGTCACCTCAGAGGAGCACCATGTTGAGCCACTTGAATTTTTTGTTTCTACTCTCAATCTCCTGCACCATGCTTAAGAGGTAGTGGTTTGAGACCCATAACAACTCAACAATAAGATTTGCCTTGGATTTTGGCCCACCACTCGATTTTGGTGGCGCACAACATCCTTCTTGCCCAAGCCACTCTCCCGTCGATTTCTTTTACCAAATTCATCTCCCTTACGTTTTTCAGTACTTCTCTCTCTCTCTCTCTCTCTCCATCTTCTCCACCCATGGTTTGTCAAAATTATACAACTCTCACATAACTGGGCCTTTACACTACCTTGACTTTTGTCGCTGCACCACCGTGAGCACCACCCTCATCCTTTAAATTAATCAGATACGCCACCCATAAATTCTCATACATGGAGTCTTGTTTTGCCGAAAAAAGTCATTATTCACTGTGACCCGCCATTGCCATTGCCACTGTCACTACCACCGCCATGCTCCACCCCTCATAGAGCTACCATAGTAAGTTGTGTGCCACTCTGTTTTTGTAGTAATCTTTAAGCATCGTCAATTTTAATTGACTTTTTCCATCTTGCAATGACGTGCATGAATACACGAGATACCTTAGGCACCACAGTCGATCATCCAAGGTTGACTTCCACTTTATAAGTAAAATTCTAGAGTCACCATTGGAATACTGACATCGGAAAAACTTTATTTTTAATTTTTTATTGCAGTCAAGTTGTGTTTGGTTTAGTGGCCAAGGGCTTATGGAGCGTTGGGATAATAACTGTAGTTGATGATGAATTGTTGGTCGAGAGCTATATTAAGCGTTATAAATCGCATGTAGTTATGAAATTATGAAATTTGTGTTATTATGTTGCGTTTGTTGTTGTATTTTGCCATGCCATATCATCCAAATAACTGCTTGTTCTATAATTGCATTTTGTTTATTGCATGTCATTAAATTGTGTGAATTCTACTGTTTGGTGGGTATGTGAGTGTGTATATCACGACCCGAAGTCAAGATGGAGTATTATCGTGTGGAACTGTCTATTGCTCGCTGGAAAATCATATGTAAGTCATTAACCATAGCGTAACGAAGGGAGTCATGAGGATATGCAGATGGTCTCTTAAGAAAGATCAAGGTGCATGTTATTATTAAATGGATGCGTACAAAATGGATATGAGGATTTCTGAGTGTGTGGTTTTCTTCGATTATTGAGAAGGAAATTGGTTGGTTACAGTTTTGGTAAAAATATCATGCCTTACATGAGCTTGGAGGCAATATCATTCCTCGTCGCTGTCCCTACTATTGCAATTAACCCCGTACACTATCATATTAGCTCTTATAAGCGCCCAAACCTTCCATGCATCCCTAGCTTTTCAGTTTAGAATAAAACAAAGCCATTTATAAAACACTTGCATACGTATACGTGTGCGTAGATCATGCATTTGGCCGCAAACAGCTGATCATGGAGGAAATATATATGCATCACTGACACTGATGACGATCTCTGAGGACCACAAAAGTGGGTTTGAATTTGTATCATAAATGGGAAGTGTTGTTGATTATTAAACTTCTTAGCATCACTGATGACGACAATCTGAGCATAACAAAAACGGGCCGTTTGAATTTGTGCTGCAAATTTGTCCAAAAACTTGCACATCATGTTTACAAAATTAAGCACGTTTTTGACAAGTTACTTGCAATATAATATAATTCATACTATCTTAGAAGGCCTTACATAACCAGAAAAGAAAGCAGAAGTAACTACTAATTGGGTGTTGACAATTTCTAGAATTTGATCTTTAAAAATATATAAATGTTAGTACACGTCACAACTTAATTAATTTCCGATTGAAATACCAAATGTCGTTATATATATTAGTAGTAATTTATACACACTGATTTGAGAATATAATTTTGTATATTAATATTTCAAGTTTGATTATGATCATTAACAAACACTACAAGAAAAATGGTTTTTTGCCATGCCAAATTTCATTACAAAAAATAGAAAAATTGCTACAAAAAGTCATTTTAGCGATTTAAAATCGACACACGACAGTTGAAAAAGTATTGATTTAAATGTGCAATTCTAGCAAAACTCAAAAAGAGTCACAAATAAGTGTCTTTTTGTGACGAATAAATATCGCTTCAAAAAGTCCATGCGTCTGCCCAGTTTAACTTTTTAACCCAACCATCCAAAAGAACAATTACAATGTTCATAGCATGCTACAAAACAATGCTTACAGATTGAAAGTGTCAATGCTTACAGATTGAAAGTGTCATATATATCCACTATATGAGGATGACAAAAATTAACACATATTAAAACCCTAGTAAATAATTGAGATATTAATTGAATAAATTAAACAATGAAATGTCAAAACATACTTGAACAAAGAAATTCCATCTAAACTGTATAACAGAAAATTATCTACTATCTTCTCCACCTCCCTCAATGAAAATTATTTAGTTATTATATATATATATATATGTATGTATATATATGTACATTTATAAAAAAAATCAAGTTAAAAATGAAAAAAGTACTTGTTAGGTCTCTGCAAGCCGTACTCTAACCAAAATATTCGTTAACAAAGTTGCTGTTATATGTGGCTTGCGAGAACAAAGTTAATAAGGCAGTTATTACAGTGATTTTTGTTGCAACAAAAAATAAATCGATGCAATAGGTAGTTTTTCTTGTAGTGAAAGTAAATTATTATGGTTTCTTACGTGCATCTCATATATTTAATTACAAGTTTATTATGATTTCTTTTTGATCATCCTCATCTAATTAAATCTTCAAAATCTACATTTTAATTACGACTTAATGTGGCCGGTTCATGGTTTCACGTACGTAGTTGAGCCATGATCAATAATAATAATAATAATAAACTTGAAAGTGGAGTTTTTGAGCCGACAAAGGTGAAAAATAATTTGAAAAAGATTAATGAATATTTAGGAATCGTGTGCGACCGGGTAGGCGTTACTCATTCACAGTAGGTACGTTACTTCGACTATATAACATTCATGTATTTGCATACATTTTTAAAGAAAATAAGCATTTGTAATTTATTATTTATGATAAAAATAATTATTTGTGATGAAATAGACTAATTTTAATAAAAAATAATTATTTTTATAAAAATATAATTGACCATAAATTATAAGTGATTTTCTAATAATGTATATAATTGAAATGTAAATGTATGTTATATACACATATACAAACACATCCTGCGTCATTGATGACGATTTCACTACACAAACGACTTTGAATTTGTACCATAAATTGGAAGTTGACTGGCTCAACCAGAAAACACGTGCTTAATTGGTTTGTCAAAAAAGATTAATAAAAGCTTATCGATTGCCAAATTCGTCAAAACCATATGCTAGCTCTAATAACATACATATGTCAAACCTTGGATAAATATAAGAAAATGAGATTTTACGCACGTTTCTGATGCGTGTATATATATATATATATACACAAAAAATTGTCATGACTTTGGGGAACATTAGGTAGATTATTAACACTATAAGAAAATAGTGACGTTAGGGTGCGGTCGGACTGCACTCTAGTGTCTTTGTAGTCCACCCCCTAAGCTCTCTTAAACTCCTATAATTTATATGGAAATACAATAAAAAATATTAAAAAATACAATAAAAAAATAAAATTTAGAAAACACAATAAAAATACAATCAAATAATAAAATAAAGAAAATATAGTAAAAAATATAATAAATAACACAATAAAAAATAAAGTGAAGATGAATTTTTAAGGAAATTCGATTTCAGCCCAACCCTTGCCGCCGCTGGTGGCAGTAGGTGACACCGTCTAATCCATCGGAACCGGAGATAGCTGGTGATCCTACCCCTGTGACGACGAGCTCTGGCGACTTTCGGTGTACTCCTGATGACCTTAAATCTAAAAATCGATCCGTACACTGGTCCCAATAGGTTAAACGGTGTCGTCCATCACCGTTGGAGACGGCAAGAGCTGCAAAGAGGAGGGATCTAGACCAAACCCTAAAATTTTTCATAAGAAAAAGATGGAAATAATCATTCTATTTCTTATGCACATATTTTTATATTTTTAAATGTAATAAATTGATTATTATTATTATCATCATGTTGTATTGTATAATATAAGTTAAGAGTTAAAAAAATAAAAAAAGATAAGAGCATCCATCACGCAAGCAAGGAAGGACATGGAAGAAACAATTGGGCACGTACTCGTGCGTTGGGAAATGGTCCATAATATCTTGGTCATGTCTTGACTAAAGCGTGGTTTAATAATTTCTTTGTAATTTATTATAAATTCTTTATTGCCACATGTGCTTATTTTCCGTATATAGCTTTCAAAATACATTGTTCGGTTCTATGTGATATATTCTCATCTTATTTTAATTTTATTTTAGAATTTATTTTTTGCTTGAAAAATAAAAAGTAAATAAATTTCCTTCCGAATCTTGGCACACTTTAAATTATAAATGTGTATATAATATATTGTGAGGAGCTGCATCACATGATATAGTCCCTTATATATCAATTGTTCGATGGAGCTGATCTGATCTCCATCTATTACAAAATTAGCGTGAGATTGACAACAAATAGCATCTATATATATATATATAGATTAATTTGTTACTTGCCTTAATTAATAATTTAATTACTAATTGTGTAAATCTGTTTATTAAAGTACTGCATAGATGATAAATATATATCAATGATTCCAACAAATAAAATTAAAATATAACAGAATAATGATACTATATATGCTGCCTCACTTTATCCTCTCATTTTGATTGCTCTTGTATTTAATATTTTTTTTATTTAATGGTTAAAAAAGTGACTATTAGTGTAATGGTAATTTATTTTTATTTATTTTTTTAAAATTGTTTAAGCATGTTTATAAAATGTTTGAAATGAAAAACAAAAAAAGAAAAAGAATATGAAATTTGCATTAGGAGGCATACAAGCTAATTAAATTGATCATATATAGTTACGTGTATATATATATATATATATAATAAGAGAAAAAAAGATCGTTACGTATCATGTGGGCTAGCAGCGATATATTGAAATTTAATTGCATGCTTAGGCAATTACAAGCTAATTGGAACCTTTTGCATAAAGTTCAAAAAAACATGCATGATTGACCAGTACGGCTATTGTTCCACATGATGATGATCGAAATGGTAGAGAATTATTATAATTGATGCATCATAAAATGTTTTTTCGAGTCCCAGCTGCATGCATGATTGTACATTAGATTCTATGCACAGTGAAAGCGTATATATAATATTTTTTATTTTTAAAATTAATGTTATGGGGCATTTTCTGTTTAAATTGCATTAATCAAGGGTATTTAATTATTATTCTCTATGTTTGGCCAATACACACACACATATATGAATATATATATATATATATATAGATGAGTACTAGGAATTAAAGATTAATCTTTTCACTCTCTTTTCACTTGAGCAAACTTCCGAAGGTTTGATCTTAATTATTATATAATATTATTGGCATGGATCGATCACACAAATTATATACTTATAACTTATAATTTACGTACGTTAGATCAATATTTCATACGTGTACTTTAGATCAGGAAGGTCGACAAACGTTGACTTTGAGCATGGAATTTCCACATGCAGCTAGGACCAGATACGTACATACATGATACATTATACATACATAACATATATATGAATGTATATATATATATATAGATATATATATTAGGTGCAGAAAATTTCAGTACCTCAAGCGTAAAAGGGAAAAAAAAAAAACGAGATTCTTATAAAATATTGTTGAAGGTGGCGGGCAAACTATCTAACTAGCTTGCTAACTAAGCGGTGTAAGACACGTAAGTCAATCTGCATGCATGAAAAGTGCCACAACTTTTGCATACGTTACTCACGAGTTACGGCCATCAATTGATAACTAATTACGGACAGCAAAGCGTTAGCGTTAGTACCAGAATAAAACATTAACCTATTAATTATTTTTAAATAGGGTGGTTAGAGAGCCAGATCTCAGTCCGCCAAGTGTAATTTGTTTTTATAAATATTTTAAAAAATTAAAGAAATTACATTAACATTACTAAAAAATATATCCTTAATTATATATTAAGTAAAAAAAAAAAAAAACTAAACCCACAATCAAAATACCAGGCCAATCGAATTCCGTTTGTGGATTCAATATTTCTCACACATCATAATTATTATTTCTTATCTTTCTTGTCCTAATACTGACCTAATTCCTTTTTATTTATTTTTTATTTTGCCACAAGTTCTTTCAGGGCCTCAGGCTATATAAAGGCCATTGCAGCGTGGTAAGAGGTGCAGACGGCGGTAATTAGATCATTATCTGCAACAATATTGCAAAGTACTGTAACAATGGAGGGAGTTGAATTTTCAAGCTCAAATCCAGTTCTCATGAATGTCAGGGAGTTCTCCAAAGCGCTAATGTCGACAGCAGCAGTCCCACATCGCTATATTTGTCGAGATCAAGAGCCTGATCTTGCTCTCTCTGACTGCCCTACTAATACATTGGCTGTAGTGATCCCCACAATTGATATGCAAAAGTTGGTCTTCGGGGAGCCCACAGACTGCCATCTAGAACTTCAGAAGTTGCATTCAAGTTGCAAAGATTGGGGCCTCTTTCAGGTAATTTTCTTCAATACTTTTAAACCATTACCTTATTTGTGAAAAAAAAAACCCTTGGAATAAACTGATCAATTTCATGAATTGGAACAATTATCGAGAATAAAAATTGAAGATCAATGTATATTGATAAAATATTAATGGTGTGTTATAATAAAAATTATAACAACAAATTAATACAATAAATAACAGAGGACTGAATGTCTAATACTTTAATTTTGTCGTTGTTGTTGTTCTTTTTTTTTTTTCTGCATAGCAAACACATATATTGGAATAGTACTTATATAATGTGTTGTTGTGTATAAAGTACAGATTGTGAACCATGGAATTAGCTCTTCACTACTAAATAAGCTAAAACAAGAGATTGAAGAATTCTTCAATCTTTCCATGGAAGAGAAAACTAAATACAAGGTAAGGCCAGGTGATTCTGAAGGTTATGGAACAGTCATCCAATCCAAAGATCAAAAACTTGATTGGGGTGATAGATTCTACATGCTGATCAACCCTATTCAGAGAAGAAAGCCACATTTATTCCCAAAGCTCCCTTCTACTTTGAGGTAATTCTGTCTCCCTTTTCTCCCTGATCATCAGATTAAAACCTCAACTTTTGTCATATTTTTCACTTCTTTCAACAGGAACACCTTAGAATCATACTTCTCAGAGTTGCAAGAGCTTGCCATGACACTTATGGGGTTAATGGGAAAATCTCTGAATATAGATAAGAGAGAGATAGATGATTTATTTGCAGATGGTATGCAAGCAATGAGAATGACCTGCTATCCTCCGTGCCCACAACCAGAACTTGTTGTTGGCCTTACCCCTCACTCCGATGCCAGTGGTATAACCATCCTTCATCAAGTCAATGGAGTAGAAGGTCTCCAGATAAAGAAAGATGGGGTTTGGATGCCGGTGAACTTCCTCTCAGATGCCTTAGTTGTTAACGTAGGAGACATTATGGAGGTAATTTGTCGTAGAGAAGTACCGTTACAAACACAAAAAAGTTACATGAAGAAAACTACTAAACTGATATAACTTCGTGAAATCTATTAGATTTATTTTATAATAAAAATAATTTTATTATAATTTCTTTGTTTTGTGTAAAGTAACTTTAACTCATATACAATATCAAATTACATTAATTGAAAGATTTATTAATTTTATATAATTTCTTTATAGCAAAAATATTTTACTTTGTCATATATACCGCCTTTGGCTAGCTCTGATCTGCCTTTAACCCATCTTTAATTTCTAAAGAAAATTAACCTCGATAGATTGACGTATATATGTTTGTTTTTTTTCCAAACTTTGACGTATATATGTTAAACATGATATATAGTCTAGATTTTGGAAATTAACCACCTTAGCGATCTTGATCAAACTTTTTTTTAGTCTAATATAATATATTTTCTTGTCATTTTAGATATATAAATTCATATAATTAGTTGTATATACTGAGTAAGTACGCATGGATGTATATATATATATATATCTTTATATATATAAAGTGACTATCTAATAGAAATTCTTATTTTAACAGAAATTTTTGTTTTTCTGTTAAAATTAACATTTTTCGTCAGTTTCTTAAAAAAAATTAATACTGTATCTAATGAGAATTACCGTTTAAACATAATTTATTAAATTTATTCACTGAAATAATGTTCTTGACATTAAAATTAATTCCACCTCTTCAACTTTCTACAATAGTAAACTTTCCATTTAAAACTTATTTAACATCTATTTAATACCACTAAATACTTTAAACACAATTCATTAATCCCATAAATAATACTAGAAATTTCTATTTTAGAATTCCTACTTAAGAATATAAATTATAAATTATAAATTATAATATAACATTCTTATATAACTTATAAACTATATAATTTATTTTTTCAAAAAAACTCATATTATTTCTTAAAAATAATTACATAACTAAAAAAATATAGATATTTTAATGTCCTTTGTTTTGAGGCTGTACAAAATAATACAAATGTTAAATTATCATCTTGGAATTAAAAAAATATCATATATTAAACTAACATTTTATTAAAACTTTAATCAAATTATCTCAAACAAGTTTGATAAAACTATATGTTATGTTTATTTATGAGACTATCTTATTGTTTTTATTAATTTTTTTTATAATATATGAAAACGTATAATTATTTATCATTTACTTAATTATAAATAATCATTAGATTTTTATTAAAAATTAATTAAATAAACGTGCTTTGCACGTTATTTCTATCTAATATATATATATATATATATAGCGGCGGAATAGAGATTCTAGTCTGCAATTTACTAAACTCATGAATTGGCCAATAATTTCAATATTCTAGAAAGATATATAAAACATATCATGATTTGGGTCCTACATAATTTAATATTCCACAGCTTCTTCATGAGAAGTTAATTAATATTGTGTCAATCTTTTCTATATTCACCAAAACACATGTGAAATTAAATTCTACGATCTAATCATGCAAATCGGGAATTAATATCAAAATGGATAATTTCACACACTTTAAATCTTTGTAACTGATCTGCCGCCCTTGACTGCAACGATGAGTAGTAATACTTTAATTTTCCTGGTTAGATTATTTATCTTTAATTACTAATTTTATTATAATATAAATCTACAATTTATATAAAATTACGTCAATTTATATGATTATTGTTCTACTGTAATTTTTTCACGAGTGTAGCACTCCTCTGGTCAATATAATCAGTAGGGTGTCTAAATTCATCAGGCACCACGTACGTACGATAACTGGTATTATGAATTACCATACGCTTCTTTTCAAGGTAAGATCAGACACTTGGCAACCCTAAACAGCTTATTTGGCTCCCAAGCACAGGCCATGCATGAGAGTTACCCCAGCAGGATCAGTTTATCTGACCCCAAGGACTTTCTCGTGAACTCTTAGCTAGCTGGGAATCATATCCCATGTGAATATGAATTAGAAAATCAAAGATTAGCTAAGCATAGCAGCCATGCATGCATATGTTATCACGTTATTGGTATCCACAAATAAATTATGATTCCGCAATCACAAAATAAAAGTTCTCATGATGATCTTCTTGCTCATGTACGTAGGATCTTTCTTTAGCACAAAAAACTCTCTTCAAGGCGGTATCTCATGATCTCTCGACTGCATGCAAGTCGATTTTCCGTTTATTAATTTTCTTTTTCTTACACTGTAATTAATTTTTATTTTGAAGTTTTCGTTGGGATCCTACATATAATATATATATATATATATATATACACACACACATCGCGGCCTCGTATTGTAGTTTTTTTCGGTTAATAATTTGAAATTGCCCATAAAAAAACAAAATGATTCCTCAATCAGAGAACTAATTATAAAACATTGCAGTTATGTGTATATAATTAATGTACTCGTGATCATGTGGTGTTTCATTTTGCAGATCTTGAGCAATGGGGCCTATCAGAGCATTGAACACAGGGTTACAGTAAATGCAGAGAAAGAAAGGATCTCCATCGCCATGTTCTTTAACCCCAAATTCGAGGCAGAGATTGGGCCTGTTAAAACCCTATTGAATACAAATAGCCCACCACTATTTGGAAGGATCGGCATGGAAGATTATGTCAAAGGTTTCTTTTCTCATTATCTGGATGGAAAGTCAAATGTGAACAAAATGAAGATCAAAATCGGGGAGGGCAACGTTACTACTGCTTGAGGTCATGTATTTAGGAAGTTAATCATATATATATAATATATATATATATATATATATATATATTATATGTTTCATGTTATGGTTTCGTCTGTATTTATCATGATCATCATGATGTGTTCATGTTCAGGGTTAGACACATGATCGAGAGATGTCTGGCCTGCCAGTACTGTTGAAATCATGTCCCCCTGTTGTCATTAGTGTTGTGTGACAAATAAAAAAGTCCGGTTTGAATTCGTAAACAAAAGGAATTTTTTTTAATTTATTATTATATATTATTTTTAATTTTTATATAAAATATAAATTTTAATATAAAATTTTCAAATTTTAATACATATTTTTAAAATTTTAATTCAAAATTTTTAAAAATATAAAATAATCATAATATTAAAAAATAAAATAAATTAATCTCAATCCACATCTTCTAATCTAAATTAGGCCTAAGTCTTGTATGTGTCCATCTTGGATTCAACGCAGAAACCCAAGTCATAATTGTGATCTTATTGCTGTTCATGAAGTAATGTTGCTAGATATTTGCCATTGTGGTGTCGTACTGAGGCAAATAAACATCCACCCTGGTCTTGTCTTGCCACTCGCGTGTTGAAATGACCCCACTTATAAGCTGGATCGACTACAGCTTTATCGAGTCCAAATCCGACCTGTACGTATAATAAAGTTTTGTAAAGAACAAAACTCGAAATAACTCACGATTTAAATGTAATGGATATGGATTATATATATATATATATATATATGCTGATCTAATCATCATGAACAGTTTTAAGCTAGACTTGGCGTTGAAAATTACATAGGAAAATACTATCAATACTTATATTTTTATTTACATAATCATACGTATTAATGTGTCGACATTGAAATGATAAAAATTTTTAAAATCAAAATCTGAAATTAAAAGATATCGATGTAACGTACATATAATATTGTACGTAAAATTTAGCAGTACTACTCAACTACATATATAATATATTGCTTCTCTAAAGAAAGTGTTGTCTAGCAGTACTTTTGTTGTAGTATATGATTCGTATCGAGTGAAACACGTATATTAAGTAAGTAGGTCTGCCAAAATCCTACTTTTCATGTGATACATGATATAAAAAACTTACTTTTCATACGAGGTAATCATACTTTATATATGATATAACTCTATTTTTTCTCAACATATAGGATTATTATAAATATATATGATTTTGTGTACATAATCTTATTTTTTTTATAATAGTAAAATCTCGCTATCGCTTATTCTTATAAATGTAGACACACTATCACATCATATTATATTTTTTAATGATTTTCACTTACTATTATTATTTTTATTTCTTATTATGTATTGTAATTACCGCACGTTTCAACCACTTGTACAGGCAAACAAAGTAACAATACAATTTTTTTTAAAGTACTATACAATATTATATTCGTCAATAGAAGTTGTCTAGAGAAAGCAGTTAAATCATAAGAAAAACTACACTTATCATTTTCTGCATTACACACGAACATGAAATTTTTTACTCTTATCGTTCCATTTAAACACACTGCATATATATTAACGTGCAACATGATTTACACATGAAACCTACACTAGTGCACAAGCACGGCAACCAAACTCTTAAGAGCCCAATACAAAAGTACACTAAATGCAGGTGCATATATTATATGCTGTAATATTTCACACAAAATACATAGAGAAAATAAAAACAATAAACATGTTGGTCAGAACCAAATCATGTACGCTGGTAGCAAACTAGCAGATCAGCTGACCCAGACACGAGAGAAATTTAGAAAGCTATCTGCTCTCCAAAATAAACATGACATTAGTAAAACAAAGATGAATTAAGATCTATACACAAATAAACTTAAAAATGCCACAGCTTTATAGATGAAACAAAGGAGATCCATTATAGTTATGCTAATTCTCCACACAGCATCAGACAACCAAAAGTACTGCATGTACATGCATAGAACAAAGACAGCTTTGGATATCGATGATCCAATATTCATTTGAGGAGAGTAAGGTATGTGGGCTGTTGAGATTAGTGAGTTTGATTTTAAGACTCCGGTTAATGAGATGGACCAAGAAAAGAATGGTATGCCCGATGGGTTTACAAGTATAAAATGGAAGAGGATGTTGTTTCTCATCGAGATGACAGACCCTATCCCTTTGGATGTGCAATGGTTACTTGGTTCTAAGAAGAGGAAGCTGGAGACAAGCAGGGATGGTGATGCTAATGGAAGGTCTTCTAAAAGGGAGAATTTTGAATTGGTCGGGCTGGGTGATCAGCAGTGGCTAGTGCATGGGCTAATACCGATATATCGGCAATGGTTATTGCTTAGCCTACCGAGAGCAATAAAAATAGTGAGTTGGAATGTCTATGGACTTGGGGACGCATGGGACATTCAATCTGTAATTTGCTAAAGAGGGAAGCGCCTGCCATTTTGTATTTCTAGGAGACTAGGCTCAATGTTTGTGAGTTTGAGATCTGTAAGTACAAACTTTATTTTTTGAATTGTTTAGTTGTTGGTTCTCGTGGTAGAAAGGGTGTAAATGCCTTGTCATGGGGAAGGGATGTTAATTTGTCCATTATAAACTACTTGAAGGGTCATTTAGATGCTATTATTAAGGAGGACGAGTCTAGGCAGGGTCAATGGTCTTTAATTGGGATCTATGGGTATCCAGAGACAAGTCTTAGATATAAAACATGGAATCTATTAAGGCCTCTATGTAGGAAGAA
This sequence comes from Platycarya strobilacea, assembly GCA_036898215.1. Lineage (NCBI taxonomy): Eukaryota > Viridiplantae > Streptophyta > Magnoliopsida > Fagales > Juglandaceae > Platycarya > Platycarya strobilacea. The sequence continues at coordinate 36,396,701 of CM072547.1, forward strand.
GGGGTAGGCTTGGTTAGTGATGGATGATTTTAATAAAGGGGAGGTAGGCCTCGACTAGAGAGGTAGATTGCTGCTTTTAGGGAGGTTGTTAGTGAGTATGCTCTGAGAGATTTGGGCTTTAGAGGTCAACAACACACTTGGAGTAGTCGAAGAGAAGGGGCTCATTGCATAAATGAGAGAATTGATGGGTTTTCGGCTAGTTCTCAATGTTCGAGCAGGTTCCCTAATGCTACTAGTACCTGTGTTCTGGTGGCATACTCAGATCATATCCCTATATGGGTTGATACTGAAAGGGAAGTGGAGCCTAGCAGAACAAAGAGATTGTTTAAATTTGAGACTATGTGGGTGGAAGAAAAGGCTTGTGAGGATATTATTAAAGGCACTTGAGTAGGTGTACTAAGCATACTAATATGGGTGAGGTAGCATATATGATTAAGGACTGTGGGCAATAATTGGATATGTGGAACATGCATTCTTTTGATAATGTGCAGAAGCAACTTAAACTTAACTTAGCTAAAATGTTACTGCTACTCGAGAGGGATTCTATGGGTGTAAATAGAGAGTTTCATAATCTATCTAGAGAAGAGGTACATAAATGGATGGAAAATGATGAATCACGTGGTGGCAGAGATCCAAAACTTTGTGGCTAAAATAAGGTGATCAGTTCTTTCACATGAAGACTTCTCAGAGGTGGAAAAAGAATAGATTGATGAAGATATAGGATGATAGTGCACTCTGGCAACAATAAGAGAAGGTGATCCTTGATTATTTTGATGATCTATTTGCAAGCTTCAATCTGAAGGGTTGATTGACTTTTCTAGAACCTTTAGTTGATAGATTTATAAGTCAAATGACTGAGGAGTTGAGTAAGGATTACACAGAAGCCAAAGTATTGGAATTCCTGAAATCGATGAATCCATTTAAAGCTCTTGGTCCAGATAGCAGGTCACCCATATTTTTTCAAAAGTGTTGTGCTGTGTTGGAAGCTTTGAACTCAAATCAATTTCCATCTAGTTTTAACCATACTTATATTACTCTTATAACAAAAAAGAAGTCCCTTGCAAAATTAGCTGATTATATGCTCATTAGTTTGTGTAATATGCTTATAAATCGATTTCTAAAGTTATTATGACGTGTAAATTATAATCAATCACCAAGTTCTTTAACCCCAAATTCGAGGCAGAGATTAGGCCTATTAAAACCTATTGAATACAAATAGCCCACCACTATTAGGAAGAATTGACATGGAAGAATACGTCAAAAGTTTCTTCACTCAATAATAGCTTTGGTATCCCTACATATGTGGGGGTGTTTTGAGTCTCTTACGTGAGTGAGAATCTTAGTTTTTTCGTAAGCGTCGAGATGGACGATGAGGAATTAGCTAAGTGATGGGAAAACCTTAACCTATCATCAGAGGACACATCTGTCTTCAAAGTTCTGGTGGAATCAAGAAAGGTGATTTACGTGGCAAGTTTTACATTGTTGGATGGGTTATGGCAGAAAGGAGTCTAAATAGTAAGGCCTTTAGAGTGACTATGTCTCAAGTATGCATACTAGAAGTTTGGGTGCAGTTCAAAGAGTTGGGGGATTATAGGTTCTTGATAGAGTTTGAAAAGCTATTTGATAAAGAAAGGGTCCTTAGTGGAAGGTTTTGATTTTTTGATAAAAATCTTGTATCCCTCCAAGAGATAGATGAAGGTGTTTCGCTACCTGCTATCCAATTTTTATATGAACCCTTTTGGGTTCAACTACATGGAATGCCTTGGGCATCATTGTCAAAAAAGATTGGTGCTCAATTATGTTCATTTATTGTCCTTGTTATTAGAGTGGAAGCTTATTCCAATGGCAAGGCTTGGGGTAAATGCATGAGTGTTAGAATAGCAGTGCACTTGCATAAGCCATTGCTTTGAGAAAAGTGGCTATAGTTGAATGACTAGAAATTTTAGATTTCTTTCAAATATGAAAGGCTTCAGACATTTTGATTTCAATGTGGTATCCTTTGTCATAAAGGAAAGTGGTTTAACAAACAAAGAGCAACTAGTTAGGGGGATGACTAGAGATAGTTTCAGTATGGTTCGTGGCTTTGAGCACAACCTATGAAGTCAATTATTTATTTATTTTTATTTTAATTTTAGGAGATATGGTGGTGAAAAAAACTTTACAACCAAGAATGATGGTGGCAAGTTGAACCTCCTGGTGGTGGTAGGGATAAAGCTAATTCTGGTAAGCATGTTGAGCAAGAAAAAAGTTAGAAAGAAGTTCAACCAATTCCTTCAATTAAGGCCTCTTTCTTGGGAGGAATGAATCATGCATTTGACTAGGTTAGAGAGGAGTTAGATTGTCCAAAGAGTGTTTCTTTTCTTAAAGAGGAATTATTGGGTGGACACCCTACAATAGATAGGAGTAACAACTGTTTAAAGACAAAATTACCATCTATAGAATCTGTGGAGTCAAAAGGTGAGAGTTTATCTTTCCTTATGGAGATGGATCCTCAATAGGCCTCACTGGTTAGTACCTCTTCTTGAGTCTGTAGTCTCCTTAATGTGTTTTTCTCAAGATCAATATGTTTCCCCTAATTTATCTTTGCCACGTGGAGGTGTGGGACCAAAAGGAGGAAGAGTGCCACGTGGAAAAGAAAGGCTAGGAAGGTAATTCAACAGGGTTCAATGGAAGTGGCCACTACTCCAAGGGAGCTTAGGAGGAGGGTAACAGTTGTACCAGTGGAACACTCACTTTCCATTAAAAAGAAGAAAATTGTGCATGATTTTCTTTAAGCAATGGTGACATTGAGTTGGTGGAGGCTATTTTGCAACCCCACCAATAGCCATGATTGGCCTTAGTTGGAATTGTAGGGAGCTTGATAACTCCCAAACAATTCAAGAGCTTCACTTGCTAGTGAAGCCTAAGTGTCCCAGGTTTTTATTCCTCATAGAGACTAAGTGTGGTAGAAGTAAGGTGGAGCAAGTGAGGAATATGGTGGATTATGACTGCAGTTTTGTGGTGACAGTAGAGGGATTAGTCGTGGTCTAGCATTTTTGTGGAATAACAACGATGTTTTCTCTCTTGAATCATCCTCCCAACGTCATATCTCTATGCTTGTTAAACCAGAAGAACAATAGGTCTTACTCTCAGATTTTTGTGGTAACCCTAATATAGCACATCGAGCAGAAAGTTGGAAGCTTATTAGGTTACTATAGCCTAAAGAAGACAAACCATGGATATGTTTCAGAGACTTTAATGAGATAATTTTTTAATCTCAAAAATATGGGGTCACTAGAAGACCTTACCACCAGATGGAGAAGTTTAGACTAAATGTGGAACTAAGTGAATTGAGTGATTTAGGTTATGATGGACCTAAATTTACTCGTGCAATAATCGAGAGGGTGCCCAATTTACTAAGGAGAGACTTGATAGAGTCTTGGAAAACTTGCTATGGTTTGACCTCTTTCCAAATTGCAGCATCAACTGTTCTAACATCAGACTATTATCCATTCTTATTAACCATGAAAAAGAGAAGGAGAAAAATGGATCCTGAAGTAAGAAATAAAGAGAGGGTATTCATATTCAAAGTTAGTTGGAACTTAAAGGAGTGTTGTCACATAATTACTGAATCAAGCTTAACCCAATTGTCTAACATGGAGGGTAGTGAATTATGACCAACTAAAAAAAGGTTGGGGAGGTGCAAGGAATCATTGATACATTGGAGCAAGACTTCTCTTAGACAGTTTAAGGAAGGAAGCTCAGGTTAAACTTAAGTAGCTGTGTAAGTTGCAAAGTTCCAATGCAGGTTCTAATACAATGGCTATAAAACCTTTGTAGCAGCAGGAGGATAATCTTATATGGAAGCAAAAGGATAAACAAGCATGGCTCAAAGATGGAAATAGGAACACAAGGTGTGACGCCCCCAAATTCCCCTTAAAATAATATGAGAATCGATACGTCAGAATGATGACAACACGAGTCACACACCCCAACGACAAGTGTCAAACGTGTATGCACATGTGACATACATATATAAAAGTAGCGGATAAATTAAGTCACTAGCTAAGTACCAGAATTTTTTAGAAAATATTTTACAAACCGGTTTGACATAAATTCTCCAACAGGAGATTTAATATAGTTATCCGAAATACAAATTAAACAAATACATATTATAAAAAGGGGAAAATAATTTTCCAAGATAACAAATTTTATAATAGGAATACTTCAACAGCGGAGTCGCCTCCTAAGGCTCAATCTTCACAAAAATCTGCATTTAAAAACTACGACGCTAGAAATGACATTGTAGGTAAGTATAATCCAAACAAACCAAAAGACAGAAATACATTCATGCAACAACACTATGCATGAACAGGACACCGTATGCATGAAGCTTAAAATCATCTTTCTCAATACAAATACAATAACCACACACGCCAAAATCTCAATTTGGCTCAAATAAAATTCCAATAAAATCATCTATCATTTTTCTAGAAAATGATGTTCATAAATCCATTAAAACGACAACCCGCTAATTTCCCATAAAATGGCCTAAACATCCGTTTTATTAACTATATGCACCATGATCTCTCCTAGGGACCATCCGCACACCCTGGCTTTCATCATCACACCGAAAGTAACGACCACCCATGTGACTTCGAAACTGGCGATGCCCAGCTAACCGCGCCCAGCATGTACTCTGACCAGGTATCCCCTAGCCCCCGCTAGCAGAGGAGCCGCGGAGTCAGTACGAGAACGATACCATCCCGTCTGATCCCGTCGTCACCCGGCGACGACCCAGGAGACATCACTCAGTATATTCTGCTCCCGAGTGACCAGAGGAGCTCCACCGAAATAATACCCCATCTCGGCTTGGGGTCGTGATACACACGCACCCGGAAGCCATTAACACATTTGAAAACCCAGTTTTCAAATCCAACACATAGATATCCGAAATTATGCAAAAATCTAATTTTCAAATATTTTCATGAACATGCGCGTAAATACATAATGCATACGACCATGCATCAATTAGCCCACAATTAATAAATTCCAACAATGACCAAACACAACATTTGTTGATACCAAAAATATATTTAAATTTAAAAGTTTATTTGGATACTTACAGCGGTAAAAGCGTAAATCTTTTTGTAGACGTCATTCCGCAGCGCTCGTAGTGGTTACTTGTACATCAGGCTAAAATACTCAGTGTTATACCAAAATTTAGGGAGATACTCTTTGGAGGGTGGGGAATCTCATGGAGGTGGTGTTGTGGCGGCACAACCACCGGAAGGTGGTGGATTAGGCTCCAAAAGGGTGGAAACCCATTTTTCGAGTTTGGGGTTGCACCGGGAAGGTGGGGCCGTGTATGGGAAAATTGAGTTAGGGGGATGACCAGCTGGGGTAGGGGAGTGGTTTGGTGGCAGAGGTGAGATGCACGACGGCCGGATGGCGGCAGAGGTGAGGATAAACTCATTTAAAGACCCATTTCGGGTGGAGGAGCAACCGGTTGAGCTGGGTGGCTTTGGACGGTGGATTATGCTTGCCGGAGTGAAGGGAGGCTGCTGGTAGGTTGTCGGTGCCAAGGGGTGGTCGAAGGTAGCCGAAAAATGCAAGGGTAGGCAAAATATCCATTTCAAGTTTGTGGCCGTGGAGGGGGTGGTGGGATGGTTGGAGGTGACACCACCGGTACATTGGACTCGCCGATATGTGGATGTGAGGTTGGGCTGGGCGGTATCGCCAGTGGGTGGGCGACGGCGACCCTGGGTGGAGATGGGAGAACGGGCGAGAGAGAGAAGGTAGGGGAGGCTCGTGGGTCTGGAACCGAAAACGGGGAGAAAAGAAAAAGGAAAGAAAAGAAAAGAAAATGGAAAAGATAAAAAGAAAAAGAAGAAAAAAATAGGACTACTAGAAAAAATACAATAAATTAAATAAAAGTCGATTAAAAATACTACCATTAAATATTAATAAAATAAAATATTTAAAATCCAAAAATAAACTAATTTAATTTAAAGAACAATTTAATTATAGAATACTAATTATTATTAAGAAAGCATATCAAATAAAATCACATAATAAAATAAAGGAATTTAATTACAATTATTAAAATAATTAACTCATATTAAAATTAATAAGAAAAGTAACGTAACTCAATATTTAATTATAAGAACAACATAAAACTAATTAACTAATCAATAGATCAAATAAATATTTTAAACAAATAAAACACGACTAATAATATTATTAAAATAAATTAAAATAATCAATAAAGAGAATAAAATAATATGTAAAAATACACGTAAATTTGAGATCTGACATTCCTCCCCTTAAAAAGAATTTCGTCTCCGAAATTCGCTCAGCTGCAATTAATAAAAACTTTAATGCTCACTTACCACATAACTCAGTACTCACTCCAAGCATTAATACAATCACCTATTTTCCTCAAACATAAATGAATGTTATTTCATCATAAACGTATAGTCTCCAAGTATCATTTCATCTTTAGGACTTCTAAGGTAACAATGTAATCCGAAATCTTCATAGGTACACAGACTTTAGTACAATCTTGCAAAATTTTAATGTTCAATAACTCTATACAACAAATTATGCCACAAAAAAAAAAAAACACTCACAAGTTTAACTTCCCATCTTAACCATCAATAAACCTAATTTACCCAACAAATAATAAATCTCCCCTTACAAGTACCGTTACAAATTTCAAGTCACCACTAATTCCTCACAACCAACGTAAAACTTGAATCTCCAATTACATCGCAAATCTTCACGCTTTCGCGCACACTCTGATAACTTACTAAATACATAAAAATTTAAGTTCTGATAAATTATCACCATAAGTAAAAATTGGCTCATCACCTATTAACAAGAAATCCTATACCACTCTTCCAAATCCTAAAATTTTAATATCTTATAATTTTGATTATACCAATACCTAAACTCCAACGTATATCACATAAAAATCCTATCACTCTATTCAACTTAATTAGCATGATAACCACAATACATATAGCTTTCCTACCAGAACCTTCAATACTCATGAGATGGAATAATCTCAAATATTTTAATTTCTATGCGACCTTAAGTCATAACTAATTCCTTAAGATATTTCGACAAATGTTGCTAACTATGAAATTCTCCAAATATCATACTTAAATTATCCACTCTAAAGAATTCGCCCAGTAGCCTAAAATTCAGATCTCTTAAATTTATTTCCATCACATCAATTCAAGTCTATCACTTAACAAAACAAGTTCTATCAGATCAAACACAAATCAAAGACAAGTACCCTCCAAAAATTTACACACATAATTATTATACATAAATCTCTAAGCATCTATAAATAATATCAAAACTTCACAAAGGAAATAATCGATCGCCTACTATCATAAGTATTACTAAAACAAATTCTATAACAATATATCAATGACCAACAATTTCACACTCACAAGAAGAGTTTATCTAAAATGTAATTCCAACAATCTCCCAGAAATAAAATTAGAACTTAGAAACTCTAGCACTCAGTGAGACTCAGCTAATACATTTAAACAGCATGGGAAATATCAATAAGGAAACACAATTACATAAATGCCAATAATTTATCAAAACAAATCCATCTCGCAAAGATATAATAATATACCCAAATACTAAATAAAACTCAAGTAATTCACATAAATATCATATAAAAACACAACGGAAAAAAAGTTCTAATAAACAAATAAGTAAAAGCCATTTATTTAAGAAAATAAGACCACTTCCTTTGGTAAATACAAATCACCAAAAGCTTTTACTAAATAAAACAAGGAGATTGAATTAAAGTGAGAATATCAAATAAAATAATAAATAAAGTTTTAAAATTCTCCACAAGACCTAATTTTTAAAAAGATTTATTGTAAAAATATCCAGAACTTAAAACCTTTAAAAGAAATGAACCATAGTAAGATAAATAAATTAATAAATAATACTAACAAGTTGTCAAAACAAATTCACTCCACAAAATAAATAGATAAACTTTTAAAATAAAAAAAGTGAAAAGGTAAAAAGATAATAAATTTAAAAACTTATCTCTATGCATGTCTCAAAAAGGAAAACATAGCAGTGATTTCCTTTAAATTTTTGTCATAAAGAATCCAAAGTCTCAGAAATATTAAATGACAAAAGCCACAATTGAAATAAAAAGATAATAAACAAAATCCAAAACCATCTTGTAGAAATTTATGAACTGAAATTAAATAAAACTAGATCTATATGATAAATGTATAAAAGCTTAATAAAATAAAATAACTCACAACAAACTAATAACTTAAAAAAAAGGAATTTCATAATATAATTATTTAAATAAATATTCCCTTAAAATAAAAGATATAAAATAATAATCTGATTCGAAAGATCCAAATTTCAATTTAAACAAAACAAAGACATATATATAAATAAATGTTCAATAACTTAACTAAATAAAATCAATTAATTAAAATCTTAACTACTATCCAAAATCACATTAATGAACAAATATTATAATGAAATAAAGCAAAACAAATCAACCATCCAGAACTAAAATAAACCTGGAAATAATAAACAAAAGGCACATTAAAATAAAAAGCACAGCACAACGAAATAAATATCGATAATCTTATCATATAAATTAGTAGGAAAAACTTAGAGAACAAATAGATTAATAAAATAAAATAACATAATGAAATAATAAAAAAAAAAATTTTAAAACCACAAGCTTTTTGGTACTATCCCTTGATAACTTGCGGATTTACCCAGAGCCGAACTGCTCTGATACCACCTGTGACGCCCCCAAATTTCTCTTAAAATAATATGGGAATCGAGACATTAGGATGATGACAGCATGAGTCACACATCCCAATGACAAGTGCTAAATGTGTGTGCACACGTGACATACATATATAAAAGCAACGGATAAATTAAGTTATTAGCTAAGTACTAGAATTTTTTAGAAAATATTTTACAAACTAGTTTGATATAAATTCTCCAACAGGAGATTTAATACAGTTATCCAAAATATAAATTAAACAAATACATATTTATAAAAAGGGGAAAATAATTTTCCAAGATAACAAATTTTATAATAGGAATACTTCAACAGCGGAGTCGCCTCCTCAGGCTCAGTCTCCACAAAAATCTGCATCCAAAAGCTATGACGCCAGAAATGGCATCGTAGGTAAGTATAACCTAAACAAACTAAAAGACATAAATACATTCATGCAACAACAAACGAGATGAGACAAAGGAGCACCTGTTAAGACTTGCTGGCATCAAATCTACTAATTTTTATGAAAAGTACCTTAGACACCTTGCTTTAATTGGGAGGTCCAAGTTCGATGCTTTTAAAGGTATCTTGGATAGGGTTAGAAGCAAAATCAGTAACTGGAAGACTAAAGCACTTTCTCAGGCAAGAAAGGAAATTCTTTTAATGGAAGTGATCAAGGCCCTTCCACTTACTGTATGGGGTTCCAACTTCCAAAATCACTATTGAGAGAAATTAATAAAGTGATGCAACATTATTGGTAGGGGCATCAGCAGCAAGAAAACAAAGTCCATTGGATCTCATGGGGTTAAATAGGGACAGCAAAACAGCTTGAAGGCCTAGGTTTTCATGATCTAGAGAGCTAGGAGGCCAAACAAGACTGGAGAATCCTTAAGTAGCTTGAATCACTAGCTGCTCGAGTCTTGAAGGGAAAACACTTCTCATGTTCTCAATCTTTAAAGCCTAAGGTGGGGTCTGGGCCTTTTTTATCTGGAGGAGCCTTTGTGCAACTAGAGGTTTGACTGAAAAGGGATTTATCTAGAAGGTAGGTGATAGAAAAAATATAAAATTTGGAAACATAGATGGTTGCCCCAACCAACTAGGAATATGGTCCAACCTCCAGTGAATATTCTTCATGAAGAGGCAACATTGGTAGCCCTTATCAATGGGGAGACAAAACAGTGGGATAGAGGTTATTTATGGATATTTTTGGGCTTGAGAATGCATCAATTATTCAGAGAATTCCCATTTGTTTCACTGGGGTGAAGGATTAGCTGATATGGTTGGGAACCAAAGATGGCGATTTTTCTATTAAAAGCTCCTATCACTTGCAGAAAGAACTGATTTAAGGGCGAATCATCAATAGGTTGTCGACAGTCTCACAAATGGACTAAATGCTGGTACCTGAAGACCCTAAGTGGTACCAAACAGTTTGTATGGAGGGCCTACCTTGAATTACTTTCCACTAAACTGAATTTGTTCAAGAAGAAGATAGTTGACTCTCCTTTATGCCCTATTTGCTGTAATGAGGTAGAATCAGTAGCTCAAACTCCTTGGACCTGTAGTTCAACTATGGATGTGTGCTGTCAAGGGCCTAATTTTTTCCAAAAAAGAACCGTGAGGTTAGATTGTCATAAAGAGATTTTCGAGAGGCTTAGTGCCAATTGTGATCAAAATTTTATGGAACTCTTTGGAGTGACAGCTAGGAACATCTGGTTTAGAAGGAACAAATTGATCTTTGAAGGTTCCTTTCTTCACCATACTTAGGTGGTTAAGAACTTTACAAAGTCCTTAGAAGATATTACAATTGCTCAGTTTAGATCACAAGTCAACAACGCCAAGCCTCCTAACAGAATTATAAACTAAGAACCTCCTCCTGTAGGACTCATCAAGATCAATTGGGACAATGCTTTGAGTGATGGTATGGGAAAAATTGGTAGATTGGTGGCAAGAGAGTTCAAAGGATCTATCTTAGCAACTAAGAAGTTTCCTAAAGTTGGTCTTATAAATTCTTTGTTGGCAGAATCATTCGGGGATTATTATGCTACTGTGATGGCCTCTGAATTGTGCATCAATTTTGTCATCCTAGAAGGAGGCTGTTTATAGTTGGTTCAGGGGATTTCTAGAGGTGATCATGATTGTGGAGATTAAGTGGGTATGATATGTATAGAAACTAGAGTGTGGCTGTCAAAACTAAGGTAATGGAAAGTTTTGTATACAAGGAGAACTGATAATATTTTGGGCTTGTCTAGCGAATTAGAATTCCTTAGAGCCAGTTGGGGACTTGGTTGTACTGGTTATTAGACTAGATTGTAATCATGTTTCTTGTTTGAGTTGAGTTTCTTGTTTCTTTTCTTGGTATCTGAATGGAAAGTCAAATGTGCAGGCAAAGTGAAGGTAAAAATCGGAGAGGGCAACGTTAATAGTAATACTATTGCTTGAGGTCATGTAAATTGATATAATTGGGATCATATATATATATATATTATGTTTTATATTATGGTTTCGTCTTGTATCTATCATGATCATCATGATGGGTTCAAGGGTTACTCACTAATGAGAAATGAGACCCACCAAGTATTTGATAGAAAACGTAAATGAAAATGGAGATGTTGTAAATTTTCTGTTTTTCCATATATGGTTTATATATAGAATGACAGTATTTATAGGCATATTGCCTTAACAGAATACACTCAAATAAATGCTAGCTCATCCTTTCGATTACAAATAATATTCCCTTAGTTGTCTCGATTCTTCCAGAATATGCTATAGGTCAGTCCTCCTTTAATTATTTGTGTGTATACTAGACGGTGCTCCTACCCTAATATCCCTTGTGCTTCAAGCATTACTGGGTGTATTGTGAGGCTTGAACGAAGTTGTGCATGTCAAGGAGCTGATAAGGGTTTGATCATGATATTTGCTATTTGTTCTTTACATAAGATAAAAGAGACCATCAAAGACTTGGCTACAGCCCTTTCCTAGACAAAATGGTAGTCTAGCTCAATATGTTTGATACTAGAGTGAAGAACCAGATTAATAGACAAATATGTGGCACTAATGTTATGACGCCCCCAAATTCCTCCTTAAAATAACACGAGAATAGAGGCATTGGGATGATAAAAACACGGATCACGCACTCCCAACGTCAAGTGCTAAGTGTGTGAACATGTGACATGCATAAAATAAAAGTCGCAGCGGATAAGAAAATCAATATCTAAGTACCGGAATTTTAAAATATTACAAACCAAATTAATGTAAATTCTCCAACATGAGATTTAATACAGTCATCCAAAGATAAAATAAACATAATATACAATCATTAGAATTAAGTAAACATCATCCAAGGAAACTAACTACATTAATTCACTCCAACGGCGGAGCCGCCTCCTCAGGGTCAACCTCCTCGTTCTCTGTATCAAAATCTACAATACCAAAAAATGGTACTGCAAGTAAGTAAAAATCCCAAACAAAATCCACGATATTAAATACATTTGTCATATAACAAAATGCATGAACAAGATACCATATGCATGAGTTTTAAAATCAATTTTCTCAAATAAATAAATAAAGCACACACTCCAAAATTTTAAAGTAAAACTCTAATGAAATCATCCATCATTTTCCAGAAAATGATGCTTGTAAATCCAATTATAGCGGGCGTTACGTATCACTATCCCTAATATGATATACGCACATCACCAATTATAATAGGCGTTACGTATCACCGTCCCCATTATAACTCATACACACTTATTTCATAGCGGGCGTTACGTATCACCGTCCCCGACATGAAATACACACACAATGACCATAATGGGTGTTATGTATCGCCGTCCTCGTCATGTCATTCACACCCACTAATCATAACGGACGTTACGTATCGCCATCCCCGTTATGACTCAGTCAAAACCATTAAAATCCATAAACCCAATAATACTATTTCTCACTTACAAAACCCTTCAAATAAGTCATTTTAATATACCATAACTCAAGTTTCACATAAAAACTTCAAATATCATATATACACATGAACGACCATGCAATTCACAATACATATCACCATGTACAAAATATCTAATATTCAATAAACTCAATCATCAACCAAACACATAGTTGTTATGTAAAAATATATTTAAATCTCAAAGTTTGTTTGGAAAGTACTTACAGTATGTTCGCTAATAATTTCTGAAGTTATTGAAAATGCCGAACAGCGATTCTGAGCTTCCAACTGTGTACTCGCCGCTAAAATCAAACCCAAAGCACTAACATATATAGATCATCACAAATACATAAATAGTAATATCGAAAACAACTAAAATAATTAAAAACCAGACTTAATTAAAACACCAATAAATTATAATAACATCAATGAAACCAATAATCAAACCTAACAATTTAATTAAACCAATAATGTAAATAGAACTATATATATATATAACCAATTCAAATAATTATCCCAAATATTGCAACCAAATAAATTAATCATCTTACTGTAAATAAATAAAATACAATTATTAACTAACTAAACTAAACACTTGATCATAAATAAAATCATACCACAAAATAAATTAAGATCAACACATAATTAATTAAACATTAAAACGAGTAAAAAACTTATTGAAAGATATTCCAAGCGCTGAAATACGACGAATGAAATGATGATTAAAATACTATTAAAATCTCACTTGAAATTTCTGGATTACTAGGGTTGAAGAACAAAAAAATCAAGTCTAAGTTGTGGAAAAAATGAAAGCTCGAAATTAACTTAAAAGGAGGCTAGAACACGGAATTGAGAATGATTTTCGGCGTGGGTTTTTCACAAGGGTCGACGGGTATTTTATAGGCATGAAATCGCCTATAGATCACCGATCTTGGACGGGATAAATCACGTGAAAACTCACCAAGATGGAACCAAGACAACCACGCTGAAAAAGGAGAAGAAGCATCAACCTTACAGATGAAAAACTAGAGAGAAACAAGGCTGGATACTCACTGTTTGAGGAGAAAACCCGGGCATGTGATGCACGGATTGACTTCAAAATTCAGGGGGAAAAGTTCATCTAGGTACTAGGTGTTTGATGAAGTAACACGTGGATGAAACACTAAAGCAAAACGTTGCAAGATTGAAGCTTGATTCATGGGTGTATAGAGACCGGAAATAGAGGAAGAAGAAGAAGACGAAATGAAGCTGCCTTCGTCCAGCAAAATGAAGGAATCAAAAATCACTTAAAAGGCATGACTAAAACGGCGCCATTTCATGAGTAAAAAATGGGACTGGGTTGCTAACAAACGGATTGGGCTACTCTAACGGGTTGGGCTGGGCTTGCTTGGGGCATTTTAAGGCACTAAATTCCAACTCAAATATATAAATATACATATATAATAATAAATTTAAGGCCCAACTTGAAACACAACATAAATTAATTAAACACATTAAATTAAATTAGAATATTCTACAATACATTTAATTCAAATAGTAACATAATAACATAATGAGATTAAACTCAAGTCTTAACTTAAATGCATCACAATAATATAATAAGAAAATAAATTAACTTATAATTAAATCATTTAAATAATAATGTACGCCATCTCATAACACCCAAAATTAAATTAGTAAATAAAACATATTTAATATTAAAATATTAAATTACATAGAGAGTAAAATTACGAGTTCTCACAATGTTGTCACACTTCAAGGTTGGAATGCTGCTAGGAATATGCCGAGTTCACTCAATAATGACTGTAACCAAAAAAGCTCATAAGTAGTATTAGCAACAGATTTATATTTAGCTTTGGTGGATGACCAAGCCACCGTAGGTTGCTTCTTGAAACCCCAAAAAATTAAATGATTTCTAAAATAACACAATAACCGTCTGTAGATCTACGAGAATCAGGACACTCGGCTCAGTTTGCATAAAAAAATGCTGATAAAGAAAAATTAGAAGAAGCTGAAAAATGCAACCCAAAATGACGAGTGTGATTGAGATAATGTAAAATCCTTTTGACAGCCTTCCAATGAGGAAGACGTGGGCTATGCATGAACTGACATACTCTATTCACAGCGAAGGAAATATCAAGTCTAGTGAAGGATAAGTATTGAAAACTTCCTACAACACTACGATACCATTGAGGGTCTTCAAAAGCATTACCATAAATGGCAAAAAGTTTTTCCGACGTCGACATTGGAGTGGTGATAGACTTGCAGTTATGCATATTAGTACGAGTCAGAAGATCAACATTATATTTATTTTGAGAAAGAGACAGACCACTATTAATTATTCTGATTAACTTCAATTCCAAGAAAATAGTGAAGAGGCACTAAATCCTCAACAGGAAAATAGGAACTAAGAGATGTAATGAAGAGATCATGTGATGATTAGAACCCGTAACAATGATATCGTTTACATAACCCAACATAAAAATGCAAGCAGAGGCAGTGCGTAAAAGAAATAGAGAGCAATTAGAAATAAAAGACTGAAACTTGAGAGAAATTAAACGATCACTTAACTTGGCAAACCAGGCACGGTGTGCCTATTTTAGCCCATAAATGGAGTTTTTTTTTTTTTTACTTATAGACATAGGAGGGAAAATTAGGATGCACAAACCCGGAAGGCTGCTTCATATAAACATCTTCTTCGAGGTCTCCAAGCAAGAAAGCATTCTGTATGTCAAGTTGATGAAAAATCTAGTTAGATGAAACATCAAGAGAAAGGAGGAGACGAATCATCACTGGTTTAACCACATGACTAAATGTCTCTATATAGTCAATACTAGGTTGCTGACGGAATCTTTGAGTAACAAGGCGAGCCTTCTGTCACTCAAGAGAGCCATCAGCTTGGCATTTAGACTTGATGATCTATTTGGAGCTGAGGAGATTGTAGGAGGGAGAAGGTGGGATTAAATCCCAAATGTGATTTCGGAGCAAAGTAGTGATTTCGGAGTTTATGGAAACATGTCATTCATGATGCTTAAAGGCTTTAGAGAATGAACTAGATTCTTCAAGCACAAGTGGGGATGAGGATTTTTCAGTAAGAGAAGTCGAGATGTGAGAGGAAGGCCATAGTATCGTTCCATCTTGTCGGAGTTTAGGACATTGAATGTGAGATTTCGAGCAAGTGATCATCTCATGATGAGAAGGATGCAGATTGGGTTGGGAAGACGATGGGATGTCAGTAGGAATGAAGGCACTATGAGAAAGAGGCAAGATCGAAGAAACCCTAGATTTAGTAGAACTATCGGGAAAGGAAATAGAGTGAATGGAGGATAGGCTAGGTGACGAGGATAAGTTTACGGGTGGAGTAGAGGACAAGTTGGGCCATTGGATATTATGTGAATTTGGGCCGAAGTGAGAGGGTAGTGGAATGGATAAGTCGTGCATAGTAGTGGTTTGAGAACTTTGTAGGCTAGTGACATAAGCCAAATTTTGAAAGGAAAAACTGTTTCATCAAATGTTATGTCCTTGGAACATAAATGCGACCAGACTCTATATGAAGTCATAAAAAGCCCTTGTGATCTGGGTTATAGCCCATGAACACACAGGATTTTGAGCGATAATCCAACTTATGTTTGTTAAAAGGATGCAAGTTGGGCCAGCAAGTAGACCCAAACACTTTTAAAAATTGATAATTTGGAATTTGGCCCATGAGCACTTCGTATAGAGACTTATTTTACAAAATTGGTGTGAGCATGCAGTTTATGAGATATGCTGTAACTCAAAAAGCATCGGCCCAATACTTGTGAGGAACCGAAGTATGAGATAAAAGGGGAAGACTTGTCTTGACAATGTGCTGATGATGACGTTCTATATTCCGATTTTTTGGATGGGAGTAAGGAAAATTAATTTTATGAGTAATGCCATGAGATTGAAAAATGGGGCAGAGGGGTCGAAATTCCCTTCCCCATTCTGATTGAATCACAATAATATTTTTTGGAAAAGTATTAGTGACAAATGACAAAAATGCAACCATAATGGAAGTAACATTTGACTTAGACTATATTGGAAATAACCATAGGTATTTCGAATAATCATCCAATATTGACAGATAAAACCAAGAACTATTTGTAGATAATAAAGGAGTTGGGCCCTAAACATCCAAAAACACAAGTTCAAATGGGTCGTGGAATTGGGAGGGGGAAATGGGGTGGGGAAGTATATGTGCTTTGGATTGGGAGCAAGCCGAACATGGCTGAAATGAAGAAATGGAAGATAAAAGCATATTAAAATGTCTAAGGATAAAAGCTGTAGTGCAAAAGGACGGGTTCCTAGGCAAGAATGCCATAGTTAAGAAGATGTGTGAGTACCGATGGGGGCTTGAGTCGAGGTGGAAGGGACAGATTGAGTAGCAACTGGTAGAGTATGAGACCATTGTCAAGGACCCCTCAAAGAAGTGTTGCCCAGTAATGTGTATCCTTCACAAGAAAAAAATGTGGAATGAAAATTCAAAGAATACATTATTATTAAGACAAAATTGATGACCTCATAACAAATTTCGAGAAATAGAAGGAACATGAAGAATAGAATTTAAAGAAAAATTTCCATTGGGAGTGGTCATCTGAGAGGAGCCAATGTTGTGGATTAGTAGAGTTGAACCATCGCCGATGCTTACTTGGTTGGATCCCTGATAAGACATAGAATCCATTGTGAGATTATTAGCATCTACAGTAAAATGATGTGTAGCTGCTGTATCTGGAAACTAGGTGGTGTTAGGAGTAAATGAGTTAGGAACAAAGGTATAGTTTGAAGTGAAGAATGGGGGAGGAGGAGCTTGATATGACTAGTCTAAGCGATAATAACAAGTAGTGGCATAATGGCCTGGTTTTCGATAGAATTGGCAAATTGGGAAAGGAGAGTTAGGAGATGAACCACGAGGAGCAGTAGAATTCCCACGGTTGCCATTGCGACCACGGCCTCAGCCTCCTCTAAAATTACCATGCCCATGAGGAGTTGTAAAATTAGGGAGAGAATGTGGGGCAGTCGTATTGTTGGCCGCAAAGGTAACACCAGACAGTAGGGATTGATTTTGATGATTAAGCTGGGATTCATGATTAAGGAGATAACTATAGACTTGGTGGGGTGAGATGGGTTTAGAATGAGTGGTGAGAGAGGTCACCAAAGACTCATATTCCGTGCCAAGACTAGCAAGTAAATAAACAAGGAACTCAGAATTGTAAATAAACAAGTAAATAAACAAGGAACTTAGAATGAGTGGTGAGAGAGCATGACCAACGACACCAAGTGCAGATGAAAGAGCTTTTGCTTTGTTAAGATATTCAATGATTGTTACGGACCCCTTTTTCAGTGTGACTAATTGATATTGGATATGAACAATATGAGCTATAGATTTGGTTAAAAAACAATTCTGGACTGTGGTCCAAAGATGAGTAGAAGAGGTGTAGTTGAGCACTTGTGCCAAAAAGCTTTTAGAGAGAGAAGAATAGATGGCAAAAACAACCAGGCTATCTTGTTCACTACAAGAGAATAGGTTTTTTGGGATAAATCATTTTGTCTCAAAAAGTAGATTTTTTGTCCCAAAACATCTTTAGAGACAAAAACATTTCGTCCCAAATTTGTCTCAAAAAGCCCGTCTCAAAAATTTTTTAGGCCTAAAAATGAGTTTTAGAGACGAAATCTCACTTGCCTGTCCAAATCCGTTCGGACGGGTTTTTTTATTTGAGACAAAAAAAATTTCATCTTAGAAGTCCATTCGAACAAAAATTTCAGCCGTCCGAACTGACAGTTTCTGTTTGAACTAATAAATATTTCATTCGAACAGATTGCCTTATTCGAACAAGGCTAGCGTCCGGACGGATATTATCTGTTCGAACGAATAAATTTATTGGAATATAAATCTTATTCGAATGGACACTTTTTAGTTCGGACGAATTTTAAATCATAATTTATCATTCGAAATGTGTTCAAATATTATTGTTAAACAGAATAATAAATGTACAATTATTAAAAAAATAGATTTTAAGATCGTGATGGTGGCATAATGTTTTGAGACATCCTCTACCATTCTCAAACATTGCTCGAGTCCTCGACTCTAATCTCTCTTCTATTCTTGACTCTAACTGTGCTGCTTTATCTAATCTGATCAACAACTCTTATTCCTTAGACCTCAAACGTTCTATCTCAAGTTTTGCTACTTCTAAATCCTTAGTTTTGTCTTCATTAGATCTAGCTTTAGAAAAAGATGATGAATTGGAGGATGGCTTCACACAATGCCCTAAGCCCCTCAAATATCCAGAATGTGATCTGAGAACTTCAGATAGGATCTGAGCATCATTGACAGATGATTCATCAGATGGATTTGCAGTAGCATCCTTGAGAGATTTCATCTTTTTCTACAAAAAAAAAAATATTAAAGTTAGTATAAATAATAGGAATATTCTATTAGACTTGACTTAATATATTTAAACTTACATAATTTGCCTCAGCTTCAAACTGGTCCAAACACCATCACGATTTTTATGTGCTTTAGCATATAAATGGGTTAGATCAAAGTCACATGAACTTTCAGCTTGCTGCAAAAGAAAAATTAAATTTGAACTTGAAAAAAAAAGTGCATTTTTAAAATGAGATCGGAATTAGTAGCACTGACCATTTTTTGATGCAAACGATGAAAAGACTGAGAACCCGCATGATGGTGAATCTTTAAATTTGATCTATTTACTTTGTTCATACCATTTCGTTGCTTTACAAAAAAAAATATTATAAATTTTAGATTCTAATACATATGTAATTTTCTATTAGAAAAATATAAATGTGATATTACCTTATAAGCAGAATTTTTAAACAAATCACAAACCTTCTGCCACTCGGCTAGTGGTATTGCTTGGAATGGATTTTGGCGTGCCTCTGCAGCAGTGCTGAATTTCTCAAAATGTGCATGGCACCGACCTTTGTACCTCTGGAATGCACTCGACATTAGCTCCTCAACTGTTTTTCGATGCTCTCATCGACTAAAATCTAGATCAAACTCAATCTTGAAAAAATTATAAATAATTAGTATAAATACAATTAACATTAAATTTGAATTTTCTTGGGATGTAGCTAATTACCAAACATCGATTTTTTATGTAATCTTTTACATCTTTAGGAACGTTAACCCAATAGGCTGCTGGCATCGGAACATACGTGCGAGTAAGGGCACTGACATAAGTAGAAAGCCATGCTTGTGAATCACTGTGCCCACCAGTGTAACCCTCTAATATATCAACTTTAATTTTACCAATTTTTTTGACTTTCTTTATGCAGACACCCTTGGTGATACCTCGCCCTCAGTGCTGGCTTACAACTACAAGTAAAATAATTAGAACATATATATATCATTTGATAAATATATATTAACTCATGTGGTAAATACAATAACTTGACAAAATACCTGGCACTAGGTCTGGTGATGCTGGTACCCTATTGCTGGCCAGTGAATCATGTGCATGAGAGTCAATAATGGGTGGGGGTGGGGATGGCGCACGAACAGCTTTGCGTTTGGGAGGTATATTTATTTGAAATTGTAATTAACTAAATATATAACCAGATATATATTGTTGATATTTATCAAATTTATACTTACACATATATTTTAACTTATTCACTATCAGTTTTGCTGGACCAATCTTCTCGACGAAGTGGGACCATGTCATACTGACTCAGGTCAACAAATAGATTGATCACTGGTTCATTTTCTTGATATGCTTCTTTATTTGTCGAACATCGAAGTCTTTATGTGGTTCATCTGCCTCTAGAATATAATCATATATATTTCTTGGTGCAAACTTTTCCACAACTCACCATAGGTTCCCGTATTCCGGATTATCTAAATAAAAAACTTGATTCGTTTGACAGGCGAGAATGAAAGGATCATCCTCATACCAGATTTGGGATGTATTCATACTAACAAAACCCCCATCTTTACGCATTCCCAATCTAGGATGTGAAACATCCCACCAAGTACATCTAAACAACCAAACAATATAAACTCCCACATACTTTAACCCTATAATATCTTTTACAACTTCGTAGAAGTCAATGTTATCATCTCCATGGCTCCCTTTCGACTGCGACCCCACAATTCTGAGTTTTTTTTATATCTTTCTCTATCACGTGTGTAAAATCTATATCCACACACCAAGCAACCTGAATACTTGATAGTCCTTTTTCTTGGACCACATGCCAGTGCATAAAGTTCTGGTGAGATCTCATCAGGATTTGTAGCATATTTTAATTTAACCTACATCAATAGATATATTTAGTATAAGATTAAATATCAATAGAATCTATATTAATTATTTAATATTACCGTATGTTCGAACCATGAGGCGAACTCTTCTTCATGCTTATTTTGTACGTCAGCTCCACCACCAGAGTTAAGTAGTTCTAAATGTTCACTGCACGTTTTCATATGAAATATCAATTTATACGAAAATACTAATCTCAATTATTCTAGTTTTACATAAATTCATTACTAACCTCAAGTAGTACTCAATTTCTGCACAGTTATTTATGACATACCATCGAGCTCTCTTGGCATCTCGTCGACACAAGTCGTAGCCCCCTTGTGCGCCCATTGGATGTATAGTTTGTGAAAATACAGAAAATGATGATGAGACACCCATTTGTTCACTTTCATAATTTTGATCCAATTTAGTAAATCTGGTATCAACCCCACGAAAATACATTGAACAAAAAGTGTGCCATTCATTATCAATGTAGGACTCTATAATCGAACCTTCTAAATGAGCCTTATTTCCCACACTTCACTTAAACTTTCCTAAAATCGCTCAATTGGATACATCCATCTATATTGAACCGGGTCAGCAACTAAAGCCTCACGAGGTAGGTGAACAGCCAAATGAACCATTACATCAAAGAAATAAGGCGGGTACAAACTCTTGAGTTTGCACAATATCACTGGGATCTCAGCCTTCATTTTTAACAATACGTCAACTTGTAACGTCCTATTACAAATGCCATTGAAAAATGTCCTGAACTCTGTAAGAGCTGTACAAACATCCCGAGTAAACTTTCCACGCACACCAACTGCCAACAAACGTTGTAAAAATATATGATAGTCGTGACTTTTAAGACCAGTTATCTTCCAATCATGTGTTCGCACGCATCTTAACATGTTCCCAGCATACCCATCAGGTAATTTGATTGATAATAACCAGTTACAAAATTTCTTTCTCTCATCGCTTGATAGTATATACCATCCAAGATGTATGATGGCTCGAGACCCATTATCTTGTAAATGCAACTCTGGTCTTATTCCCAACTCCTTTAAATCTTTACGAGAGTTAACTGTATCTTTTGTTTTCCCTTCTATTGACATGAGAGTACCCAAAATATTTTCACATATATTTTTCTCAATGTGCATGATATCTAAATTATGGCGAAGTGTCAATGTAGAGCAATATTGCAGCTCGAAGAAAATACTTTTTTTTTGTCCAATTGAATTCCACTGCATCTCGTTTTCTTTTTCGCACCCAAATTTATTTTCTGGAATTTTAAGTAGTTGTGCCAGAATATCATCACCAGACAGTGTTGGCGGTGATGACCTCTGCTCAGTCTTCCCATCAAATATTGTTTTGTTCGAACATTATCTATAATTATTAGGTAAATATTAACGATGGCCTATGAAACATAATTTTCTTCCATTTGTTAGCCAATGCGATTGTGTATCTTTATTGCAAACAGGGCAAGCCAATTTACCTTTTGTGCTCCATCTAGAAAAGTTTCTGTATGCTAAAAAATCATTTATTGTCCATAAGACTGCATCATACATATTGAATTCCTGCGACAAGGCCGCATCATACGTACCGGCACCCAGTTTCCATAACTCTTTCAACTCTACTATTAGTGGTTGTAGATATACATCTATGTCGTTTCCTAGTGACTTCGGTCCTGGGATCAATAAAGCTATCATAAAATAAGGGTCCTTCATACACTTCCAAGGAGGTAAATTATAAGACATTAATATCACAGGCTACGTACTATGCGAAGTGCTCATATTGCCGAATGGATTAAAACCATCAGTTGCTAACCCGAGGCGTACGTTCCGATGCTCTTCGACAAACTATGGATACTCTTGATCAAACTTATTCTACTATAAGGAATCTGCCGGATGCGAGAGAAATTGATCATTTCGAACTCTTTCTGCATTATGTCAAGTCATATCCTTTGCAGTCACTCGAGAAGTAAACAACTGTTGAAGTCGAGGGATCAAGGGAAAATGTTTCAACACTTTATTTGGTATATTACGCTTATCTAAAGTCCATCTTGACTCGTGGCACACTGGACATGAATCAAATTCTGCATACTGCTGTCAAAAGAGTACACAATCATTTTTACAAGCATGGATAATATTATAATCAAATTCCAATCCTCGCTTCAATTTTTTCGCTTCATAAAAGTTACGAGGCACCACATTATTTTGTGGTAGAGCCTCTTTAAAAAACTCAAGTAGCATGTCAATGGCCTTTGCAGAAATCCGGCATACTGACTTGATATGTAGCAACCTTACTGTGAATGACAATTTACTATGACGGGTACACCCCTCATATAGTTGTCATTGTGCATCCTTCCACAGTCTTGCGAAGTTCTCGTTTCTGTCAAAAAATTGTGAAGATGTTCCTTCTCCATCTCGAACATCTTAGTGATATCCTTTCCATTATCATCACTATCATCCGAAACAACCACATTTGTATTGTCGATATCGATTTCGGCATCAGTTTCCTCCATTCGATTGGAATGACTCTCAAATCTAACTCCTGTAGGAAATGGTTTACCATGTAGAACTCAATGCGAGTATTTATGATCATCCCATTAACGAACAAATGAGATTCCACTACTACCATATTTAAATAACTCAGGTTTTTGCACTTCTTGTACGGACATCTTATAAAATCCCGACTATCAGCACTATCTTTCGCAAACTCTATGAATACTTTCACCCTCTGTGCATACTCCTTATAGTCTTGCTCAAATCTATATTCCAATAGCATCCAACTTTTGTCCATTATATTTTCGTTATCCGTCTACTTCCTATTAAAAAAAATCTAAATTATTTCATAAATATCATCAGTAATACTATAATTGATATCCTCATAATACTATTTATTTATTTATTTTGTCTGCACGAATTCTGTTTGAGCGTATATTTTTACGTCCGGATGGACAGCAACATTCGTTCGAACATGAACAGTTTCGTTCGAACGGAAATCGTGCAGACAACATACCAGAACCAATTCTCATCATCAACTAAGTGAGCAACAAATACCCAAATTAACAAATCATGCTCGAAATTGGTTATATAATAAAATACCAAATATCAAAATAAGTATGCAAAATCTATATAAAATCACCCAAAAATATCAAAATAAATCTATAATCTTTAAACCCTAATAATTAGAAAACTAACCTCAACTTTTGCACATCCAACTTCAAAACTAATTTAACAACACTGTCTACAATTAAAAATCATAAGATGAGAAAACTATCAACCAATTTTAATGTTGAAAAATATACAAAAAAAAAAATATTGAGAAATGAGATTTACCTATTCCTTTTCAAGAATATCAAGTCTTCCACACTTAAAAATCTTCCTATAATATGCAATTTTTCTATGCCTCCCTTTGTAAAAAATAGCTCAATCTCGAGGAAGAAATGAACTGAAGAGTTAGTGTTTAAATCTATGAAGTTGCGTGTGAATTTAAAATTTATCCGTCTGAATGCCAAAATGTCAAATTGCCGCTAGTTTTCCTGCAAGGAATTTTCAACTTTTTGTGTTCGAACGGATAATTCTGGTGTTCGGACGCGTTATTCTAAACATATTTTGATTATTTTCTGTTAGAACGCATGAGAGACGGTTATGACGTATAATAAGTGTTATATCTTATAGAATTACACTAATATTATAATACTAATATACTAGATAATATTTAATTATTATTATACATGTATATACTGATATTACTAATACTATTCTAAATAATCTATATTATAAATTGTATAACCTCAATAAGTGATGACACTACAAATTATATATTAAGTAATCTAAGTAACATGTACCTAATTATTATAAACTAAGCACTACATGTAAATAGTATAATACTTATGTTCTAACTAATATATACTAGTATATACAAAATAATTGATATATATGAAATTGAAGTACTTGATATATATTTATTATATATAACATTATCATTTTAGTGTTATGTATAGTGCATGTATATTAAGTAATCTAAGTAATATGTACCTAATTATTATAAACTAAGCACTACATGTAAATAGTATAATACTTATGTTCTAACTAATATATACTAGTATATACAAAGTAATTGATATATATGAAGTTGAAGTACTTGATATATATTTATTTTATATAAAATTATCATTTTAGTATTATGTATAGTGTATGTATATTATAAAGACTACTTTTAGTATTTTATTTTTTACTAAGAACTTTATAATATTATTAGTGTCGTATGGTACATAATAATATCGTTATAACTAGCCGAACTGATAGCGGATTGCTTAAACCCCAAACTCTCTTCTTTCCGTTCGAATAGATACACCTCTATCTGAACATACACCCTTATTGTTCGAATGCTCAAACTCATTCGAACGAGAAATATCTCGTTTGAACGAGTGTCAGGGTATATATGCCCAGCTCTCGCCAAACGCCTCATTTTTGCATCAAATGGTAGATTCCAAAACTCAGTCCCATTCAAATGAGAATCACACTCCACCTTCTCGAAATCATCATCTACAGTGAGATATATAATGTATGGTCTCTCTAACCCCTTTTATTGGTTGAAAATGGGTTATGAACACCCATTTTTGTGTGGGTTGGATTTCAAATTGAATCCGACCAATTTTTCATAGTTTTTATAACTTATTTCCTAGTATTCATTGTTTTGGACCTTTAGGAGTGATATTAGGTTGATTTGATCCGAATAGATTTGAGTTTTGTAGGAAAAAAGTAATGGCCGAGTCAACTCGGCTATTTCTCTTCGCAGGGGTTTCCGTTCAGACGGGAATGACCCTCGTCCGAACAAGATGTAGGGGATGATCTTGTTTGTTCGAACAGGCTTATAACGCGTTCGAACGTGTTATTTGTCCGTCTGAACGAGTAAGTTCCAAACAGAACAGTTTGATATACATATTGGTTTCATTTAGGTATTTTGGGTTCCATCAAGCCTGTCTAACTTCTTCTATCACTTATTTATATACTATATATGAATGGCGGGTAGAAGTCAAAAGCGTGGAAGAGATCAGTTGAGCGCTACTAGGTTTGTGATCGCAGATCCAGTTGCCTAGACTCTCATCTTTCCCGCTTTTCCCAGTGCTCTTGTTCGTAGGTTTGTTCTAGTAGAGTGGCCTATCAGTTTGGATGACTTCAGAGAGCTAGAGTGGGAGGGACACACCATTCACCAGATCTTCACGAAGCGAGGATGGAGTTCGATCTACACATAGGAGGGGATCGCATATCTTGATATGGTATGCGAATTCTATCGGGCATTGGGAGATCAGCTTGGAGATATTCACCACTACGTACTCATGGTGCAGGAGTCAGCATCACCTTCTCTTCTCGGGTGGTTGCAGAGTATTTGGACATCTCGCGCGTGATGGACGCATATCCTCATCCATCTGCAACAGTAGCATCTAGATCTGTTAGGGCAAACACGGAGGCTGAATCCTCATCACCTTTTGCTACATGGACTGCCGATGAGTTGGGTACTGGCTTAGACGCTGATGATAGCGACCAGGAGTACGTACCTGATGATGGTCTTACAGACGATTAGGTACGTGAGCGACTATGGCATCCCAAGGCTCCTGCATATGATTGCAGGAATTCCATTCTTCAGATTGTTGAATTTGATAGTTGGGTACAACATAGACCCGAAAAAGCACAAGATAGATTTCGGGATGGATCGGGCACGACTTCTGGTGCGGGTAGCGAGGGGGGACCCAATTGATCTAGCACTGTATATTTTCTTCCGCATCAGATAGGAGTTACGATATGAGAGTGGAGGCAGTTTACCATTTAGATTGTTGATATCTGGCCTCCTACTTCAAGCTGGAGTTACATAGTAGATTGGTGAGAAAAGAGAACTTTAGATGGGGTTTCTCAACAAGATATCTATTAGTAAGAGCAAGAGGCACCCCTACATATATACTCCAGGGTCGACGGATGCTACTACCAGTGCTGCTACCCAGCCTGCTCAGAGCCAGCCTGCAGGATTTACACTGGAGCAGTTGGAGGCGATGGTTGAGCGCGTGGTGGAGAGAGTGGCGACCCGCGTGGTAGTAGAGGCTGAGGACGGCATCATGAGGAGGATAAATGATGTAGAGACACGGATTAAATCTATGCAGGAGGACATAAATTTGATACCGATGTAGCATGAGTATTCTTATTTTATGTGTTGTATCGAATAATATTATATATATTTTAAAATGTAATTAGTATTTTCTTTTATTTTTAGTATTCATAACAATGTTCTTTTTTTATTTTCGTCATTTTACTTATTGCTTGTGATAATAAAATAAAGAATATTTTTGATAATTACATAAAATTAATTTTTGCATTTATAAATATTTTAAATGTTTCATAAATCATAAAATGTAATATAAACACATTTTTATATTTTGAAAATGATAAAATAAAATTAATAGAAAACAAAATATATATATATATACACGTAAATGAATAGTGATAAAAGAAATTAACTATTTACAACCTGTTGTCCGTCCGAACAGTATAATTTGGGTTCGAACGGACTTGCAATTCCACCGCCACATTTTCCTTCAAATATATTCCGTTTGGACAAATATTTCTTCGTTCGAACGTCTTTTTACGCTCGTTCGGACGGATTTTTCTCTATCCGAACATATTTTGCAACTCGTCCAGCTTTTGGGACGAGTTTTAAAAAATGTCTCTAAAAACCACTTTTAGGGATGAAACTTATTTAGTCCCTAATAAATTTTGTCCTTAAAAATAAAATTTGTTGTAGTGGTTGTAGCTAGTGCTTGTATGCTAGATTCGGTTTGTCTTCCAGAAGTGGCGGGGGTTTAGGAGAAGAGCCATTGACAAACACAAGAAGCTGATATCCCCTAAGGAATGAGACTATTTTTGCCTTTTGAACTTCACAGTAATGAACTGAGGAGCAGAAGAAATAATGGAGGTATTTGGAGTAGGATTAGAATTTTTAGGTGCCATGGAAACTGTTTGTAAAAAAAAAAATGGGACACAGGTCCTTTCTAGGCTCTGGTTGCCATAATGAGGTATGAAACCCACCAGGCATTTGATAGAAAACGTAAACGAAAATAGAGAAGTTGTAAATACTTCGTTTTTTCATATATGGTTTGTATACAGAATGACAATATTTATAGGCATATTGCCTTAACAGAATACACTCAAGTAAATGCCAGCTCATCCTTTCGGTTATAGAAAATATTCCCTTAGTTGTCTCGATTCTTCCAGAATATGCTATAGATCAGTCCTCCTTTGAATGATCTGTGTGTATACTAGACGGTGCTCCTGCCTTAATACACACGATCGAGACATGTCTAGCCGGCCAGTACTGTTGACATATGCCATGCTGTCATTGCAGGTGTCGTGTGACAAATAAATTAGTCTTATGCGTATCTATCTTGTGTTCAACGTGTAGAAACCCAAAGCCATAATTGTCTTTATGTCCGCTGTTCATGAAGTAATGTTGCTAGATATTTGCTGTTATGGTGTCGTGAGGCAAATAAACATGCGCGCACCCAAGTCTTGTCTTGCCCGTGTTGAAATGATCCCACGTACTAAGCTCGATCAACAGCTTCATTGAGTCTAAATCCGACCTGTTCGTATAAAGTTTTGTACAGAACAAAATTCGAATAAATCACGATTTAAATGTAATGGATGGATTTATATAATATGCTGATCTAATCATCACCAATTTAAGCTAGACTTGGCATATATTAGAAAATACTATCAATACTTACAATTTTATTTGCATATATTAATTACATGCTGCAATATTTCACACAAATTACATAAATCAGCAAATGAAAACATGCTGGTCTTAGCCAAATCACGTACGCTGCTAGCAAATCAACAGATCAGCTAAACCAAATACAAGAGAAAGAAAGCCTGCTGTCCAAAATAAACATAACATTAATAAAACAAAAACTTATCAAGATTTATACACCAATAAATTAACTTTAAAAATCGCATGAGAGATCCATTATAGTAGTAATGGTAATTCTCCACACAAGATTAGACAACCAAAACTACTATATGCATGCATAGATGATAGAACAAAGACAATTCTGTATATATAATTACAATATTGGATAGCCCACTGATCAGATCATATAGGGCTGCAAGGGGCATCTGTAGATCATGGTAAACCACCAAAAAGGATCAAGACAAAGCATACAGAAAACAAAATGCACAAGCTAGAAAAATCCTATCTAACAAGGAAAAAAGTGAAGCATGACGCAGGAAAAGAGCTAGACCTTATAAAGTCATAATATATACTCATTTAACACATCCATTCGATTCCTGGTATATATCCCTCTCACTGATCCAAATGAAATAGATGAACCGCAAAAATTAGCTTCCCTACGAGACTAGGCAAGACTAGGCATGGATGCACCCCATTGATCATCAAAACACGTACCAGAGCCTGGAAAATAAACAAACTCGATTGATCTAATCAATTTCCGCAGACTGTGACACTACGCCACCGCACTTCCTTCCGGGCCATCGAGAGAGATTCCCATGCTGTTAGTCATTTCATTCATCCCGAACTCGAGCGGCTAGAAATTGCTCGTGCTTGTACCATGGTACTACTACTATATTTAATCATCATGATTATCCTCATATTTGGAGGAAAAGAAAATAACTGGCTCTTAGAACTTGATCTCGTAATATATGACATGGAAACTCGTTGAAGTAATGATTTTGGCAAGTTGCATGCGGACCTCATAGAAAGCAACTTAAAGGAAAAAGATCTCCCAAGTAGTACTAGTACTTCTTACTCAAGGGTTTCAAGTGGGAGGAA
This sequence comes from Platycarya strobilacea, assembly GCA_036898215.1. Classification (NCBI taxonomy): domain Eukaryota; kingdom Viridiplantae; phylum Streptophyta; class Magnoliopsida; order Fagales; family Juglandaceae; genus Platycarya; species Platycarya strobilacea. The sequence continues at coordinate 36,426,534 of CM072547.1, forward strand.
GATCGGAATATAAAAGAAGTCTTATAATATTTATTGTTCATTTAATATTATCGGAAATATATATTTATATACATATATATATATATAATAAATACTATAACGTGATCTGTTTATGTGTTTATCTCTTTTTGATCTTCAAGTTGGAACAAGAATATTTTTGAGGGGAGTTAATGCCAGTACCCTAGATGTCCAAATAATTAATTTCCCTTCTCCCATAGTTCTTTAATTAATTAACCAACACGTTGCATTCAGATTTCTTAAACCCCAAGGAGATCAAATTAATTAGGAGCCCAATAATTAGGAACCGAAGGGAACCTTAATTAATTTGTTAAACCCCATCAGGCACCTATGCAGCTGTCTGGGCTTTAATGTTCATTAAGCCCCCACATTGACTAGATGCCAGATCATGCAGGTCTCTGTCCTCTACAGTAGTATGTCTAAGGTTTTCTAACCTTGTTCATTTATCACGATTCTCTTGAGACTCACGAGTCCAAGCCGGTATTAGTTAGTGGTTGTTTTACGGAATACACCAACATTACTTAGTGATAATATATATATATATGTATATATAATGGACTTGATTGATTAATCTGGTCATGATGATTAGTACTTGTAAGGAGATTTCCCTCCCAACAGGCCCGCAAGCCCCTATATATGAAAGGCGAGTGGGCCGTGAGACTCCTTGGCCAAGCTTGATTGTGCCCCCGAACCCTCCCAAACAAGGTTGGTGGATCTCTGCAAGGTACTTAGCCCAAGGACAAAACTCACGTGTAAAGTAATCCATGCAAAAGGTAAACAATCAGTACTGACTCATGGGATATGTCATCCTGACACCTCTCTATGATGTCCCACTCATGTAGATTTGTGATATTAGATAGACAAAAGGGTAAGGAGAGTTATTGATCTTCTGAGAGGAGGACATTGACCAGCTACTAAGGAGGCTTACAAGATAAAATAAGTTAGGAAATCAAACTGCATTTAAAGCCACACTACTTCTCGGATAATAAGCCGCATTAATGATGTCGTCGCTAAGGCTACACCGTATTATCTTGACATATGAACTCTAATAAGAAATGGACCACACAGAGACAAGTACGGTCGACAAGTACAGTTGACAAATACGGTCTCCCACCCCCCTCCCAAAATCCTAGTACAAATAGCAATCCTTAGGTACAAAAAAACTCTCTCTAGACTCTACTTAAATAAAACTTTCAAATGAAGATATTGACTTAGGCATAAAAAAATATCTGGCCTCACTAAGTTGCGTTTGGATAGTGAAAAGTGTTGAGAAGAATTGTATAATTACAAGAAAAATGAGTATTTATGACACTTTAATTACAATTAAAATGACTATTTGTGACGAAAATAAACTATTTTTGTTGTAAATAATCATTTTGATTGCAATTAAAATGTCATATTAAGTACTTAATTTTTTGTAGTGTGTGAATAGTAGTCAAAAAATAATAATAAAATATTAAATAATAGTCAAAAGTAATAATAAGCTGATAATAAATATTAGTAGATTACTTTAAGAATACTTAAAAAAGAATGTGTAATCAAACCTAGTTTTCTTATTTTGAGAAGAGTTGAATGTGGGCCTTATTTTGAGAATACTTAACAATAAGGTCTTCATTCTCTCTGTTTTCTTCGTGTCGGGAGGTCCAAAAATAGAAGAGATTCGATTGCTGAAACTTGACCCAAAAAATGTATGAAACACGACGCTAGGACATACATCTTCAAAAAAAAAAGAAGAAAAACATGCAATAAAGGTCTTCAAAATATATAGTATCTATCAAATTACACGTCCGACAAATCAATATTTTGGTCAAATAAGTACACCTACCTACCATTAACGCAACATTAAGCGTAACATTATTGCACGTCATAATATTGTACTATGAATTTTTTCAGTAATTAGAAAGATTAATTCCAAGAATAACATGATTACAATATTAATTCTTCTATTTTTCTATGTTGGGGCAAACCAAGTTTATGTACCATGTCTTTGGAGCACAAAAGATGAAGCATATAATTAATTTATATATAGTTCAACCAATTTGGATTATTTTAATTTAAGAACTAGCCAGGTAGATGCACTTCAACCCAATATGTTAATCATTGAGATTTGTTAGATCCATGTAATATTATCGAATTATTTATGTTTATATATATATATATATATAATATATCAAAAGCTTGGCCACCTGCGCGCTGCGCTCCACCCATACTGACACGTACAAATTACAATCCATTTCGCCTACAAACTTCTATTTGAACTACCATAATGCATAATACATCATTGATGACGACTTCATGACCTTGTATCATTTGTCTTATATCATGTTAATTAAGGATTAATTAATTGCTCTTGGAACTTGATTTTTCGCAGCCGCAATAACCCTGCTGCTCCACTTTAGTTTTTATATATAAGCATCAAGAATTGGATTATTATAGCCACGTTTTGTCCTGCGCGCCTAAGCGAAAAACACAATGCAGTATATGAAAACATAAATTATCACGAGTGACGCACGCAATCACGGAACTGGCTTAAACAATACTGAAGTTCAGAAGTAAATGAGATGAGAAGGTCGTATGGACACAATTAATTTTGGTCAAGACATGACATACATGGCTTTCCTAGCTCCTTAGTGGATCCATATCTGCTGCTATATATATATATATATATTAGATCTTAAATATTGCGCGAAAGATTCAATTAAAGTTAGCCGCAAAATAGATGCATGCTGCAGACTAAATGCGGAAAGAACTTTCCTCCTTAGTGGACTCATGAGATAATGGCCGATTAATTAATTAGCGGGTAACATATACTAATATAATATGCATGTCTTATTAATGTCAAAGAAAATTGTCTTATGTTGCGGCGATAAAATTAGTCATGCTGTGGTTAATCTTCTCTCATTATTATATCTAATTATTAATTCCACTATCTTTTATTTACTTCAATCTTTAAAGAGCCATATTTTCAATAAATTCACGTGCATGACGTTGAACATTATAAAAAAAAATTTGTACGGCATCATTATTCCAAACAATATATACCGTTAATGAAAAGTGGCTCTTAGAATCTATTTTGTCTCTTAGAATTTATAAGTAGTCTTAAACTAAAGATTCCAAACTGTACGGAATACATTAGATTTTTTTATTAATCAAGTTTTGATGATCTCTTATGGAGTAATTTTAAGAGGATTCGGTTTAAAGAGTCGAGAGGGAGTACACTACAACATAATGGAGTTTTTAAGACCAATATCCCATCCTATGACTAACTGTCGTGGCTAATAAGTACATATAATACGAAGTGTTCTCCTGGCAAATAAAAAATCCTTTTACCACAAATTTTCAATGTTACGCCATTTTTTACGGTAATAAAATGTTTTTGCGGTGAGTTCTGTCTGTGGGAAAAAGAATAATTCTATGAAACGCACAAATTACCATCATTTAATCTTGTGAGCACATGAATATTTATCCGAAATCCCCTTCCTTCTAATTCTATTCTAGAACCCCCCCTTCGAAATCCCTAGCTCTGGGTTTTGACTACAGTGCAGCCATTCTTCTCCGACGGTCGAGATCGATACAAACGCCGGCAAGATTTTGGAAATTTGTAGGTTCCTTCAAGCCGCAAAAATCTAACGCGATACTGATATTGGTAACTTCTCCCCCATAATATTTTTACCCATATTTACTTCTCTTGCGATTTGGGATGCATGCCGATTTTTGTGATTCCGATTTCAATTTCGATTTGTGTTTCTTTTTACCCAGATTTTGATTTTGGTTTTGATGTGTGTCGGTACACACGGTAACAATGTGTATTTATTTGCTAAGTTTGTGACTTTGGTGAAAATACTTTGTTCTAGCTTCTATTTTTGGGCATCCCCTGCTACAATACATGTCTACGTTCAAATTAAGCCTCGAATCTGCCCATATTGAGTAATAGTATTGTTTTTTTTTTTAATTAATAATATTGTTATTAGTAAGCAAAATGTGAACTTTTATTTGTCATGGAACGCATTAAACTATCTATTATTTAGTGCTTACATTTATCCACTTCATATGCATCGATGTCACATGTTGATGAGATTCAATATCTCAAGTCGCATTCTTCCCCTAGCACTTAGGACTTAGGACTAATTTCTTATGCGCATCATGAACTTGTTTTTCCTGAGTCTCCATTTATAAATTGCAATCTAATGGAGAACAAGTACAAACTATTGTTAACTTCTAAATTGCAGGATTTGAATACCTTAAAATTTTGTTTAAGCTAGTAGAACTTAAAGTTATAATACTGTTCTTTGTTTGAAGGGATAAATTATTTCAAGATTAAAAATAAATCAACTACACAAAATATCATGGCATATATTGCCCTTTATACATAAATAACATGATCAGGACCAGCTAGCTAGCTGTTGAATGCACAAAAATTAGTAGAGACGAGATTAATTTAGGCATTAAACTATTTTAATTTTTGTTTTTGCCAAGTTATGTGAGGAAGGAAAGTACAGATGGATGCAACCAACCATGCATTAGTTGACCAAATCTCAAATTCAATATTTTAATCACAGGATCAAGTACCTAAAAGCTAGCTAGTTACCACTTACCTATACTTTCAAATTTTATTAGGTTCACATGATGCAGTCATTCAAGCAAAACTGCATCATGCACTCATAAAACGCCTTATTTCTCTTGGATAGGTGAGATGCAGTACTCCAGGAGTGAAGGCTTTGAAAATGCATAAAAGATGCAAAAGGCTCTTTTTCCATTCCAACATACCTTGTATGTAGCCTAGGTAAGTAAATACACTGTGGACAATTAATTACTGTGCGCTAGGCAGTTTAGGCAGGGGGAGAAATGGCCGGTCTGCTTTAAATAAGACCTCCTAACTCTTGTGATTAATTGCATCAAACATGTAGTTATATTATATAACCTATTTTGCAATTATAATAAGAATGGTTTGCAAAATGTTTGTCTCATTCAAGGAGAAAAAATAATAAATGACCTCCTAGCGGGCTTGTTGATACATTGATTACTTCATAACCCTCTTGTGTATAAGGTTTCAAATCTATGCCTATGATGTTATTTATTTATTTATTTTTATAGCTAAAATGTTGCTGTTAGCCTTTGATCAAGAATATATTTTATATCTATAGCTAGAATCTGACCCCATTGGAATACTGAATCTTGGGTTACTGAAAGCTGATTGTAATGCTATTGATGTTGTTTTGTACTTATGGTTTTTTCAATGTGAAATTCCCTTAACAATAAAACAAAGAATGATTTTAGCTTTCCAATTGTAAATTACCCTTTTATATTTGGTACTAACTTTGATTTAGATTTATAGCTAGTTGAATCTATGACAAATAAAGTAACCACATTTGATTCTTCCCCATGGTTGCATAAATTCATAAAAATTTACTATCTTTACAAACAAAAATATGTAGATGCATGATTCCATCTCAAGGTTCCAACCTGCGAAACTTTTTTTCTTTCATGTAGTGATGGTCAAATTCATAAAGTGTATGTCACTTAGAAAAAAAATGTCATTAAGTGTATGTTAAATTATGCAAACCCAGAAAAAACACTAAACTACTTAGTGTGGTTATGTAATTAGTTATTTATTGAATTTGGCTATTCCTATTTTATCATGCAACTTAACTTGTGTTATGAAGTTTTATGGGTTTGTAGGTTTTTCTTTAGACAGTTATTAATGCCTCATTGAAACTTTGTGATTGATATTAATGCATTACTTTATTGGTCAGGTTGGAAATGCTCTTAGGTATGAAATAAATATTGGTTGTTCTCTCCAGAAGTTTGTCCTCTTTGCATTTTTTGTGAACACAAACGTTCTTTGTTCTGGATGAGTATTTATTATGATTATCTGTCTAAATAAATATGTTAAATTCAACATTTTTGCATTTGGGATTTCTATTATGATTTAGTTTACTTAATGATGTTGCAAGCAAAGTATTTGGTATCAATAGTTTATCATGTGATATCTACATGGGAGTGAGTTCTGAATGAATTGGCATTTTACGCTTGTACACTCTACAAAAATCCTATGAGCTTAATGGAAGGCATATACAATCTTCCTTTTGTTACATCATGTTTACATTTTGTTTAAAGATTCATCTTTCTCCCTATGTTTGCACCAATTACATGTTTGGATTTTTTGTCTGTCTTAATTATGTATAACAAACTACAAATTTGTTTAGTATAGCATTTTCAGGTAACTTCATTTATAGTTAACTTAATTAGGTGGTAATGTGTAGAGGAGTCAATGTGCTGTAAAAACTGGCAGCAACTATTATTATTGCAATTCTTAATAACTGAAAATCATTACTAAAGTTATGCAATAGTACACAGTGGTCTTTGTTTTGCAAATTACGTTATATAAACTAATGATTGACCACTTTTTTACATGATAGCAACGATACTTGATCTAGGGTGCAATTAAGTCTTCAGAAAAGTAAGGGCTCTGTATCAAGGAGCTCGGACCCTACGGAGAAAGTTCGTTGTTCTCAATGAGGTATGCTGTTCACTCCTGCTGCTTGCACTCTTTAACTTCTAGTTAATGCCTCAAGAGATGTAATAGCTTGTTTAATAATTTAGTTGGGCTAAAGTTCAATTCTTTTACATCATTTTCTATGTATTCAATAGGTACTTCTTCCATTTGATTTGAGTTTTTATAATTTAAAAAGTTCATGGTCAATCGATATTCATATTCTTATAGATGTATCTGATACTGAGAAATTTGATAATGTTACCTGTACTCTTGATTAACTTTTGTACAAATTCTGCAGCAAAGATAGAACAAGAAAAAGAAAATTCCAAATAAAAATATACTTAGTTAATGCATCAGCCCCTTTAACCTCCACTAGCATGTTTTTTTCACACTTTGCATATGAAAAACAGGCTTCTAATTCTCGTTTAATGCATCATACTTTCTACTAATTTATTTTGTAATATATTAGGCAAACCTGAGTGATCATTGATAGATTTAGTTAGCCACTTTCAGATTATATTATAGCCAATGAATTTCAGATTCTACAATATTATATTCATATGCATTTCAGCTGTATGCATTTCATGAGATTTTGATTGATTTTTCCCTAAGCTAAGATCTCATAGGACAGGCCCTTTAACCTTCACTAGCATTTTGTTTTTCACACTTTGCATATGAAAAACAGGAGTGGTTTTAATTGATCAGGTACATCACATGCTTTTCAATTTTCAGGAACCTTTTTTATTGGTCAAGTTGGATGCCACTGATCTGTATTATTTTTGCTTTGCAGGGGGATTTTGAACAGAATTTATCATCCTTGAGGCAACCAATTCATGTCACCTGTGCAGCTTATTTCTAGTTCATATATGTTTAATTTGATGTGAATATAATGATCATTATATACAAGAAGTGATGAATTTCAATTGTTGCATGAGATATTATATATCCTGTGCACATTCAATGATGAATTATAATATTATTTTACATCCTGTGAACAATAATGAATTTGCTAATATGGATTTCATCCAATTCAATGTTAAATTCTGTTTAATACAATGCTTAATTCCTGGGTGGTCTATTTTTATATGTCGCAACATTTATTTGATTGGTTTGTGGGAAAAGCATTTGCCACAAACTCTAGTTTATTAAATAGATGTACGTGTATGCATGATTGATAGCAGCAATTAAGTTATCTTCGCAAATAATGGTCCACACAAAAAAATATTAGCTTCAAACAAACACAAGATTATTTGGTAGATAGTAACTTTACACCACATTATTGATGGTGAAAAACGTATTGGCTCCGAATACATCTTGTGGGGATAAAGTACTAGCAACAATACCAAATGAAATTAAAAGACTATAAGCCACGACATGCGTAGAGTGAAAAAGTTAATTGCCACAAGCAGACATTGTGGTGATATAGTATTTGCCACTACGATCAGTGCATTTCTAATAGTTTTTAGCCACGGATCCCATCGTGTCAATTAATTTCTTTTTCCCACGAAATTTTTAACTCATGGCAAAGCTACTATTAGCTACGAATTATATGCCACGAGTGTCCCACGAATACTTTTGTTGGCTAAATACTTATACACACAAATAATGGGTTTTTGGGCACAACAAGCATCCCTGGCAAAAAGTGAAAAATATTGTAGTGGTAGGTTTTTGTTTCTACTAAACCAAAATCCCCAAGCTTTCAGGATAAATTCAGAAGTGCTTCCCTTAAAAATATGCATAGCAGTATCAAGGAATGAGCAGTTATTACATTCATCCTTTAGCATAGGGAACTTTTTTATCCAGTGATCATGAGCAGAGGGGTAGAAGATCGAAGCATGTAGCAAATTTTCAACCTGACCATGGCAGAAACAACACTTATCATTTAGATCAATCATCCTTTTGATTAAATTACACAATGTAGGAAGACTCTCCTTGCAAGCACAACAAGTAAAAGCCTTTACTTTATTAGGAATTCTAAGTTTCCATAGAGTGTTCCAAAACTTTTTCATCTTACTAACAGTGGATGGCTCTCCCCTATTTTCTGTTAAACAAGTTTTAAAAAATTTATAATCATTCTTAACTGAATATTTTCCTAATTTCTCATGCTCCCACATCCACATATTAGTTGCACCAGTAAAGCTTGGATTTAATACGAGCACCACTTTAGCCAAATTTGGATTGAATTTCACCAACGTGAATTCCACCAATGTGAAGATGGATTGAGTAAAGAGGAAAACTGACCTTGAAGTAGATGAATCTGTTCCACATAATGGGATTGAGACATTTCATCCATCAGCTTTTTAACACCAAGGATCCATTTCCCACTTGCCATCTACCACCTTTCCCCAAAATTTGCTTTGCTTCATATATTCCCCTCCAAGCAAAATATGGGTTCACACCCAAATTAGTAGTTAACATAGACCCTCGAGGGAGGTATCTTGCAATATATATCTTATGAAACAAGCTGAAATACAAGAGTTTTTGCTAAGGAGTGTATTTTACAATATGCTGATGGAGTTATTTGTGATAGCTATGATATATACTTGGGTTTGCCTATTGTGGTAGGTAAATCTAAGTATAATACTTTTCAAGGGTTCAAAGACAAGACATGGAAAAAGGATTAACAAATGGAAGTCAAATTTACTCTCAACTACAAGGAAGGAGATCTTGATAAAGAGTGTATGACAGGCCATACTAGCATACACAATGAGTGTATTTAGGTTGCCAAAGATTTTACTCAAAGAAATTGAAGCTATAATTACTAGTTTCTGGTGGAACCATAAGAAGGATGGTAAAGGAATCCATTGGAAATGTTGGAACAGTTTAGGTGCTACAAAAATCATAGGAGATTTGGGTTTTTGTGACTTAAATTGTTTTCATAGGGCACTTGCTAAAAAAGAGTAGAGGATCATTCAAGAACTCTTCTCATTGGTGGCTCGAATCTATAAAGAAAAGTACTTTCCAACATGTCACATTGTGGATGGGAAATTAGGCTATTGTCCACCGCAAATTTGGAGGAGTATTTGTTTTGTTATGGACTTGGTAAAGGCTGGATTTGTTTGGAGAGTTGGTAGTGGGAAGAAAGTAAGGAAAGATAAGTGGATTCCAATTCCTTCCACTTTTCAAATCCAATCTTCTGTTTCTACTTTGGAGCCTAATGCAACTGTTGATGTCTTGATTGATGAGGCAAGTAAAACTTGGAAAATATATGTCATTTATGTTATGTTTAGATAGGAAGAGGTTGATTGTATCTACAATATACCTATCAATACTAGGGGAATGAATGATAAAATAATTTAAGGTTTATCAGCTAAGGGAATCTTTCTGGTGAAGACTGCTTGTTTTATTGTTCTTGATCAGAAAAATAAAAAGAATGGGGAGTCTTCAACTACTAATTATGATGTGGGACTATGGAGAAAAGTATGGAATATGGAAAATTTAGGTAAGGTCAAGCATTTAATCTAGAAAGCTCTTAATGGTATTTTACCTACCAGATGTAAGTTGTATAATAGAAGGATAGTAGACAGTCCAAAGTGTCCAATTTGCAACACTGAAGATGTATCTATTAGTCATATTTTATGGTAATGCCTTGCAGCTGTTGATGTATGGGGAGAGCACCATAGTCCAGTCAACTTAGTCATATAGTGATTTTCTATCCCTATGGTCTAATCTTATAGCTAGATTAGATGCTGTTATTATAATATATTAGCTGCTATGTTCCATGGGCCTTGGAGGAGAAGAAATGAGTTTGTGTTCAATGATCAATTCAAAAATCCTTCTATTATGTTACAATTGGCAATATAGAATGGTGACGATTTTAAGATGGCTCAAGCTACAAGTGGTGAAGTTTGGAAAGTTTAAAAGATGATGTTAGGCAAATTTGGAGATCTCCAAAGATTGGAAATCTAAAGAATAATGTAGATGCATCTTATGATAAAGAAAAGGAAATGATGGGAATTGGCAGTGTGGTGAAAGATTTTGGCAGTGATGTTCAAGCGGTGTTTGCTGCTCCCAAGATTGTTGTCAAATTAGCTTTTATTGTAGAGAGTTTGGCTTTGCTTTGAGCTATTACACTCTGTAATGAGTTAGGCTCTATATAGGTGGAATTGGAAGGGTGCCAAAGTGGTGGATGCAGTTAACAACACTTTTTATGATTTCTCATGAACATGGCAAATTATTGAGAATATCAAGTTTTGCAGAGGATAAAATCATCTCTTTAATAAATACCAGCTCACAGCTCCAATACCTTGCTGCTATCACGTAACAGAAATGGTAGGTCTATGCTGCATATTCTTTTTGTAACAACCTCACGTTGTATCAATCTAAAATATTCTCAAACTTGCACATATTGTAACTAATTATTTGTTGGCTCGATTCTATATATAGAGCACTCTGTAATAGCTAATTCATGCAATGAGAAATACTGAAATTCATTTCTCTAAGATGGTACCAGACCACAAAGGACTAGAGCCCATGACCTCTCCTTCGAAGCCTTCTTCTTCCCTTTCCCCTTCCCATCCACACCCAAATCTATCTTATACAATTTCTGTCTAACTCACACCTAAAAATTACCTCCTGTGGGAAGTCCAATTAGTACCTTATCTTCATGGTCAGTGCCTCTAAAAGTATGTTGATGGCACCTGCCCTCTTCCTAAACCCTTGTTTGAAAATTCTACTTCCAACGTTGCATATAAGCTATGGCTTCAGCAAAACTAGTTAGTAATTTTTGCCTTAATTTCCTCATTCGAGTCCATCATGGCCTAGCTAGTTGGTTGTGCCACAGCTCGTGCTATGTGGCTCTCTCTCTCTCTCTCTCTCTCTCTCTCATCTACCTTGCCTCTATTTCTCAATCTAGACTCTTTCAAACCCAACTCCAGCTTGCTTTTCTAAAAAAAGGTTACAAACTTAATTTCTACCTATTTTTGTAGAGCTAAACTCCTTGCCGATACCATGACTGCAGCAGGATGTCCTCTTCCTCTTACTAAATTCGTCCCTTACCTACTTGCTGGTCTTGGGGTAGAATATAACCCTTTAGTTATCTTTGTAACCACTCGGCTTGAGCCTATTAATCCAGATGAACTTCTTGGCCATCTACTTGCTTATAAAGGACGCCTTATTCACCACACTCTAATTCCACCCCTTCTCCTCAAACCCTACAGCAAATTACTCAGCCAAGAACTCATCTAATTATCGAGGGCAAGGCTTTTGAGGGGGTAGAAATCATTCCCGTAGTTGCAGTAATGGTGGTCACTCTAATTCCCAACGAGGACAAGGTCCTCCATTAGGTAATGGTGGTAACAATTTTTCTCCCACTAATGACTCTCGTGTGGTCTGTCAAGTCTGTAATTGGCCTAGACACGTAGCAGTTACATGCTGTTATCGGTATGACCAGCAAAGCTCCAACATGCCTAAAACCATAACCAACTACTCTTCCAACTACCCAACAGATGCCTCTTGGTATATGGATACCGCTACTACTAATCACATCACTAGTGATTTCTCTAGATTGAATATGCATGCTGCGGATTACAGTGGTGCTGAACATCTCAAAGTTGGTGATGGATCTCTTGTTCAAATTACTCACATTGGTTCTGCCTCTTTCTCTACTCCTTGATCCAAACTTTTTCTTAACCAAATTTATGTGTTCCCTCATTTTAGAAAAATCTTATCTACATCCACCAATTTTACCTTAATAATAGTGTGTACTTTGAATTCTTTTCTGATTGTTTTTTTGTTAAGGCTCGTCACACGGGGACAACATTGCTTTGAGGGACCACTAACAATGGACTCTAGGCATTTTCACATTCCTTTGCTATTCCATCTACTTGCACCGAATCTCTTTCAATTCCAGTGTGGCATCATCGGCCTAGCCACCCCTCAATAAAACTTGTTCACAATATCCTTTATCAGCATGGTCTTCCATATGATCACTCTATGTTACTAAGCTTCTGTGATGCATGTGCCAAAGCCAAATCTCATCAGATACCAACATATTCACAGTGTCAAAAATCATCTGTTGCTTTTGAACTTGTTTTTTCTGATTTATGAGTCCTTCCCCTAATGTATCACCAGAAGGTTATTGGTTTATACTAGTTTTGTTGAAGATTTTTCTCATCATACTTGGTTGTTTCCCCTTAAAACTAAATCTCAAGCATTTGATATTTTAAGTTCAAAGCACAAGTTGAATTACAATTTAATACAAAAATAAAGCAATTTCAATCTAATGGGGAGGAGGAGAGAAGGGGGGGGGGGGGGTTGAACATTCTCTACCTATCTTGCATCGTTTGGAATTAACTACTGAATCCCATGTCCTCACACGCATGCACAAAATGAAATTTTCGAGTGTAAACACATCATATAGTTGACACTGGGTTAGCTGTATTGCTCATGCATTTGTTCCCCTCATATTTTGGCCTTATGTTTTTCTACATGTTGTGTATCCCATTACTATGCTGCCTTCACCCACTTTAAACAATTTATCTCCTCATTTTTTACTAACTAATCAGTACCTAGATTACACTACTCTTTTAATGTTTGGTACTGAATGCTGGACTCTAACCACTCCCTACAATCTCCACAAATTTTCCTTTCGCTCCGTGTCTTTTGTCTTCCTTGGCTTGAGCCCGAATCACAAAGGATTTATATGTTATCTTATTTCCATAACCCGAGCTTACATTTCAAAGGATGTTAAATTCAATGAATCTAAGTTTCCTTTTGTAAGCAAGCCCATTCTCGAGCCTAACCCAAATTCCACCCGCGTGGCCCTCCCTCTTTTTAATCTCCCATCTGTAAATTCTAATAATACATCTTCCTTTCTTGGCTCACCACCTGTTCCTTCCTCTTTATCCTCGTCACCTTCACAAGATCCTCCTTCTTACATTCTCGGCTTGCCACTTGGCCTTCCCTCTTCCTCATTGTTAACCTCATAGGTTTCTCCATCACCAATTTTACAAGATGTTTCTTCACCAATTTTGTAGGATGTTTCAAAACCCATTACTCCTCAGCATGTTCGTTCAATGGTGACGAGATCACAAACAAACAATCTCTGCCCTAGCTAGTTCACAGACGATGCCATCAAATGGCCACCTCCACGTGCTCTGCTCACTGAAATAGAGGCTATATTTGAGACACCATTGCCCAAAAGTATCCTGAACGGAGGACGACCATGGAAAAGGAATTCAACGCCTTACTCCATAACAACACCTGGTCATTAGTAACCTATTCTTAAGCAAGTAACATCATCACCTGTAAATAGGTGTTTCGAACAAAACGGCTTGCCGATGAATCTATCGAAAGAAGAAAGGCGCATTTGGTTGCAAAAGGATTTCTTCAAGAGTCTGGCATTGACTTTGAGGAAACTTTTAGCCTTGTTGAAAAGGCCACTACCATCAGACTTTTTCTTACATAGGTTGTTTCCAATAATTGGCATATTACACAATCTGATGTGCAAAATGCTTTCTTGCATGGCCCTCTTATCAAAATAGTGTTTATGGCTCAACCTCTTGGATTCACTCACTCTCACTTCCCGTCTCAAGTGTGCAGGTTAAACAAGGCAATTTATGGTCTTTGCCAATCACCAAGAGCTCGACATTCCCATTTAAGCAGACAACTGGTTGAACTTAGTTTCAAGAGCTCTTCTGCTAATCCCTCATTGTTTGTGAATATTAGTGGCTCAACTACTACCTTTGTGTTAGTCTATGTTGATGATATTCTAACAATTGAATCCTCAACTCAGTATATCAGCCATTTGCTTTCATCACTTCGCCATGATTTTTCCCATAACTGATTTGGGCTGGCTAAATTTCTTCTTAGGCATTAAAGTTACAAACACCTCAAATGATCTTCTTCTCACTCAGCAGGAATATATAACGGATCTCCTACTTCGGACCAACATGCACCTGGCCAAGCCCATTAAATCTCCTATGGCATCTTTAGGAAAGCTTAATGCGTTTGATAGAAGCTTATTTGAAGACCTGACATTGTATTGTAGCACAATGGGTTCATTGCAATACCCGTCCTTCACGAGATCGGACCTTACCTTTGCCATTGGCAAAGTTTGCCGATTTATGGATGCCCCACGCACCACACATTGGAAGGCTGTCAAATGTATCTTGAGATATCTCAACTATACACCTACTGTTGGGCTTCAAATTACTCCTTCATCCAACCTCAACATCATTGCATTTTCAGACGTCGATTGGGCTAGTTGCCTTGACCAACGACGTTCAACTAGCGACTATTGTATCTTCCTTGGTCACAACTTGATATCATGGTCCTCAAAGAAGCAACATACAGTGGCCCAATCCTCAACCGAAGTTGAGTTCAAAGCAGTGGCAAACACTATTGCTGAAGTTAACTGACTCCAAAACTTATGTTGTGACCTTGGTCTCTCCCTTACTCGACCTCCTCTCATTTACTATTATAACATCAATGTCATTTACCTTTCTTCTAATCCAGTCTTTCACGCACGGACGAAACATGTTGAGAATGATTTTCATTTTGTCTGAGATTGAGTACTGGACGAGGCTTTGCATGTAAATTTCATTTTAGAAAAGGACCAACTCGCATATTTACTTACAAAACCACTATCAACTGCTTGATTCTCTACATTTGGTCCAAGCCTACGCCTACAGCATCTAGAGCTTGACTTGAGGGGGATGTTAAGAATAAAATTCTCTTTAATAAATATCAGCTGACAACTCCAATACCTTGCTACTGTCACATAACAGAAATGGCAGGACTGTGCTACATATTCTTTTGTAACAATCTAGAATATTCTCATGCTATATCAATCTAGAATATTCTCAAAGCTGTACATATTGTAACTAATTATACGCTGGTTCGATTTTATATATAGAGCCCTCTGTAATAGCTAACAAGCTTTTATGTCATCCGATCCAAATTGGTCTCTAACATACACAGGTGGAGAAGGGAACAAAGCAGCTGATGCAGCTGCAAAGTTAACATTTTCTTTAATTGATGAACATGAATGGATGGACATGGGACTTGCTGAGCTTCTTTGTTTCATAAACTATGACAAGTCTTATATTGTTTGACAATTTATAAATCGAAGTTTCATTTCAAAAAAAAAAAAGAAAAAGAAAAAAGAAAAAAGAATAAGATAAGTCAAGCGCCATTGCGCCACCCTTTTCGAGATTAATTCCTCTCACTATCTAATCACGCCTAAATATCTTCTTCGTTCTTTTCTACTACCCTATTATTTTCCACCAACAGTATTTTGGGCCCGCCCTTGGAGTTATTATCTGTTTTCCATGATTGCAAGCATACCACTCAATTTCTTACTAAAATAATAATTCAAATCAAGAAACCCTAGTGCCATCTCAAGGAATTAGAGCCTCCACTGGATCATTGGTTGGACGTGTACCTTAATTTTCCCAAGTTCCATTTTTCTTACCTAAGCTATAAGAGGCGCAACAAAAACGTTTTTATTTAGACTTTAGCGAGTATATGCACATCTCATTGAAGAAATAAAAGATAGTTTGAATTATAAGACTTCTTTGGTCTAGATTAACTTCCTGTTTGAATTGGACTCCTTGGATTCACACCACGTGACGGTAATCTAAGGAATCGGACCAGATTCTTAACATGTTCGGTACCCTTGTTTTTTTTTTTTTTTTTCATAGTCAATGAAAAAGTTCATGATAATTATACCGCTAACTTCTATACCTAGACATTCATGCATAGTGTTTGCCGAGGGAAACTAAACTTGACCTCTCTAGCTCTTAAATCAACATTTGTCGGCCAAAATTTCAAGGTATTAAAAGCTAAATATATATGATACATGCCAAAATGTTAAGATTAATTATAAAACTCATCGTTTACATGATGATCATTTTGACGTGGCATGCATTACCATATGGTGTCACGTAACTTAATTATTAAAAAATTAAGAATACAAACACAAAAGGGACAGACAAAAATAAAATTTCAGTTTTATTCTTTTTATATTTTCGGGTTTTTTTCTGGTTAGAATATAATTTTTATTGTTTTTTATCTTTAATTAATCGTGTTTTTTAAATAAATTCCAAGAGAGTAATATGAATAATAAATTTCAAATACAATATTATAAGTAAATTACTTATTTGCGATCAGTCTTTTCTAATAAATTAATTATTTTCAGCTCAAATAAATAGTAATTTGATCCAGATAGTAATTTTCAGTCACAATATCAATACTACTCCAAAATGTTATATAAGAAACCTCAGTAAGTTGCTTAAAGTGTCATTAGAATAACCTCCTCTTTTAATTTGAACAGACCAATAAAAAGTCGGTAATAAAGTACTTATCAGTTTGCAGATGTCCCGTTTGTATTCGAAGATGAAACGAGCGTATTTCAATTCATTTTAAATTTATTATTATATTTTTTTATATTTTTATATAAAATATAAATTTCAATATAAATTTTTCAAATTTCAATACAGTTTTTTAATTTTTAATTCAATTTTTTAAAATTTTTAAATAATAAAAATATTAAAAAATAACCTCAACTCAAATTATTTTATTTTCATAGCATCTTCGAATCCAGCCCTAGCTTTATTTTTTCGAAAAAGCTTTGATTGGTCATGCGTCTTGACAAAACGTTATGGAGACATGACTCTGGCCCACAATATAATTAGTACCAGTGCTAATTAGGGAATAGTAATTCAAGCTAGCAATGTTACGCGAATTCATCTTTAAGGAAGATAATAACGTACGACCTCTAATTCTTCCCTAATCCTTCTTCTTTAATTAGTATTAATTTGTCAATTAAGATCAATTAATTTGCTTAGTTTATTTATAAAATTATTTTTAAGAATTGATATTTGTTTTATTATAAATAAATTTTGATTAACACTGCAATACTTTTAGGGAAGAAATATAATTTCTAATAAAAATTTGATAGTTAATCATAATTTAATTGATAATAAATAATTACACACTTTCATATATTATAAAACAAAGACATTTGTTAAAACAGTAAGATAGTCTCATTCTAATTCGATAATATCTACTTTCTTATAAAACAAATTAAATAGATACATGCTGCAAACCTCCAAGATTTAGACTTCAAAATAAAAGGTATGGATGGAAATGTATAAACTACGAGATGTAAAATACAATTTTACAAAAAATTGAAAATTGAAAATTATATATTTTCCTACCATTTTTGAAAGTTCAATTTTTGTTTTCCTTCACTCATGGCACATGCTTGCAGTACATGCAGAGATATTCTTCCTATGCAACATGCAAAACATATTTGTTTAGTTTTATAAAGCATATTTTTTTTTAAAGATGATATTGTTTTTATAAAAAAAAAATCGATCAATAATATAATGTATATTCTATAAATTTAGTAAACTTGTTTATAATGAGACGTTTGATATAATAGTTGTTTGTAACATTATATTATAATTTTTAATATGAATTTTTAATCTTAAATATATAATTTATCTGATCATATATATATAATTAAATATAAAACATATATAATATATTACTTATATTTATTAAATATTTAGATACATTTATTGAATATATTTGATATGTGAATAAGTTAATTATTCTATATATAGTATATAGTATATTTTAATTTTAATTATTTTACTTAGATTTCTTTGTTAATTTTTTAAATTGTTATTCTACTTTTTATTTAAAATTAATTATAAAATATATGTAGTATGTTAATTATATTTCTTGGCTGCTTATTTTATATTATTATGTTATTATTTATTTTTTTCTCTTAATTGATTTAGGCTTTGTGTGTATTTATTGTGTTTTATCTTTTTGGGCCATCTGTGAGTGAGTGGATTGGGCCCAACATGCACCCCTTTATTCAGCCCCTCACCGATAGGTAAAACGTTGCCGTTTTGTGATGTGTATGTATTTGAAAAGCTAGGGCTTGCCTCCATCTCATCTGACCCGAGCCGCACTTTTTCTTTTCTTCTCTTCTCATCTGACCTGTCGAAACCCTAATCTCTAATCTCCCGTTGCAGC
This sequence comes from Platycarya strobilacea, assembly GCA_036898215.1. Classification (NCBI taxonomy): domain Eukaryota; kingdom Viridiplantae; phylum Streptophyta; class Magnoliopsida; order Fagales; family Juglandaceae; genus Platycarya; species Platycarya strobilacea. The sequence continues at coordinate 36,445,042 of CM072547.1, forward strand.
ATCGCTTCTCAAGGCCTACCCAGCCACCTCAACCTACACCACTTCTCCTACTTCCCAAACTGCAAGACCTTGCAACAAAAGTTTCCTCCTCCCTCTACAAAACTGTGGCTTTTTCAACCATGGTAGCCATTCGATGTGTCTTCTAGCTCGCTGTCTAGCTCCATTCGACCTAACTTGTCTCTCTATTTCAATTTTAGATTTTGTTTAGATAGTTTAGCATATTAGGGTTTGTTTCTTTTCATTATCTGTCTTTTTTATATTCCTTACACTACAACATATTTCACCTTTTGCCACCAATTTTTTTTCCACAACTCAAAACTTGGTAGTAAATGATGGCTTTTATCCACAATATTAATGTAGTGAGAAAAAAGTGATGAAATTGTCACTAAAAACTATTATTTTCCGCAAAATAACATTGTAGCAATTATTTTTGTCATTAAAAGTCAATTTTGACACTTTTGAGAATTGTTATCATAATATTTATTTGTCACAAATATGATTTCTATATAATAAAGTATAATTTTTTTTATGATGATTAATACTCGTCATTATTGTGATTTCTCTACAAAGAAAATTATTATTATCGGCAAAAGTAACTGCAGCAAAAGAAAATTGACAGCAAAACTAATTTTGTAGCTAATTTTCAAGGCAAACCTGCAGGCTGGTGCTTTTTGTGGCGAATAATAAATTTATTTGCGGCGTTACCTTAGCGCCGCAAATAGTCTTTTAAAAATTATACGCCCCACCCCAATTCTGTTCTAATCTCAAACTCTCTCTCTCTCGCTCTCTCTTTCTCTCTGAACCCTAACTCTCGTATCTCTCTCTCTCGCTCTCTCGCTCCCAAATGTTAACCGCGGCGCTACCTTTCCGTTCCGTTTCAAATCCACTTCAACTTATCTACTTGCTCCGATTTCCACTCCCATTTCGCTTCAACAAGTATGAGTTTCTTTCTCTATCGCCTTCTCCTTCGCGCTATTTCTTCCCCATGAAACACATCAAACTGAGTTTTCCCCTCTTTCGTGATTTTTCAGTGATTTCGGACATTGGAGTGCGTCGTTTTCTTGGGTCGTTGTCGCCGTCAATCCTTAGCCGGATTTTAATGGATGACGGTAAGCCCTTTTCTCTAATCTTCTTTTGTTTCTATTGTTTTTTTACAAACATGTTCGTTCCTGATTGATTCATTGTTAAACCTTTAAACTGTGGATTGAAGAAATGAAGCATTGGGTCTGCCCAAAGTTCCATTCGCATGCTTCGTGTCTCTAGTTTCACATCTCTTTCTCTTTCTCTGATCTGTTTGGGTACTCTGATCAGTTGGGTTCGGCTTCCTTATTTGATTGGTTGGTTATATTTCAATAGTTAGTTTTTTTTAATATGAGAAAGATAACTTGGCTAGATTTAGTTGGCATTGGAAGCATCTAAAGCATCTTAAAACTATTTATAGATTATTAAAAGTGTAGTTTTGTGTTTGTGTAGAAACTTATTTTTGTATTTAAATTCGGTAAGTGACTTCTCTTATAATTATTTTTTGGAATCCCCTGTTAGTGGGAAATTTTGGGTTGAGAATGTTTGAAACTTATATGAATTGCATTCATGTGCAGATTCTTATAATAGTGTGGTTGCCATGAAAATATATTGAAGACTAACATTATCTTGGGTAGTTACACATTGTTTTATTTATTTATTAACTATATACACGAAAATGAAAGTTATGTTTCAATAAAGCTTAGATTGTTTTAGTAGGCAGGGCATTAGTATGCTTTACTTTTTGTAAAATTTCTATAGTTTTTTTAATGGAAACGTGGTCACTAATGGGGATGTGATCACTGGGATTAAAAGTTTAAAATAAGGCACTAAGTTTAAAACAAGGCAAATCTGCTCCTCTGTTACTTCTCTTTTATTCCATATTTCATTTGTGGTTAATTTCAATTTCTCCCCCTCAGTCTCTTCACTCTCAACTTTGGTAAGAGATCCCATGTACTTACTCTACACTATTCGTCTTCCTCTCTTCTTAAAATGTGTTTCTTTTCTATTTCCAATACTTATAAATTCCAATTTCTGTTTGGTACCGTAGAAAGAAATGCTTTTATTTACATTAACCTCACTATTTTGGTGTTTTCCATGTTTATACCTTTTATGGATTAGACGTGTTGCTCTAAATTATGATGCACTCTACTTGTTTGTTCAAAGTTTGAAAAGAATGCAATTAGATAGAATCTTTATGGGTGAGTTGCACTTGAGTCCAAAATGAGTTAAGTTGCAATCGTAAGGTGCATGCATACCTTTCCTTTTCCTTTGCGCTGTTTTTTCCATTAAGTATGAGTTTTTCTTCTTCTTTTTTTGCTTTTTTCACACTTGCCCATCAAGTAGGTATTTTTTTTCTTTTTTCACAAATGCCCTGGTCTTAAATTCCAGTGTTTTGTGACCTAGCTGAAATTGTTTTCAGCTTTTTAATTCATGTAGTGTTGTTAAGACCTGGAGAAACACATTCAGATTCATATGCAAAGTACTTTTTAACCTACTTTTAGTAACTTGCATGCTACTGCATCATACTGTTTTTGCCATCAAGTAGGGATTTTTTCTTTTTTCTAGGCCTGCCATCAAGTAGGTATTTTTTTTTTCTTTTATCACAATTTCCCTAGTCTTAAATTCAAATGTTTTGTGACCTAGGTTAGGGAAACTTTATCATAAGTAGAAATTATTTTTTGCATTTTAAATCATGTGTGGGGTCATTCAAATTGTATTTTATTTATTTACTTTTTTTTGCTTTGTTTACTTTATCAATCCATGCATACAGTGTAGAGCCATCAGATGCTTTAATACATCATCTTGGATATAAGTTTAATGAGATGTTGCAATCAAACCAAGATGTTTTCATTACCTATTAAAAAAAAACCAAGATGTTTTCGTGATTCTTCTTATACCAAAATTGTAGATTTAATCAAGTCAAATAATTTGAATGTAGGCTCATTTTTTTCAAACCTATATGGTCTGTTGTAATTTTCAATTAAGTTAGATTATGTTCTCATGTTTTATTGCAATTCTTTTCACAGAAGGCTACTAATCACTTTTCAACACTGTGAATAAGATTTTGGATGATAGCTTGCTAAGAAAGGATGGGGACAATAAGAGTATGTGATCCTAATATAGGACAGTAAGAGTATGCATGGTTATGGGGACAACTATAGCATGTGTTAAACTAATATATTCTCTCTCTTATTTACACATCTATATCCCATATGTTTATTCATGATGCATGAGTAAATTGCTTATTTGATGAAGTGTGGGTACCTTATTTTTGAAAATGAAGAATGATTTTCAATTATGTAAAAAAATTAACACATTTTAAAGCTGATAAAAAAAACTATAGCATGGGATAACGGGATCTATTATTTTCACCATTTGCAAAAGAACCACCATTGTTGCAACAGGGTTATTAGTTTTTTTGCTAGGTTATTATAATCATATTTATTATGTTATATGGTGGCTTCATTATCTTTGAACTAAGGTTTCAATAACACTTTTCTTCAATATCATTCTAGGATATATAACTGTTCTGTTGGTTGAAGTTTCTATGCCTATCTGGTTGAAGTGGGGCTTCTGGGTTTCTCCTGTGACATATGGAGCGATAAGCCTGCCTTTAAAAGAGTTTCTTGCTCCAAGGTGGATTTTCTCATGGTATGAATTAATAGTTCTTGTAATTAATACTAATTGAAGTAGCTTCCATAGGGATGATAAAAATAAAAAATCTACCGTGTGGTAAGGCAAACTGCCTTACTTGATGAGTTTGAGTTAATATTGGGGTTGTTTTTATTGGGATGTTGTGAAGGAATAAAACTGTGATTATACTGGGGTTGTTTTAATTTTAGTTAATAGTAGCTCTATTTTTGTTGGAATGTTTTGAATAAATAAACTGTGATTATGCTTGTTTTTGGAGCTATTTTGTACTTGTGTGTTGTGGTTTGGGACTGTTTATATATTAATATGATGCTAAAGTTAGGACTATTTTAGAATTGGTTAACTATTATATTTTTTTTTCCTGTAATTGATGGTGTGGTTGGGCAATTAATATGTGTACTTTAAATTTGAACATTTTTTATGATATATAAAGTTGAAGTTTTATCAACTTTAGGAATTCAAACTTGATAAAATAACCAGCATGCACATTTGCTAGTTGCTTTTAATCTAAGATAACTTTCAGATAACTTTAGGAAAGATAAATGAATTTGAGATGCACTCATTAGCATTTCAAAAAAATGAAAACATTATGTGTTCATTGTGATTGTGTGTTTACTTTTTCTCATGGTTTTTTTGGATGATGTGTTAGGCAATGGCATTGATCGCTGTATCAGCAGAAGTGGATTGGAAAGCTACAAAAATGAGGTATGGATTCTATAATGTAGCTCTTGATTTTGCAAGCTAAGAAATTGATCAATTATTGATGTTCTTTGTCTTTATATTTGATTAATGTAACCTAATTTTGTGGTTTAAATTTTTACTGTTGAACTATGTTGAACTGTAGTTCAATGCACAAATAGCTCCTTAGTGCTTTTGGGTGCATGTATTTGCTTTGCCTTGCATATTCATTTTCATGCATGTTGTGCAAGCATGCATTATGTCATTCTTTTCCTTTGAAAGATGGAATGTTTGCCTATAAAATATATAAAACAGGACCCATCATGGCAAGTTTTATTAATCATAAGGTTGTGGCATTCACATCCTTCAACTATTATCCTTTAGAGTTATCATTTTTGCTGCCAAATGCTTAGATTTCTCATTTCAATTTTTACAATTACCTAGAAGCAATTTGCTTGGTTAGCTTGCAAAAAGTATTTGTTTAATTATAGCTTGTGCTAGGAATGTAAAATTATCAACTCTATAAATATTTTTTGGAATTTTTTCTTCTATTTGCGGCAACATGTTGTGGCTGCAAATATTTTTTTTTAACAAAATAGGTTATTTTTGGCAAAACTATTTGTAGAGAAAAGGAATTAGTGGAAAATATTCTTGTCACAAATCTTTATTTTGATAATGCCTTTTTGTGGTAATTGGCTTTTAGTAGGAGTTGCAACTCGTTAATAAAAGTATATTTAACGAAATTAACTCTCTTTTTATGATCTCTCTTTGCAGGAAATGTTATTTGGTTTGTAGGAAATGTTATTTGGTGGCAATGTATTTTGTTAATATACTTTATTGTGACGATTAATTTTTGTAGAAGAAAAGAATTATTGGCAAAATTTCTTGATGCAAAACTCATTTTGTGGCAACCTATCAACGTGGTAATTAAGTATATCTAACAATGTTGAATGTTTTGATAGAAGCATTTCTGGCAATTTTTTTTTCTTATTATCAACGGCTGGAATTGCCATAATAACTAGACATTTGTGACAAATTGCTTTTTTTGCCGAATATCATACTTAATTGGGAGTTTATTATCCGCAAACGTGCGGCCATTTGATTTTGTCAATATTGGGGTTTTACGGCAATTTTTTATGGTTATTGCGGCAAAAGTTGGCGCGGCAACAAGCCCTTTTTGTTGTAGTGTTATTTTCGTTTGACTTATTTCTTTGTTTCGATTTCAGTTTTATTTAGATAGTTTGGCATTTGAGGGTTTTTGGGTTTAAAGACTTTGATTTTTTTTTTAATTTATTTACTTCATTATTTTTTAGGAAATTTAAATCTAGGGTTTACTAATAATTTTATTTTGCGGAGATGGTTTAGATTTTGGGATTTTGGGAAAGCATTAGTTCAATCTCATGTTTACTTTATTTTTTTAATCCCATAAGATTTTCTGCTGTTAATATGAGTCGATGTTTAATAATTTGTCTCGGCTTGAATCTTTCTCAATTTTAGATTAGGTGCTTGATATTGCATGTGTACTCGACCATCCTAATGTGATTCAACTGAAGCATTGTTTCTTTTGAACAATAGGAAAAGATGAGTTGTATATTAACTTTGTCCTGGAGTATATATCCGAGACTGTCCACACATATTGGTACATATATTAGTGACGCTTTTGTTTTGGTTGGTCACATATATTACTTGCGGTGGGGAATGTAAGTTGTCAACTAATCTATAGACGAGTTTTTGTTTCTTTTGTTTGACCTATTTGAATGTAGGATTATTGCATGAAATTCTACAGTCAACAAAAACATGGGATTTGAAATCAACTTAAAAGGTACATGCAGTTTGTAGTAGTTTTCGGTACATTTGAATGGGATTTTTTTTATACCATGTATCCTCATGTACACACACATAAATAGTTCTATGAATTACTTCTTCATGTTGACTATATATTTTTCAATATGGACTTGGCTTGGCTATATATGTTCCTTGCGGTCTTCTAATCTGGTCTACTGGTGTTGGTCCCTCCAAATCTCTAAAGTCACTTAATCTTCCATCCTGGTATGTTTTACAATATTTATGTAAAAAATAGTTTTATGTTGTGTTCCTCTATTTCTCATTGTCGTGGTGGTGTCGTTGATGCTGTAGTGTTGATTTGTTTAGTAGAAATAACAAAAAAATTGAGTTGTATATTTATTTTGGATCTGTATGTTAGAAGTAAACAAATAATTTTGGTGTTGGTTATGTCTTAGAATTTAGTGTCGTTGGAATTTAGTCAGTTTGGAAGTGTTGCTGGAATCTTGTTTTGGTTTGAAATGTTTTTGGATGTTTGAATCTGAATGATGTTTCTTAAACTGAGAGACGTGTTAGGTACTAGTTCATGCAAAAAAAAAAAAAACACTAAACAATATTTTGAATTATTGTATTGAACACAAAAAGCTACAGTTAACAAAAGAATAGAAAAGATAAATAAGCTGGATTAAAACATAGATATAAAAAATAAGAAATTACTTAACTAAAGTGTTGTTTCATAATATATATTGGCAACTATGAAAAAATATTGCCTCAAATAAACCAAATAATGTAGTAACATGAAAGGAATACCTTGTAGTTTGTCAATAAGATATTTCATAGTAGTTGTTTGCTTGAGATTCAGATAAAACCTGAAAGAAAAAGGAAATTATAAGAAGAAAAAAAATTAATATATCACAACCAAATTATAAAATGTGTTTACAAACAATGAACAAAATAAGAAAGTGAAGAATATAACTTCAGAATTCCCTGCACTTCACCATTTGGTCTTTTTTAAATATTACCTACAGCAGTAAATTAGAGTAAGCGCCCATTGGGATGGGTGTTAACACAATTAATTTTTATATTAAATTTATGTTTAATTACGGAATCAAGAGTCATTACTTTATTTATATTTGTTTGGTTTTCTAAGAGTAAGTTGCTACTTTATTTGTCTTTGGATTTGCAGGACGCGCGTGTGTAGTGGAGAATGTTAAAAGCAATTGCATTTTCAAGAAGAATACAGATACTTTTTCATGAATTGAATTTTCAAGGAATACGGATAGATAAATGGATGTGAATGATTGCATTCTCAAAGAATATGGATAGACTTTTAATAGATGGATGTGAGAAGACTTAGTTGAAATTAATTACAAGAATATATTCTTAAATTGCATTAATAAGACAATTGTGAATTCAATTTTCGATTGAATACCGACGTCATTGTAGCCATGTAACGGACAGAAAACAGAAAAACAATTGTGAATGCAAATTTTTTAACAAATCCGTTAAACCAACATTTTTCTATTAAAACAACAATTTTATGTTAGATAGGCTCTTTATATATAAAAAGAGAGACAAGATCATGATGAAAGTTATTGGTCATGTAATTTCCAATCTTGATACTCAACAATTGGTCCAATAATTCATGTTGTATCGTCTTTCTCAGTATTGTGGTACTGGTGGCCGTTATATTTGTGGATAGGGGTGAACAAAAAATCCATTATTCGTTATTGCCCATTGTGCCACCCGACCCGAGCCGACCCAAAAATCTTGACCCGATAAGATTGTTAACTAAAGCCTTGCTTCCGATACCCGTTCTGTTACCCGTTTTCAAATGAGTAAATACCCGATATCCACATAATCATCCAAACATCTACAACATCAAAGCTCCATTTCTTGCCCAATTTTCTAGTATCGGGAATTATCTGTAATTATGTACCATCCATGACAGTAGTATTATTTTCATCGTTGCTGGCAAGGTTGAATTGGAGTGCTAATTCTTGAATCTTCTTCAAGAGCCATGCCATCGCCACGGGAGTTTCGTTGTCTTGTTGAAGATGACATCACTGCTGAGACTAGGGCTGAGATGAGGAAGGAGAATGAGGAAGAACCAACTGTGACCCGTGCAAACAGGTGCTACCTTCACTCCCATTTCAAAGTAATAGTAAAACAAAGTGAACAATCCGAGAGAGTTCAGAAACCTTGAAGCAATCCAAACCCCATAAAAAATTCGTTCTAGAAAGAGAAAATAAAAAAAAAATCTCCAACTTTTTTAATCAGATCCGTGTAAAAATCTTCGCCTTTATTCCTTCAACCTTACTCTTAACCTAGAACAAACAGAAGAAAAAGGCAATAGCGATAAAGATATCGGAATGGGTAATAGGCCAATTAAACGGCCTATCGGCTTAACGACACAGTGTATTAGCTGGTCGGGTTGGAAGATGCAATAACGGGTCGGGTGTTCACCCCTATTTGTGGATATCCATATATAGCTAACTTGTTAAAAATATAAAAGTACGACTATTAGTGATTTGTACTGGTTCGACACTAGAAAAGTTGCGTTAGTTAAAAGTATGAGGTACGAGATTTACGACAAATAATAGTATTGTTTAAGAGATGCATTCATCCTATGATCTTAACCTTTTTCTTAATTAATTAAAAGGACTAGAGGAAAAATAAAAAGAAGATGGGAGTTTTCTCTACAAAAATGCTATGCGTCCCGATAACTTCTCCCGACAGTGGGTTTCGACTCTTTTTTTTTTAATGATTAAATAAGTATTTTTTTAATAATATTGTGAATTATTATTATAATTTTAAAGTGTATAAAAAATGTGTGAAAAAAATTAAGAAATTAAAAAAAGGAGGTATATATTTAGCCTTCTCGAAAGAATATATATGTTGGCCTACATCCTCGTTTCATGTTGCACGGCTCTTTGCTCTATCGTCCCTGCTCCACTGTTTGAAAATGTCAAACCCACCTATCTTTTTAACTTTCGGTCTTTCCTTTATGTCTTTCTTGTTGTCACTTTTTATTAGAATTTTAGGAGGTGTGGGGTGGGGTCCAAATTAAACAGGATTGATCATGAATCCTAAATCCTGTCCCTCCCAACAAAATTGAAATGGATAGGCCAATACGTAGAGTGTAGACGTACATGGCCCATCTCCTACATATTGATTTCCACAGGCCATGAGTTGGGTAGACTTCCTGTAAGAACGTATTGGAATTAGATGTCATCGTGGATCTTGATTCCGTTTTTGACCAATCCCTGGCTATTCGATCGGAAACGTGGATTGTCTGTAAAATAATAAACTCATCAACCAGGAGTAAAACTACATGAGACTTGTCAAAATCTGATCCCTTTATATATATATATATATATATATATATATATATATATTTATTGTATTCACTTTATGAAAAGCTAGCTAGGAGTTGATAATTATTACGCACGTTTTAAACGTCTATGGAATTAATTAGGCCATGGGTATGCATGCGTGGCTAGCTAGGTAACTCAAAATCCATGCCTTGCAGGTCCCTAAGCAACCCGTCATAGGTGAAATCAGCATCCATTAATACGCAACCTTGACTCGTCGAGAAGCCTTTGAACGCTGTCTTCTTTATATATAAATAATTCATATATAATTTAATTGACATAGATATAAATACTAGAGTATAAATTCTCATATAATTTATTATATGAAATTCTCAATAATATACATATATATATAAATATTTTAATAATAGTTTTTTTTATTTAAGTTATGAGACTTCTAGAAATCCCATACGCCTTAAGAAAATAATCATCGTGGTCTTTATATGGAATTATTCCACTTCTCCTATTAGGTCTTTTAAGGGGAGAAATATGTATTTCTATATGGTATCGATGATGGGTTCCTATAACCTATTTATTATGATGATACTGAAAAAATTGGCTCATACATGATAGAGCATGTTAAGAACTCCCACATAGTTTAGGAACAAACCCATCATGGTCTTTATAATTAAGAGTTACCCCACTCTTCTTAGTTGGCATTTTTAACGAGAAAAAATGGACGCTTTAATAAAAATAAATTCACAAATTGCGTAATTAACTTGTACTAATCTTTAATATATATCTATATATATACACATATATGTATATTATTTTCCAATTGAAATACATGCATACTTGGTATGATGTATCAATCCCTTTTGGGCAATTACTAGGAATACTAGTTTAATTTACGGTCATCTAGAAGCTGATATATGTTTGGGTATTATATTATCTAGCAAATACAAATTGCGCTTTCCCTTAGGAGCATCGGATTATAACCTATGAACTTCAATTCCGACTTTTGAAAGCCACCCACCCACTTTTTTTTAATTCATTCTGGCACATATATAGTTCACACAGTCTCCTTTTAATTAAAGGTTACGTACGCCATTACAACTACGTCCCATGAGCTAATATTAAAATTATAGAAGTTTTATGTATAGTAATTTTTTGCCTATATCTTGTGTATTCTACTAATGTAATTAGTTTCTTTATTTTTTAATATAAAATAATTATTTATCCAATTATATCAGTAGAGTGCGCAGAATATATGTAAAAGTAACTCTATGTAACAAATTAACTCAAAAAATTATAAGGTAAATCAATTGTTCGTTATGCCTGATAGAACCTTATAAAATTAATTAACCATAAGGAGTACTTAGATTCAAATTAATTACTCCTTTGAATATTTTGTCCAACCTGAATTTAGAGCCTAGTAAACAAATGGACGCATATATAAAGTGGATATATGCTATATAATATTTATCGAGTATTAATATTATTCAAAAAATTCATTTAGGCAGTTCTAAATTAGTATTAATTAATTGTACGTAAAGTTTATTTATATGTCTATCTATGATCTCATACTTTAAGTCCTAAAATTTAGATAAAAACTTTTAGGGGATCTTCAACGTCATGATAAAGGCATTGCTATAAGTATTTTTTCTTTTTCCTATCCAATTAATTTGAAAAGGAATTGTAATCAGCTTAATTATCAGGGAAGCCCAAAAGAGTATATTAAAAAATCTCGAATAAAAACTATAACTAATAATTTTGCATGGCTCAAAAATAGTTTTCCAATATATATAATATATATTATTATTAAAAAAATAAGTATATATAATCAATTAACTTAATCCAATGACTATTTTCATTGTAAATAGTCTGTTTCTTTTTTATAAATAATTTTCAGTTATAATTAATTATATATATATACCTATTTTTTTTATAGTGTATATTCAATATGAGATTTTATTATGTCACTATACTAGCTAGCATTGAAAAACAAAAACTCATTTTCACTTTTTTTTCTCATAACCTTAAGTTTATATATATTAATATTAAGCCGCCCGAGAATATTGACTTCTAATTCCCAAATTAGTTTTTTTTTTTTTTTTTTGAAAGGCCCAAATTAGTTTCTTGAAGTCTTGATCAATGATCCATTAAAACACATTTACATATCATCAAAGAAAAACTCAAAAACATTAATGTTACAGCCAGCTAGTTAATTTATTTGACTCACGCTTTTTTTATGCTTAACACTAGTACAGTAGTACTTCTGGTCCAACGCTCCAATCTTATTATGGGTTATGGCTATATATGCGGCCACCATCACGTACACATGGGTGGAGGTGAGCTTTGCGCATTAGCTGCACTCAGTACTTTGGCAAAGCAAAAATGGCATCACAGCAACTAGTGGGTTTGATCACTAGTTCTGATCATTTAGTGCTGAGCATCGACGAGGAGCTCCGCAAATTAGACCCCAAGATCAAAGTCCCAGAACGCTTTATTCGCGTTGGTCAAGATACCTCTCCAGTTCTAGGAACCTCTTTCCCAGAGATCCCCTCTGTTGACTTGAAAAAATTGGTTTCTGAAGATACCGAAGTCTTTGAACTCGAGAAGTTGCACTCCATTTGCATCGAATGGGGCCTGTTTCAGGTCTGCTAGCTAATTCTTAATTTTTTTTTTTTTTAGTTTTCTTCTTTCCTATATGCGATTGCTAGGATTAGTATACAATATATATCTAGCTTGCATGTGTTGGCTTTATCATTTTCAACTCTAATATTGAAGAAGCTCATGATCAAGCTAATTCCGTACAGTTTTTATGTTGCTCTCGTCCAGTTGGTAAATCACGGAGTTAGTTCTTCACTGGTGGAGAAGCTGAATGACGAGATTGAAGGATTCTTCAAGCTTCCTGTGGAGGAAAAAATGAAATTGAAGGTAAGACCAGGTGATGTTGAAGGCTTTGGAACCGTTGTCCGATCCGATGAACAGAGACTTGATTGGGGTGATAGGGTATATATGATAATAAACCCTATTCATAGAACAAAGCCATATCTCTTCCCCGAGCTTCCTTCTTCTCTGAGGTTCTCTCTCTCTCTGATACAGTAAATAAAACTAAAATTCACATAAAAAAAATTAATTTTCTAATAATAAATCTCTCTTTTTCAAAACAATTACACGACTACATACTTACTGATTGTAATCATTAATTAATGTGATAATTTCGGCAGAGAAACTCTGGAGACTTACATATTGGAGTTGCAAAGACTAGCTATGACACTGTTCGATTACCTGGGAAAGGCGCTAATGCTGGAGAAGGAAGAGATGGGGGAGTTGTTTGAAGATGGGATGCAATCTGTGAGGTTGACATACTATCCACCGTGTCCACAGCCGGAGCTTGTTGTGGGTCTCACGCCTCATTCGGACGCAACAGGAATCACCATCCTTCACCAGGTTAATGGAGTCCAAGGCCTTCAAATAAAGAAAGACGGGGTTTGGATTCCCGTAAGCTTCCGCCCGGATGCCTTTGTTGTCAATATTGGAGACATTCTAGAGGTTTGTCATCGTTCCCCTCTTTATCGCCATCTATATATATACATACATACATATATAAATATATAGGGCAATGCTTCGTTAGGTTGATCCACTGCATTGTTTCGTTAGTGTAATTTAATATTTTTGTATTTTTATATGTTATTTTACATCATTTTTTTAATATATTTAAATATTTAAAAAAAAATCATAATAGTATTAAATAATATTTCTTTAATCATTATGTAAAAAAATAAATTAAAAATTAAAAAACAAAAACAAAAACGAGACAATTTAAAGGGATAAAGTAAAGGGACAAAAATTATTTCTCAAATATATATATATATATATATATTTCAAAGTTTAGTATGAGAAGAAAGATCAAAGAAATGAAAAACGTGCATATTGAATCGACCAGTCCTCCGCTTTTCTGGAAACTCTTTGGTCTCGTGTTCAAACTTTGTAATTTAGGAGGCCGATCTAACAACTAAGTATTAATTCTAACGTACTAGCTAGCTAGGAACGTACTAGTCTTAATTATAGGAATTAATATATCTTTTATGGGTGCCTTCAATTTACGGAACACGCGGGTTCCACCGTTTCTAGCTAGCTACTGCGACGTACTTATAGTAATTAATTATTTCATTATTAGGTATATATAATAATTAATTGTAATCAAAATTACTGTTTTAGTTATAAATAATCTGTTTTCATTGCAAAATATTTTTTGATTATAACTAATTAATTATATATATACCTTTTTTTTGCAGCGCTTTTCTGATATGCTTATATTCAACATGATTGAAAACACGCATTTACTATTAGTGTACTATGATATTCCGAAGAAAAAATAAAATAAAATGTAGCCGAGATATATGATCTATTTGCATCCATATCATAGTTATGAAAGCACAGATCAGATCGTACAATATGGTCTAAATTACGATTGATCCGGATCACAAACAAAACTAGGTATAAAAATAAAATAAAAAACTTGCTATATATAATTTGCATTCCAATCTTTGCTACAGAAGATGCTTACGTCTTCTTCTCTCTCTCTCTCTCTCTCTCTTTTTTTTTATGTTATAAAAGTATTTAACAATAGGCATGGGAAAAAGTAAAAAAGCTACTAAAAAAGGTGATATATATGGTATATACCCATAGAAAATCGAGGCCGGATCAGGGTGGAGGCCAACTCGTTGAAAAATATCCCTTAGCCCACAATTTATTTTTAAGACGGCCACCCGATTGACTACCTAGGTGTGTATATATATTATTATTTTTCCACAATATATATTTTGCAATATAAAATATGCTACAAGATCAAAAATAGCAATTAATCACGATGAAAAAATTATTTATAATTAATTTTAGTTGTAAATAATCATTTCGTTAGAATTAATTGATTAAAAAAAATAATTATCTTGTAATAATAAGATAATGCAGAATAAAGTTATAATAGTTCATGTAATTCAAAGATTAAAGGAATATACATTCATGATCACCATATGCATCAACCTAGAGATCAAAAACAATAAATGAGATTAACCCAGTTGTAAGGGAAGATTGAACATCAAGCTCATGAAATGTCGACCAAAATATCATTACAAGAAAAACAGGTAATAGTGATTTAACATTTATGATGAAAATGATTATTAGCTACTAAAATAGACTATTAACGATTAAAATAGATTATTTGTGGCTAATAAATTGTAACAAATAAATAATTTTCTTATAGTATACGGATACTAATTAAGTCCTCTTTGTGCACTGCTATTCATCACAAGATAAGTCATGCATGTCATCACATTACGTAGGACCATGACATGATCACCAATATTAATTCAACATATCATGTTTTGTACATGTGACAATTTCATAATTATAAAAAAAAGGAGTATTTATAATGAATTATATATGAAGATAATGATTATTTACGATAAAAATATACTCATTTCGATAAGAAATAGTCTGCTTAACAAAAAAGTAACTAACTATAAACTAATATTAGCATTTAATAGTCTTAAGCCTCATGTACGATATTCCTAAACTATAGGTATTAAAAAATTTACAAATTTTTAGGTGGTGTACTTTGTGTTTGCACGGTATATAAAAGTGACGAGATCGGTAAAAAAAATCTAAGTCGTGAGTATATTTTTTAGTTTTGTGTTTTTGGATTTTTTTTTTTGTTCTGTATTTTTTGGGAAAATTTTTGATAGGTTCCAGTAGGGGTGTTCATCTGGGTTCCGGATTCTCAAATCCGGAACCCGGATTTAAATTTCCTTAATCATTTTTTAAAAAAAAATTCAAAAATATTAAAAAATAAATAAAATTTTAAATCGAGCCGGGTCAGATGAACAGGCCTAGATTCCAGTACGACAGTATGAAAATTTTGATGGGAAGAAAAAACTCATGAAGGAAGAAAAGGCACAATACCTTTTGGTTGCAAATTAAATATATATGACCATGGTTATAATAATTTGAATATTATACACCAACTTAATTTCTAAGGTGTATTTTATTATATACAAATTAATAATATTTGAACTGATCCCCAAATTCTAAAATATAATCATTTTAATTTTAATTAACCGAGTGCGGGTATTTAAATGGCATGCAGATATTGAGCAATGGGGTATATAACAGCGTGGAGCACAGAGCAACGGTGAATTCAAGGAAAGAGAGGATGTCACTTGCTTTATTCTTCAACCCAAAATTCGAGGCAGAGGTTGGACCCTCAAAGACATTGTTAAACCCAAATAACCCACCATTATTCAGAAGGGTGGCAATGGAGAAATATGTGAAGGATTTCTTCTCCAGGAGTCTCAATGGCAGGACTTACTTAGAGCATATGAGGATCAAAACCGGACAAGCTGGCAACACTGCTACTAGTTCTTAGATCTTGATCAATCGCCCTCCGCCCCAATCATCATGTACACACACACAAACACACCCCACACACTCACATATTTATAAGGAAAATGCTATATTTCCTCCCGTTAAAATTCACCCCGTTTGGATCCCGATGGATTATTTTATTTTATTTTTTAAGTGTGTTTTTTTATAGTTTTTAAGAAAATATTTTTAAATAATATTGTAATTGTTTTATATTTTTAAAAAATATTTTAAGATGATAAAAAAATCATGTAAAAAAATATATTTTTTATATGATTTTTTTAATATTTTAAAATAATTTTTAAAAATACAAAAAAGTCACAATATTATTTTAAAATACTTACTTAAAAATTATATAAAAAAAACTTTAAAAAAATAAAAAAAATTCAACGGGAATCAAACGGGAGGCTATTCACCGGGGTGAATAGCACTGCCCTATTTATAATGTCTCAAGCAATAAATTAATCTGATCTCTTTATCTCAAGTAAATTGTTCTTTAATTCCGAATATTGCCGGATAACTGATCTAGGAGTACCGAACCAGATCAGTCGGACAGTGATTAATTTCAATGTAATTGTCTTACAATCCCTATAAATTACGTCCCCCTAAATTTATCACACAATTTGTTATATATATATAATACTTGCTTCCTAAACTCTCCGGCAATTACACCTTCAAACTATCCAAATATATGTATATATACATATATAATTTTAAGATTGTGACGGATCTATGAAAAAATCTTTTATTTACATGTAGAATGGCATACAAAGTTTGTTATATATAAAAAAAAAAATGGTATACAAAGTCAACGACTCTCAATGAATACAAAATTGGATTTATGGTTATACAAACCATTGACGATAGTTCTAGATCTAGTCTAAGACAAACTATTTCGGGGATCATTTATTAAAATTATTGAATTTGGAATATGGTAAAGTAGCTCCTGATTCGGAAAGTACTACTCTTTTGATGGGTATAAGCAATATTACTCGAATTTGGCTATTTGCTTATGGGAAGTGCTTTTGACCGGATGCCTTTTATATGTCTTAGTTATCGAAAGCCACTGATAGCATGACATGTAGATAACTTGGAAAAATAGAGGTAGAGATAATCGCATTGGAACCACTCCCCACCACCCCGGGGGCAGTTTCTTACCTAACCCTAAAGTGCGAGATTCGCTACCTGAAATCTCCTTCTCCTCTCTCCCGAAAACCCCTCTCCTTCCCTCACAAAATCGAACCAATCCCTTCGGAAAATATCTCCTCCTCTCCTTCTCTTGAGAAACTGAAGAACTGAAGTCCCTCTTACTCTCCCTCCCTTCCCATCGACCGTCTATCAGGGGTGGGCAATTTTTCCATGAATTCTTACTTCTATTTCTGTAATACCTAATTTTTTTGTAATGCTTAATTTTTGGTAATTTTTTGTTGTTGTAAGTTTCTCACTGATCCACGTTTGATTTTCCAAAGTCAAAATATGGTAAGCCCGCTTGCTATATCTACCATTTTAAGATTGTTGGTTGTGAGTATTTGGTTTGTTTTAGTCAATTTTTCAATGTGGATTAGAGTAGATTGTACATACTTGTTTCAATGGATTAAAGTAGATTGTCTATTAATTATCAAGAGCTGGTCTTGACTTTGTTATCCTCATGTATATACCTGTTTGAGTGGATTAGAGTAGATTGTCTGTTTGGTTTGTTTGCGTGTTGATATCTATTTGTACATTTACTTGCTTGCGTGGATTAGAATAGATTGTACATTAATGTGGGTTAACTATTAAGTTGGTCTTTACTCTGTATTCTTGATAATTGATTGTCTATTAATTTGGTTTGTTTGCATGATGTTTGCATTTTGATTTATTTAAATTTGTTTTTGAATATTGAGTTGTTTTGCATGTTGGGATGAAGGATTTTGGGTGGAGTTCGGATAGTGATGATGTTGAGATACTTATGAGTACAAATATTCCACAAGTTGTAAATGTAAATTTTGAGGGTGAAACCTTGGGAGAACGGTGTGATGTGAATTATGAGAACTTGGGAAATGATTTGAATATGGAGGATGTCGTGAATTTGGGAGAGGGTTTGAATACGGGAGATGGCGTAAATTAGGGAGATGGGTTGAATAAGGGAGATGGTATAAATTTGGGGGATGGACTTTTTGAATTGTTCATTGGAAAGGAATTCGATGAAGTTGAGGATGTCCAAGCCTTTTACGGGCAGTATATAAGTCAAAATGGTTTTGCTATGAGGTCAGTTATCGAAAGGAGACAAGCAATTAATTGGAGTACACTATGTTTGTACAAGGGAAGGGTTTAGGCGTAAAATTCTTAAACAAAAAGTAAGAAAAATTTCCAAACCTGTTGAAACAAAAATTTGATGCAAAGATACAATGTGTATAAAAAAAGATGGTTAAAGGTGGATAGTATCCAAGTTCGTGCCACAACACAATCACAAGCTACTAACTCCAAAAAGTACCACCTTGTTGTGTGGGAACCAACAAGTGACGAAGGTCCGAAAAAATCTCATAATAACTTTGAATGAGTCTAGTGTTCCAACAAGAAAGATAATTTCGATACTAAGCAAATATGCAAGTGTTAATTTAATATTGGCTGCATTGGCAAGGATGTGAAAAATTATTTGGGAAATAAAAGAATAAAACTATTTGAAGACGGAGATGCTCAATGGTTGTATGCATACTTTGCTGAACGATAGTGTAAAGAGCTCGGGTTTGTGTACTCCCTGCAGGTCGATGAGAATTGGTGCATGGGAAGCTGTTTTTGGCCAGATGCAAGATCAATGTTTGCTTATCAATATTTTGGCAATATTGTCACTTTTGAATTGACGTATCTTACCAGTATATACAAGATGCCATTTGTGCTATTCTCAGGAGTTAATCATCATCACCAAATCATAATGTTTGGTTGTACATTTTTAGTCAATGCGACAGTTGCGTCCTATATATGGCTACTTAGAACATGGCAGAAACCAATGCTGAAGCATTCCCTTTCGACCATTATTATCAATGATGAAAAAGCAATGGTCAAGGCCATTGCAGAGGTACTTCCAAATACAACTCATCGCCTGTACTTGTGACACATTTTACAGAAATTTTGAGAATATTTGGCTCATGTCTACCACAAATTTCAACTTCCAAACATATTTCAATCATTGCATCCATAATACATTAACCCCTGATGAGTTCGAGGAGGAGTGGATTGCAGTTGTGGTGAAGTATGATTTAGCAAGTAATCATTGGCTGCAAAATCTTTACAATTGACAAGAGAAGTAGGCTCCAATTTACTTGCAAACCATATTTTGTATCGATATGTCAACACGTAGTGGAGTGAGAATATGAATAAGTTTTTCAAGGATTATGTGCGATCGAGCACATTGGTGAGTGAATTTGTGCGTTAGTATCAAAAAGTCTTAGATGCACGCTATTTAAAGGAAAAAGAGAAGGATTGATACTGATTGATATTTAACTGATTGATACTGTTGTTTCTATGTCGAAGAACACAAACTCACCTTGATGCTTCGAACAAAATTTTTAATGCATGCTTCGAACAAAACTTTGGGTATCTGTTATTTTAGTTTGCTTGTTAATGGTTGCGGCAAGTAGGTCTCTAAAGGCTTTGTGTGTGCATGGATGAAAGTTGAGTTAGAATTAGGTGTCTATTTTTCTGAATCAGATGAAAGCTTGAGTGAAGAACCCAAACAATCTTAAAGATACAAACTCACGCTTTTGTAAAAATGATACCCCGATTTCATTTAGCACGTTTATGTATGAGACCAAAATATGTGCCAATTTACATGCATTGGAAGCGGTTGAATGCTGCAGAGTGCAAACATCTTTTATAAGCCATGCAAGAACCAAGGCAAAGCCTAAAAATATCAAGTGACTTGGGGAGAATGTTCAACATTCTTGCTTGTTGTTCAACATTCCATCCATCCCCTTAGAATCAAAAGATTCAAAACTTAAAAGCCAACCAACAAGATCTTGTCTTCTTCGTCCAAAATCTGTATATATGCAATCCATATTAATATGATATAATTTTACACAAGATCCTTTTGAATTTCACGAATAAAAATATATAAGCACAATTCTTTTATTCCCAACCTTACTCATCAAACTAAGGAACTAGAACAAAAAGCTTTCGAATTGAGTCCCCAATCTGATTAACACCTCTTACAAATTAACATTGGCGGCGTACGCACACAATTCTTGTTCAATTAAAAAAAATACAACACAAAGTCCAACAATACAAAATGATAAAAATAATAGAAGTTTTCTAGTTTCCTTGTACTTTTTTCCCATAGCTTTGAATTTTGCGTCTTCAGTCATCACACGTTCTTGATTTATTTTTTCATTCTTTCTTTCAGATAAATCCAATGTCATTTTACAACAACTATTTTGCATTGTCTCCAAATCAATCCACCGAAAAAATTTGCATTGTTTGCCCATCCTATAATTTGCAGAATTGAAAAACTATCTACCAAAACTAGGGACTTTGCTAGAAATCCTTAGCTTTGATGGGATCCCACAGTGGCAAAGTGGTCTATCCAATTCACCATTATCCTTTGCTCTTGAAGTCCAAGATTGAGAACTAGCACCGTTGTCAAACTGCATTTTTCGCATTAATTAATGAACATAGCAATTCGGACAGGGACAAACATTTTACAATGATAAGCCACGGCCAATTGAAGGGGCCAAGGCACTTAAAAAAAGGTTTATTTTGTATGAAATAGTAAACTTGTGCTGCAGAAAAGAGAATGGCAATTGAACATTTTGGAGTCAAGTAGAATGTTGAATAAGCAAGAATCACACCTTAACCCATGAGATAGCGGCAATAACTCTTAAGATGATTGAATTATAACTAGAAGATATACATGCAAAGAAGTAATTGGGAGTCCATAAAAGCTTAAATTTAGAAGCACATGTTAAAACGAAAAGCATAGAGGGAAATAAAGATAATGCAAACAACAATTTGTTAGTCAATAAAAACGAATGAAAGGCCAACAGACATTAAAAAAATATATTGTCTAAAGTTGGAAACATATAATGGTTAAGCTAACGTTGGAAACATATAAACAAATGAAAGGCCAACAACAATTAAAAAAAATATGGTGTGTTGTTAAACATAATGCAAACAACAATCTTCATATACAAGTAAGGAAGAAATAATGCTCCTCCTATATATGCAGTATACTATGTTAGTCCCACCACTACACACTAGTTGCCATCTCCTATTCCCCCATTAAATGACATGATTTCGGATTTCAGTATTTTATTAGGCAAACAGAGAATTATTAAGAAAAAACCTAGGGGCATACTCAATCAAAAAATGCACAAACTAACATACTATACCAAGACTCAATCCAATTAAAAAGCAGGGGCATACTCAATCCAAAAATCCACAAACTCAATTTATAGATGCTGACAAAAATATTCACATTTAATGCAATCAAGAAGAAATATTATAGAGCAAATAATAAATTCTAACAAGAACAATTGATTTTACCATGGTCTGTTCGTCATTGTGATTAATTGAAGTAGCACACTACAAAAAAACACAGACAATTGAAATTAGGAATTACAAAAAATTAGGGATTAAAAAAATGAAGTCAAACTCAAACTAGTCACTGGGTTAACTAGTTGCTTGAGAGATTAGGGTAGTTGCAAATAGTGCAAAAAGCTTCCTACTAGACTTGGGTTAATAGTGCAAAATAGAGGGAAGAGATTGTGAAATTATTAGGACTCTCGAAACCAAGATGAAATAGTATGAAATGGAGGGGAAAGAGAGCTGTTAAGGTTGGTCGAGATGGAAGGGAGATGAACCAGAGATGTTATGGTTCATTGAGACCTGAGATGTTAGGGTTCAACAAGAGGGAAATGGGAGGGTGAATGAGAGGAAAGAAATTGTTTCGGGGCAGGGGCAGGGGCAGGGGTAGGGGCGGGGGGTTAGAAATCATCTTGTGCAAAAATGCATGTCGTATGGGTAATGGTCTAGCTGATTAATTTGACGTGGCACATGGTGATTGGCCTCTGATAGATGGTATATTAAATTAATTGTAAAGTTTCTTTTATTATAATATAAATCTAACATATTAGATCAAGTCATATTTGTTTGTAAGTTATTTTTATGAAGTTTTTTTGTGACCATAACAATAGGTCTTCAAAATAGCAAGGCGTTTCTCTTTGATTTCTCCTAAGTAAAGGTTTCATACCTCTCTTTGTATAGGCCTTAATGTTGCAGTCTTATTTACATAATTGATTCTTTCGGATGGAGGAAAATTTTGAGTAACTTTATAAGCGATTGTCTTCGATGCAGCATGAGTAGGAGGAAAGTCAAGTGGAGACCCAAAAATTAAAAGATGCTATTGGTCTAGGTGGTAAATCCTTGATTGCTCAACTGTGGATTTCTAGTCACTATAACATAGATGCCTTTAAACAAGCAATGAAGAAAACATGGAGATTTGAACTCAAAATTGAATGGTGGTATCGATTTCTCAACTGGTAATGGAAGACGTGGGAGCGTGTCAAAATGATTCCATGAAGGATTGGAATGCTGATATTACGCACCAGTGAACCGTGTGGTTTAAAAGATTGTTTAAAAGATGGTAACGTTTGGCCAATTGATTGCTTTGGGGCATAAGGCAAAGCTGATGATCTCTTGCTAGAAAATAAAAAGGCCTACAACATTAAAAAACCAAATGTATTAGAAGGACAAAAATGGAAGCATATATCCCAATTATTAAGGCCTAACAACATAATGTTTAGTTGAAGGTGTCTAATAGGAATACAAAGGAGTCACGAGAGCTTGAGGAAGATCACATTTGGGCGTTGATGAAGAGGTCTCAAGTTCAAAAGCAAGTCAATGGTGCTTAAAGGGAGAATGAACATATTCTATTGGGAGCCAATCCTGTCAGGAGTCATGAAAACTCTCAGTTAGAATGTCTATAGGCTTGGGAAACCATGGGGCATTTATACTCTTCATGATGTGGTAGTGAAGGAAGCTCCCAATATAGTATTCTTACAAGAAACCAAATTGAAGGCTCATGAAGCTAGGAAATGAAGTATGAACTTAGCTTTGCAAGCTGTTTAGCAGCAGATTGTGTGGGGACAAAGGGCGATACATCTTTACTATTGCATAAGGATGTTAATCTTTTTAGTAAAAGTTTCTTTATTAATCATGTTGATACTTTTGTGAAGAATTTTGGATCAAATGAGAGTGGTTAGCTATCTTAAAGCACTAGCAATGGGCTGGCCATAGCCCATTGCAAATCTAAAATGAAGTTGACTTTGAAGAAAATAGCCTACATTGGACTGGCTATCTTGTAAAATATTTAGACTTGATTAACAGTAATTCGGCCCCTCTCTAAACATAGTGAGTTGTTGTTCACTATCTATCTTAATAATTTATTGCGTTTAATTCATAATATTCAGCACGAAAGACCTGTTGCTTCCCTCGAGTTCCTTCCGTCTCCCTTTCATCTACCACATGGACACCTCGTGACCTAGTTTCTTCTCCAGGAAAATTTTCTTTTCCCTTCATCCAAACGCGCGAAAGTTCATGCCCTTCTTCACCGGAGGTTCCTCTTTCCCTCTTTCGTCTTCCTGGCTTGATGAATAGTAGCTCTTCCCATTGTTTTTTTTCTCTCTCGTTTTGTCTTCACTGATCGAAATTTCTTTAGCCAACTAACAAGAGTAACTTGCTATTTCCCCTTCTTGTGCTCTGGTGGATCACTGATATAAAATCAAAGAGAAAAAAAGTTTACGACTTTTAGATCTTGGTGGATATGCTTATGCTTTTAGGTACAGGTCTTTGCCATTTCGGATCCTTACACTTCAAATCCCACCTACTATTTTGCTTTCGGATTTTCCAACTCGGTTTTCTCAAGAAAGTGCCTAAGAAAACTTGGGTCTTGCGCATCTTCTTTTATCTACTATAAGATTTTTATTTTTGTTTTGTGTAATGTGTTGTGCCTGTTAAATATTTTAACGTGACATTAATTATTGGATCTTTAATTTTTTATGATCTATAATAATAAAATAATAAGATGAGAGACGTACATTTCTCCATCTAATTGATGAAGAACTGATCTGATTTTGAGAAAATGATCACCCTTACAACTTTACCTCATAAGTGTCTCTCGATAGTTGAAGACACTTTTATGTTGTAGGTGAGAACCTTTAAACCTCCCAGTACTATTTATAAACTTCTGAAAACCAAGAAATCTAAGAGTTTATGTCTGATTATAATTAGAGATATAGAGTTTTAATCTTATCTCTTAGATATAATTTTTATTCCATCATAACTCAAAATGTTAACTGATAAGATTTTGAACTATTTCAAACTGACAAGATGAGTGTGTGGGATACAGAGTTTAAATAAAACTCTTATATTCTCCCACTTGGCCCATACGCCCATAAGATAATACTTTTCGTTCATGGACTTATTACAGGAAATTAACCATACTGCGCAAATACATTTTCTAAAACTTTTCATACCTTAAAACGCATTTTATAAGTTCCGTAATATCAATGTCAAACCAGCTACTAATGCAAGTCATGTCGATCCTCTATTAGACAATCGACAAATCCCCTTCCATGTGCCACAACACTAATAACTTAATTTAACATAATCTTTAATTAGGATAGTTAAGGCTAATGAATAATGTCATTGGGTTTTGATTCATGTTTATTGTAGATATTATCTTGTTATCATTCATCCATGCCATTCAATATACATATAAAATGGAAAGACAAGAAAATAAAAACAAAATAACTATAATTGATATCATTAAGTGTCCAAATAGAATCATAACATTTACGAGCTCAATAACATGTTTACATCATAAGAGCCATACTGTTAACATGTTCTTTAAAGTGCTTCGCTATCAGACCCTTTGCTAATGGGTCTGCTACCATAAGCGAAGTACTAATATGTTTTATGGACACTGTTTATTTTTGTACTTCCTCTTTAATGCTTAGGTATTTGAGCATCATGTGCTTAGCACCTTTAGAATACCTATCATTCTTGGAGAAAAAGATTGCAAAGGAATTATCACAGTAAATTCTTAGTGGCCTGGCTATAGAGTCGACAACCCCAAGCCCCGAGATAAAGTTCCTCAGCCATAAACCATGTACTGTGGCCTCAAAGCACGCCACAAAGTCAGAGCAACTAGTAAAATCAGAGTCTAAGTATCCAATTACCTCCAAACTATCAGTTCTTTAGAAGGTAAACTGGTAATCCTTAGTTCCTTGCATGTATTGTAATACTCTCTTTACTACTTTCCAGTAATGAACAATTTTTTATACCAAATTTAACAAGAATTCTTTCTATGTAACTTTTCTAAGACAATATCAATAGTCATTGTTTTCGGTCTCGAAAAATTTCGATTCCGATCACAAAGGATGCCTCACTCATATATTTCATTTCAAAGTTCTTATAGAGAAAACCCTTGATTTCATAAAGTAAGCCAAGATCACTACTAGCCAACAAGAAATCATCAATATACATGATCAAAATTATGAAATTACTCCCACTAACCTTTAGGTATATACACTGATCAACGATGTTCTCTATAAAATCAAAGGCAGTAATGGTATCGTTGAACTTGAAATGCCATTGTCAGGAAGTTTGCTTAAATCTATATATCAATTTCTTTAGCCTACATATTAGGTTATTTTTGCCCCTTTCTGAGAAACCCTTTGGCCGGTCCATAAAGACCACTTCATCCAAACTTTCATTTAAAAGAGCTATTTTCACATCCATCGGATGTAACTCTAAATCATAATGAGCCATTAATACCATAATGATTCTAAAGAAGTCTTTTTTATATACTAGAGAAAATGTCTCTTTGTAATCAATGTCTTTTGTCTAAGTGATACCCTTAGTAACAAGTTTGGTCTTATGTTGTTCGTTATTGCCTTTTGAGTCGCATTTGGTCTTCAGGACCCATTTACACCTGACTTTTTTACTTCCTTCAGGCAACTCAACAAGATTCCAGACTTGAGTCTAATCCATGGATTTCAACTCTTCTTCATGGCATCATTCTATTTACTAAAATCACTTTCCTTTATAGCTTGTGAAAACGTTAATAGATCTCTATTTGTCCAAATGTCAAATTCAGATTTCTGGAATGCACCACATAATCTATCAAAATGGCAGGTTTTTGATCTCTCTGAAATATATTCAAGACAATCTTTTTTGGTGACTCTGAACTTCGTTCATCAATGGTATTATCATTTTGAGATGGGTGATCGTTTACTTATTCTACGCTATCATCATGATGATTAATTAGAGGAACTATTATATTTTCTGAGAGTGTAGGTATAAGGATATTTACCTGTACTTCCTCAACGATTACATCTCTGGGTTCAATATTCCCACTAATCTCGCCAAGTTTAATGAATTTGACATTTCTTGTTTCCACAATTTTCAGACTATGATTAGGACAGTAAAACCTATACCATTTGGATCTCTCAGAGTAACCAATGATGTATCTGCTTACTGTTAT
Organism: Platycarya strobilacea; assembly: GCA_036898215.1. Lineage (NCBI taxonomy): Eukaryota > Viridiplantae > Streptophyta > Magnoliopsida > Fagales > Juglandaceae > Platycarya > Platycarya strobilacea. The sequence goes on from CM072547.1 coordinate 36,471,439, forward strand.
AGGATCAAATTTATTTTCATGTAGGTTGTAAAGTCTCGTTTCGACTGGGCAATCTCAAACATGTATATGTCTCAAACTTAGTGTCCTACCAGTCTATAGCTCAAAATGAGTTTTTGGAACTGCCTTATTAGGAACTCGGTTTAAGATATACATTGTCGTCTTAATAACTTCACCCCATAATAATTTAGGTAAGGTAGAATTACTTACCATGCTTCTAACCATATCCAATAAGGTTCGGTTACGCCTTTCAGCAACTCTGTTCTGTTGTACTGTTCCAGATATCGTGTATTGTACAACAATGCCATGCTGTTCGAGAAGTTTGGAGAATGAGTCTCTATTACGATCTGATTCGTCATACTTTTCATAATGTTCTCCACCTTTATTTGGTCTGATGATTTTTACATTTCTATCTGACTGTCTTTTCACCTCTATGAGAAATACCTCAAGTACCGATGCGGCTTGAAATTTCTCATGTAATAGAGAGATATATCCAAAATGTAAAAAATCATCAATAAAGGTGATAAATACTTTTCTCCACCAAAATATTTTGTGAAGAATGGTACACATATATTTGTGAATTATTTCAAGAAATTCTTTACTTCTTGTGGCGCCTTTCTTAGTATGTTTGATTTACTTTCTTTTTATGCAATCTACACACATTTTAGGTTTAGTAAAATCAAGATGTGGAAGTGTCCATTCTTTTACTAATCTATGTAACCTTTCTTTAGAGATTTGTCTCAATTTTTTATGCCACAAGTCATCAAGTTTCTTTTAGTTCAAAAAAACAAGTTTCATGGTGTTGGGTGTAAGAATTTTTAATAAACTTACTATTGAGACAGAATCGATAAAGACCATCAGAGAAAAATCCAGAACCAATAAAAATATTATTTTAAATGTACTGAAACTAACATTATGGAATGATAAAAAATAACCATAAGTTTTTAGTCTAGATAGGAAAATCAAATTATGCCTCACAAAATTGCACATATATTTTGTTATGAAAATTTAGACAATGATCGATACTCAAAATTAAACAAAAAATTCTAATGACTAAAACTTCAAGTTTATTCTTATTTTCTATGAAGATAAATGCTCGTTGGAGTTTAGTGTTTAGTTGTAAGGTATCCTTCATGGTTATGAAAATATGAGCATTAGTACCCGAATCTAGTCACCAAGAATTAGTGAGAACATTTACAAGATTTGATTCAAGACATACAAAGGTAAGTGACTTATCATTCTTTTCAAATCAAGTCTTACATATTAGACACTTAACTTTCATGTGTCCAATAGTTCTCACAAATTTAGCATTTGCTACTATTATGCTGAACCTGATTAACTTTCACAGGTTTCTTTCCTTTTGGTGGTCTAATTCATTTCTTTATATCATAATGATGCATTTTCTTTTCAGCTTTTTTATTCACAAAATTAACAGAATAATGTTCTTGTTGTTTCAACTTAACCTTCCCTGAGCTATATTACTTGTCAATTCATTCAAATTCTATAAATATTTATAGCATTTTAATGTATCTAGAATTGATCATACTGAGATGGCAATAAGTTGAAAATAAATTGAACGACGAAGTACTTTTCTACTTTCATTCTCAAGATTTGTAATCTAACAATAATAATTATCATATAATGTTTTGAGTTAGACACTTATAAATTGTAATCAGAATTTAAACAATTATAGATGAACTACTAATGTTATCAAGACCTTTCCTTAGGAGTAAATCTTAACACACGAAGTATTCCCTCCAGTATTAAATTATGTGGATGAACTAGCTGTATCATCAGAATTCTCCTTTGGGAGTAAACTCTGACACACAAAGTATTTTCTCTAACCGTACTTTTATAGATGAACTAGTAGTGCTATTAAGATCATCTTTTGGAAGTAGATCTTGATACACAAGATGTTCCCTCCAACTTTACTTATTATGGATGAACTAGTAGTGTCTTCAAGACCCTCCTTTAGGAGTAGATCTTGACACACAAAGTATTCCCTCTATTATATCGACCTTACTATGGATTTAATGATTTATTACTAAAATTAAGAAAAACTTATACCTTTGGGCAACCAATCTTTTATTGATTTTGATGTAAACCATTTATCCCATGTTGGTTATACATGGCATGATAATAAGAGCTAAGAGGCAATTCATACATGTTTAACAATGACAACATATATAAAAATTAAATAATCATTTCATACATACATGAAAATAACCCTAATAACATGTACATAATTTAAGTGCATGCATATAACATTAAAGTATGCATATAAGATAGGAGAAACAAAACTTTAATCAAAACCTTTCAATGCCTTGATGAATTTTATTGCAGATATAAATAATACTACTAAGTAAGTTCTCAGGAAAGACTGATATTTCCTAAACAGAATTTCAAGATTCTCAAGAAATATTAAAGGGTCATAATGGACACGCTTAAAATTTCCAATCTTCTAGACATAACTACCTTACCTTGTACATATCCACACCCTTACAACAAAATTATAAAAAAAAAATTGTTTAAACCAAAACTGATTTTACAAGAAAATCACAATAATAACATTATAGAAATTTAATAAACTTTTCATACATGTATATAAAATTTAATACATGTATTTAACAATAATAACATGCATATAATTTAATACGCAATAACATGTAGATAAAATAAAAATTTATACATGTACATAGTAATAATAACATGTATAACTATAATATGCATATAAGAGAGAGTAAATATACAAAACTTTAATTTTATTATTATTATTATGGCTAGTACGGGTCTGAACTAGACCAATTTAGGAAACTAGGTAGACCCAGTTCCTTTCAAATATTAAGCTTGAACCTTCCTCTCTCTCTCTCTCTCTCTCTCTCTCTCTCTCTCTCTATCTCTCTCTCTCTCTGTGTTCTTTTATATCGAGCTGGGCCACTCCCATTAGGCCCCATTGGTTTGTTTTAATATCGAACTAGGCCATAGCCAATAGGGCAGCCCAGTGTCCATAACATTTTTTTTAAGACTTGGACTGGGCCAGAGCTCACAACTCTGCCCAAAGGCCCAAAGCCTTAAGTGCATAATGAAACCCTAGTTTCCTTTCTTCAACCTTCAGCGCGTGTTCAAGCCTCAGTTGACAAGTCTTTGCTTCTAGGATTTGTGAGCTGCTTTTACTTATTTTTCTTTTCTTTCTTTTTATGCATTTAATTAGGAACCTTGTGTCCATTATGCCACTCGTTGTTATTAGATATAGGTATACACTATGATCCGAGATTTAAATCGAGAAGTTTGTTATCTTGATGAACATGCACTAATCGTTCCAGTAAAGCAGCAATGATCTTTATGATGTGAACTCTTTTCTAGAATTGATATCAGACATCACATGGAATGAGTTTTTCTGTTGTCATTATTGGAATGGTCTTGCTTAAAGCCACTTTATTGAAATAATTGGTCTCTGTTTTTGGTTTACATGGTATAAGGCGTGCTTGACCAAGTGTGTTGGGTTGAAATATAAGAATGTCTTAATCTTCATTTTTCCTAGATTATGGCCATCAAAATTAACCATCTTCCCCTACCTATCTACAACTGCTGTATCCTTTCATATAAATTTACTACTCTCCATTTTTGTTATCTCAGAAGTGGAAAACATCAATTTCCTCTCACCTTTTTATTTTTATTTTTATAATAGCAACATCAAAATCATTGAATTGCCTCCACCACCAACAACCACACCAATTGTAACCATCTTAGGAACCAAGCTACATTTGGACTTGTTCTGCAATGGGAACAATCAATGTTACTAATGGAGTCCCTTAGAATCATTAAGGTCAAGAACTTATCGCCCTCAATGTGGGATCTCATTTACCCTTCTCTATACTCAATCTGGGTGCTTCTTCATTTGCACCTGTATTTTTATAGATCATTTGAAAAGTTTGCTTTTATCTCATGGTGTACATGTGGTTAATTGGAGATCATCTCTTGTAGTGGAACATATATTATATGCTCCCAAATGTCCAGTTGTAGACTTGTTAGTGGTGTTCTTATGAATGATGGCTGTTGGAACAATTTTATGTGCTTCATGTTGGTCAACATTAATTAGTTCTCAGTAGAGTGATGAGCAGTACAATGAACTATCTCTAAAGGTTTCTTGTTCAACCCTATACTCATTGTCCATAACTTTTGAACTTAAAGTTGGATTATTGTCACAGATTTGACTTGATTTATGTCATCATAGGGAGCTTGGTTATGAAAAACGACTGTTTGGTACTTGATATAAAGTTTAGTGCTAATGGATGCCTTTGTCTGTTGAGAGTTTGAAATTACTATAGGATGATGTAGACAAAAAAATCTAGAATTTTTACTATACTCTATCTCTATACTCTTAAAAAAGAAATGTTCATTCGAAGCATTCTATCGCAAATGGAAAAGCATAAATAATTTATGCTTCTCTAAGGAGAGAAAACAAAGAACATTTTGGCTCCCTTCATCACACCACAGGTAAGGACCATGCATGTGACTTCATAACGGATAATACCCAGCTTCGCGCTTGGTGCGTATCATAACCAAGCATCCTCTAGCCCATGCCAGTGAGGGGCCACAAGTCAGGTCGAGAGCGTTACCATCTTGACGAATCCAACTGTAGCTCAGCGATAACCTAGAAGATGTTATATCAATTTATTTCGCTCTCGAGTGACCAGAAGAGTTCAACCGACATAATATTTCATCTCGGCTTGGGATCGTGAAACACATACATCCATACAATCATTTTACTTTTGCATGCACCATGATCTCCCCTCAAGATCATCCGTATACCCTGACTCCCTTCGTCACATCATGAGTAATGACTGTGCATGTGAGTTCGAAGAGAGCGATGCTCAATTCCACACCTAGCGCGTACCATGACCAAGCATCCAATAGCCCCTGCTAGTGAGGGGGCACGGAGTCGGCACGAGAGCATTATCAGCTCGTCTGATCCAGTTGTTGCCCGATGACAACCTAAGGGGTAATATGATCTACACACATCACCCAAGCCCAGCTTGGGGTCGTGATACACACACACTCATATATCAAACCAGTACACATCGCCCAATCCCCAAATACAAAGCATGGCATCACACACAATTAAGTAACTAAGCAATTAAATAAATGTGTGTATGGATGCCTCGCAAATATTAGATGACATGGCAGATCCCTCAACAGGTAAATGCATATTACACAGAAATCATAAAACAATTCTACAAACATCATCTCACCAACACGGTTTCACAAACATGATTTCTCAAATAGTTTTACAAACAAGGTTTCTCAATCACAACCAACTACATGGGTGTTCTCATCTTTCATTACCGGCCTCAGGCCCCAATCAACCAAATTATAGTTTATAACCTAACAGGCCCAGTCTAGCCAACTAGACTGCAGAAAATGTTAGTGCAAGAATATCATTTTCAAATCCTAGAATTACATCGGAAGATTACTTACAGTGCGCATAAACAAATATCTTGATAATCAAATGCGCGTCGCTCTACAATGTCCTGCTATTGGACAAGTGCGCATGCCATTACTCAGGTGAACACCAAAATATTAGTGAAATACTAAGAATGCAAGCGATACTTAAATTAATTAAAGCGAGCGTAGAAGCTCACTGAGATGACACCAAACGTGGAAGAACAACAACATGGAAGTTGACGGCAGTAGTGGTGATGCTTGGCACGCATTAGGTAGATGAATCTCAAGTGGACCAGAGAACCACCGAGAGATGCTAGGGCCACAAACCAAGAAAAAAGAACTGATGGCAAGGTGGTGCAATGAGAACACTATGCAAGATAACAAATTTGAGAAGCATGCTAAGATCCACAGCGGATTGAAGTGCAGAGACTTCAAGGCTCTTGAGCCACCACCTTTAACGCATGAAGGAGATCAAAGCGAAGAAAAGGCTCGGCATGGAGTGAATCCTTTGCTCTAGAAACAATAAGGCATAAAGGTCAATTACTAGTGAGCAGGGCGGTTTGGAAATTTCAAGAATATCTCAAAACATCATTAAATAATACTTTGTAAATGATAATGAAATAATAGTGATTTAATAATATGAAAATATCACAAAGTACTCACTACTGTATTGAATATATAGCACCAACAATATCGAATCCTCACAGCAGCATATTATAGGTTGAAATGGGTAAATACCACATGCATGATTTTTGTTTGAAATAGTAAGTCTGAGAACAACAAACGTTGAGGGACGGCTTAATTATTTGACAGTAGTAGGAACCAAGGATTAATGATACCCAAGAGACAGCAACAACAAAGGAGATGTTTGCGAGAAAGAAATCAGAAAGGTAAAAAGAGCTTACCGATGAAGGGAGGGCTAGAAGGTGGCTACTGCTCAACGAATTCCTGCAATGGTGGGGCGGCGACACCAACGATAGCTCACACCAGTTGCATAGAGAGACAGAGAGAGAAAAAAACCTGCATGGTGGAGAACGGGTTGCCAAAATGAGGGGGACGACAGCGCGAGGTGAACAGCAGAAGCAAATCTTAGCATGGAGAAAGAAGAAGGAAAAATGGGAGAAGAAGAGAACATGGGAGGAGTGATCGGCGCAAGGGAGAAACAAAGAAGATGAAAATAAACTTAAAAGGCTACAAGGGCTAGCTCTAAGCACATGGGTTGTGCCCTCACATACCCTCAACCCACTAGAAGACAACACAATCACAAAATACACGCCCAACCCACTCCAAAAGTCAAGTAAATAAAACAAAGGCATATTAAAATAAATTACACATCTAAGCAATACTAAAATAAAATAATTAAAAACTCTAAAATACTACTTAATAAAAATAAACCAAGAAAAATCAATATAATAAAATAAAGTAAAGTAAAATAAACAAATAACAACACAAATGAATACACTACACAAAAAGTGAAAACTCAGAATTACAATAGAGGGAAGATATTCAATAAATTAAATTAAAATATCACAATATGAAATAAAATAAAATATCACAATATGAAATAAAATAAAATAATGTGACCCAAAAATTTAATAAGTTAAAATAAAGGAACTAATCTGAAATGATCCAAGAAGTAAAATGCTCATTGTAATAAAAAAAAAACAACAAATTAAACAATAATAAAACAAAACAATTAAAACCAAAATAATAATAATAGTGATTTGAAAATAAAGAACCCCTAATAATAATTAAACTAAATAATTGAAGACACTAAAATTAGATATTCACAAACAACCAATAACAATAAAAAAATAAAATAACAATTAAAATGAGATAAATGAACCACAAATAATAAATAAAATAGACCACTAATAATAATATTAAAATAAATTAAAAGAACTAATAATAAAAATAAAAATAATATGTAAAAATACACAAAACTTGGAATCTCACAATAGAGCTTTTTTATTTATGATTATTTTCTATCGTAGCGATATTTTAGGTTTTTGAGGATATTAGGCATTATAAAAATACAAATTTTTAATCGTGTTCAATTAAAAATTTATGTAAGTTACGTAACTATTGTATAGTTGATTATTTATGAAATACAAAATGTGAGGACTTAGGTTGATTTATGAAAAATATGCATGTTACGTTTTGAAGAGAAAACTTGAAAACTTAATTATGTGTACTGTATCAGTCTGCATGAAATCTATATAAAAGATAAAGTATTTTGTTATAAGTGATGTAGACATGAAGAATATTTTAGCATTTTGTTTCTGAACTGTTCAAAAAGAGCAAATATGAATTATGAAAATTTGTGCATGTGATGTGAAGATGTTTAAATTCTATTTTTGAATATGTGAAATTATCTGAATTTATTCAATACTCCATTTTGATATGATGTCGCATCTAAAAAAATCTTTGGCATGAATTTCTGATTCTGTATTTGATAATGTCTTCGTTTTGTAAGGCCTTGCCATAGGTATAAATATAGTAATATACCGCGTCACCACGGGTATAATAGTGGTATATGGTCCTACCACAGATACAATAGTGGTACATGGCCCTACAACGGGTAACATAGTGTTACATAGTCCCGCCACAAATAAATTGTATACGGTTCTACCACGGATAACAATAGTGGTCTTTGTTTTGATAAGATGGTGACTCAGTTATGATATGCGAAAGTACTTTTAAATAAGGATATTTCTAAAAGTTTCGCTATGATATTTTGATAACATATTTTAGTTTTGCATTATAAAATTAAATAGTTTGTTCTGCATTCCAAAATCTGTAAATACTCATATTTATAAACTAGAATATCTTCTTGACTTACTGGATTGTTGATAATTCATCTCTTATCTCCACAATATTTTAAGATGTTTTGAATTTTTCAATTGAAGATCAAGATTAGGGAGCATGAACGAAATTATTTAAGTATAGTGAATTATGCACAAAATGATTCCCTATTATAAAAGAATGTTATTCGAAAAATATGTTGTATTCTGATAACTTGGTATGTGAGTGGGTTGGCATTTATATTAAGACTTTCTGGTATTTTTAGATTAATTATATTGAAGTAGTTGGGTTGAAATAGAGAGTTTGTATCTGTAATTAAGAAATTTGTGTTTAAACCTGTACTCATGTGAAATATAATTTTAAATGACAATTAGTAACTTTCCGATCCATGCGAGATGGGATGTTACAATTGTTCTCTCATGTACATCATGTGATCAAACTTGTGGTTCTAAATTTGAAAAGAGATATTTTTGTAAAACAGGTTTATACAGGATTTAATGTTTTGCATGCTCATGTGTATTTTTCGAATGGTATTATTAGATATTGGTAAGCATATAACACAAATAATTAAATTTATTTATTCCTATTTATTGTCCAGATGACTAATACAAGAAAGTGGTGAATTGAATTATATAAAAAAAATTAACACTTATAAATCAAATACATAATATAAACTATAAACAAAATACGAAATAACAGGAAATATAAAGAGTAAAGGCATGCAAAAGAAGCAAACTTAGTATTTTAATGAGGTTCAGCCCTACTGCATACGTCGTCGCCTCAAGTTACCCCTTAAAAATCCTAAATTCACTATTCAATCTCCTTTAGGTGGAGATATAAACCTATTACATATTTGAGCAACACCCCTACAAAGAATCCATGTAGAATACCCTCTACACTTGCAAGCACCTCACACTTGATAATTCAGCTATTTTCTGTGTAGAACACCTTATACATATACAAGGGTTATACGCACCTTTTTACAAATACAAAAACTGATAGTGGGTAGGTTATCAGAGTACACTCCTCAATGAGTGAGATAAAAACAATATAACACAACCTCTAACTCTCTCAAAATGAATAAAGATTAAGATAAAAAACTTAGAGAAGAGAGAATGAGAGTTTTGAAAGAATGATGCAAAACTTAGTAATTGATGTGTAAGCTTTTGTTGTTGCTTTTTGCAAAACTCAAGTAAGATATTTATAGGCAAATAAGTTTTCATATTCAAATTTGAAAAGGTTCACATGTCAAATAAGAATACTATTCACTTTTAAAAAAATCCAAATAAAAAAAAAATCTCATTTTTACATTTGTTAAAGACAACTCTATTCAGTTTTCAAAAAAATAAAACCTAATTTTTTACTTTTCATACATGACAAAATGAGTATGATTTATTTTTCAAACTAAATCATTTTCTTTTAACATATGTCAAAAAAATATACAACCACCCTTTAAGATTTTCAAACAAAATTATCTATCTTTTGCATTTGTCAAAAGAAGCATAACCACCCTTCAAGATTTTTAAACAAAATATACACATGTCAAAAATAACAATCAATCATCTTACAAATTAAAATCTTTATGCATATGTAAAAACAAAACAAATTTTGAAATTAAATATTTTAATAATGCTATGCAAATGAAAAAAATGTAATTTGATACTTTATGAGAAAATATTAATTTTGAAATTTAATCCAATTTCAAATTTTAAGATATGTATAAAATTATTCAATGAGTTTCATTTGTAAATTTGATATTCTTCTTACTCATGCTTGATTTCTTGATGTACTTGGCTCATTTCATGCGTAAACAACTTGAACTTGAGTCTTGAATTTATTTGTTATCATCAAAATCTATACGTTAATACGAGACTTGAAATTTTGGGTTCAATAATCTCCCCATTTTTAATGATGACAAATACTTAGTAGAAATTTGCAACCTATAATAATATTTAAACTCTCCCTGAAAATATGCGTCAGTTTTAAAAGCTAAATATAAATATGATTCTAGCATATATAATAGGGTAATATAATATTAATATAAGATTTCTCCCCCTTTTGATATCATTAAAAAGGAACTGCAATTAGTTTTAGTAAGATTTCTTCTCGCAATAACTAATAACCAAATAAAATGGTGCGTTAATAGAAATTGTAGAGAGTTAAATAATTGGAGCCATCCGTATCCGACAAAAGTTATAAAGGCTAAGGCCTAACTTTATCGTCTTGGTGCAGATATTTGAAATCCACTTGATGTTGTTGAAAAATGAGATATTACCAAAATTTGAAATCTTTGGGTTGCTGTTTAAAAGACTTTTTTCACCCACTGATACTCAAAGAAAAAATCTTACATTTCTCATTGATCCAGTATCTGTTTATCCAAAACAATAGAATGGCAAAGAAATTTTTTTTGGTAATCTTCAGGATTTGAACCAAAAACCTTCTCAATCCGTAATTTCATCCGTCTCATCTAACATCTCTTGTAAGTTTGACTAACTAAGATTTGAAGAGATGATAATGTGTCTTATTCTTATTTCCGTCTCTATAAGAGCAATTCTTAATTTTATCTAATTCGTATCAAATCTTCTTTTCATCTTTGCAATTCGTCTACATTCTCATTCTACAAATTTTTAAGGGCTCTTCGATTTTCCGTCAGTACTTCTCATGATCAATTTATTTTTGCATCCGTCATAAGTGCCATGAAACAACAAGAGATTGATTTGGCTAATAAATCAGATCATGACGCCATTTATGAGCTTGTGGGTCTCGTAACTCGATACTTATCATCTATTATTGCTTTTTTCGCTCAGTTGTAGTACAAAACTCGCAAAATTAGAAAGTTTAGCAAAACGGTTTCTGTACTTCAACGACTTGTTTATGAGTCAAACAGAAAAATAATAGAGTTAAAATAACAAAATAAGGATTTAAAATCTTTGCTTGCCTCTTTATTTCGACTGCCTAATCCTTTAGACGAGAATAACATGTCGATCTCTGAAGAGCAAGTGCAATTTAAAGATGATGTTAGAAGTCTCAAGTTTTTGTAAGTCATTTGAGATAATGAAATAAAAATATTCAACAAATATTCATGACATGCATCATTCCTATTTCTATTCTAATCATGCATAATTTATTTTCTGGTAGGAGTTTTGTAAAAATGTCCGCCAATTGATCATGTGTGCTTGTGAATTCTAGAACAATACAATATCAGATTTCTGCACATGATTTCTAAGAAAATGATATCTAATTTAATATGCTTAGTCCTAAAATGTTGTATTGGGTTCTTTGAAAGATATATAACACTTATATTATCACATTTGATTAGAATGTGATTGTACATAAGTTTAAAATTCTCAAGCCGTTGCTTCATATAAAGAACTTGAGCACAACAACTACTTGCAGCAACATACTCTGACTCAGCAGTAGATAATGCAACAAAATTTTACTTTTTACTAAACCGTGAAACAAGTGCATGACCTAAAAAATGACATATTCCACTAGTACCTTTTCGATTAACTTTACAACCAGCATAATTATATCTGAACAACTAATAATGTGACACCCCCAACTCCCATGTAGGGAAATATGAGAATCGAGTCATTGAGATACTAGCAACATGGGTCACACACCTCAACAATGAGTGCTCAAGTGTGTGCAACACGAAAAAAGTGCACAACAAAAGTTGCAGTGGTTAATTAAAAGTTAGCTAACTAAGTACTAGAAATTTAAATACAAACTTTCAGATTAAAAAGCCTTTAAAAGATATATAGTTACCCAATATAAATATACTACAAACCAAAGTATAATAATCAAAAGCGAAGCATAAATCTCATCTCACGAGAAAGTTATCCCCGATCACTCCTCCGACAGAATCGCATTTCCAGGCTCTACATTCCTAATTGCATCAAAAATTATGATACCAAAAATGGTACCGTAGTTAAGTAAAATCTAAACAAACTAATAGATAAAGATATATTCATGAAACAACAAAATGTATGAATGTAATACCATATGCATGAAGTTCAAAAAGCATATTTCTCAAATAAACAGCTCCACTCACACCAAAATCCTATTTGGCTCAAGTAAAACTACAATAAAAATATTCATCAGTTTCCCAGAAAACCAAACGACATTGTAGGAAGGAATCGCAGGCGGGACTCTACCACTATCCCTACTTACCACCATCCCTACAGTATCACTTATATAAAACCATTTATCCACAAATTCATTTTATTAACCGTATGCACCATAGCCTCCCTTAGGGATCATCCGCACATCCTGTCTCTCTTCACCACACTGTAGGTAACAACCATGCATGTGACTTCAGAACGGGTGATGCCCAGCTAACCACACCCAGTACTTACCATGATCAGGCATCCCTTAGCCCCCACCAGCAAAGGGGCTATGGAGTCGGCATAAGAGCGTTATCATTCTGTCCGATCCCGTTGTCGCCCAGCGACAACTCAGGGGACATCACTTAGTATATTCCACTCCCGAGTGGCCAGAGGAGCTCCACTAAAATAATGCCCTATCCTATCTTGGGGTTGTGATACACACGCACCCGAAAACCATTAATACATGAAAATCTAGTTTTCATTTCCAACATATGAACATGTATGCAATATGCAAAAACTCAAATTTCCTTTAAAAACATAAACATGTGTGCACTATGCAATGCATACGACAATACACAAAATATCCAACAACCAACAATATACAATATTTGTTGTTGCAAAATATAATTAAATCCCAAATTATTTTTTGAAAAAATACTTACAGTGGATAAAAACATAGATCTTCAAACAAGTGCCGATCCACAATACTTATAGCGAGTCACTTCGTACGTTGGGTTAGGGTGCTCGGTTTGATACCAAAATTTAGGAAAATACTCATTAGAAGATGGGAAATCTCATGAAGGTGGTGGTGAGGCGGTGCAACCACCAAAAGGTGATGAATCTAGATCAAAATGGGTGAAAACCCATTTTTGGGTTTAGGCTCATACACGGGACGTGGGGTCATGGATGGGGAAACTAAGTTAGGGGGGTGGTCGGCGCTGAGATGGGAGAACGTTTTGATGGTGGAGGTGAGACCCACGGTAGCTGGATGACGGTGCAATGAAGATAGGCCCATTTGGAGACCCATTACGGGTGGAGGAGGAATGGAGGAGATGGGGTGGCTACCGATAGTGGGTTTTGTACTCCTAGGGATTGGGAGTCTAATGGTGGTGGTGGTGAGCCAAGGCAACTGGTGGTGGCACCGAAAAATGGAAGAAAATCAAAACCACCCATTTCAGGTTTGATGCTCACGCGCCGGTTAGGAGATTGCCGGAGGTGCACTGCCGATGGGGCTCTGCTTGCCGGTGGCAGGGAGTCCAGGCGGGACTGGCAGTGAGGCATGGCGGCCGACGGTGATGGGCTGGGCTTGAGGCCAAACGGGCATTGGTGGAAAAAGGGGGAGGTGTGTGTGCGGGCTAGGGGGGTGAATGGAGGAGGGGAGAAAAAAGAAAAAAAAAATAAAGAAAAAAGGAAAAAAAGAAATAAAATCCAACTAGAAATAGAGCACAATAAATTAAATAAAAACCAACTGAAAATACTACAATTCAATATCAATAAAATAAAATATTTAAAATCCAACAATAAATTAATTTATAATTTAAGAGTAATTTAAATATGAAACATTAATTAATATAAAGAAAGTACATCAATTTAAATTTCACAACTTAAAATGAAACACAAATAAAACAATGAAAAACACATTTAATTTAAAATAACAGAACCTTTAATTATAATAATTTAAATAATACTTCAATAAAAATACACGTAAATACGGGATATCACAGATAAGATCAAAGAAGTATGCTTAGGATACCATAACCTTAGGTCAATATTACCGACAATATATCTAAAAATATGCTTGGCTACAATCAAATGAGATTGTTTTGGAGATGATTGAAAACGTGCACATAAACATACACTGAACATAATATCAGGTCTATTAGCTGTCAAATATAATAAATCACCAATCATACCTTGATATACGTTTGAGTCAACTATTTTACTGCTTTCATCTTTATCATGTTTGGTGGTTGGACTCATTGGTGTTCCAATTACCTTTATACCTTCTATCTCAAACTTTTTGAGTAATACTTTGATATATTTTGACTGATTAATGAATGTTTTACTTTTTACTTGCTTGATTTGCAATCCAATAAATAAAATAAGTTTTTCCATCATGTTCATTTCAAATTCTTCCTACATACTCTTAACAAAATCTTAGCACATATTTTTATTAGTAGCACCAAATATTATATCATCCACATAAATTTGAATTAGAAGAATATCATTTTGTTCATATTTGATGAAAAGAGTTGTATCAATCTTTCCTCTTGGAAAATCTTTTTCAATCAAAAAATCACTAAACGTCTCATACCAAACTTTAGGAGCTTGTTTGAATCCATATAATACTGTTGTGAACTTAAAAATATGATTAGGAGAAATATAATTTTAAAAACCTGGAGGTTGCTCAACATATACCTCTTCATTTATAAAACTATTTAAGAAAACACTTTTAACATTCATTTAAAAAAACTTGAAATTTTTATAACATGCATACGCAAGTAACATTTGAATAACTTCTAATCTTACGATAGGTGCATACGTCTCATCATAATTAATTCTTTCTTTTTGGTTGAAACCTTGGACTACAAGTAAAGCTTTATTTCTAGTGATGATTCTAGACTCATTTTTCTTATTTCTAAAAACTCATTTTGTTCCAATAACAGCATGATTTTTAGGTCTAGAAACAAGTGTCCAAATATCAATTCTTTCAAATTGATTTAACTCTTCTTACATAGTTATAATATATGATTCATCAAGCAGTGCTTCGTGAAATATTTATAAGAAATGATCGAGTACTTACACCTCATGAAAGTTTTCCTAGAATTTGTTCCACTGAATGATTTTTCACATGTTTCTAATGTTTGGTTGCATCTTGTACTAAGTTTTGATAATTTTTTCTGATATCTCCATGTTGAAATTCTTCCATTGTATTCTCTTTGTTAAGATTGAGAATATTTGTATTATTTGTACTTTCTGTTTCTTCATTAATAGATTTCTTAGAGAGTAAAAGGTTAAATTCGTCAAATACTACATAAATAAATTCTTGTACAGTCAAAGTCTTTTTATTGAATACTCTATAAGCTTTACTATTTGTAAAATACCCAAGAAAAATACTTTCATCAGATTTTGTATAGAACTTTTCTAAATTATCTCTGTCATTGAGAATAAACATTTGTATCCAAATACATAAAAGTAACTAATGTTAGATTTTTTTTCATTCCAAAGCTCATAAGGGGTTTTATCTAATTTAGACCTTAACATAACTCTATTTGTAACATAATATGCAGTACTTACCACTTCGACCCAAAAATAACTAGGTAAACTATTTTCATTAAACATTATTCTTGCTATTTCTTGAAGAGACCTATTCTTCCTCTCTACTATCACATTTTGTTGAGGAGTTCAGGGAGTAGATAAATTATGCACAAAACTATTTTGTAAAATACCATTTTGTAACATAATAGTCAAAATCTTTTTATTGAATACTCTATAAGCTTTACTATTTGTAAAATACCAAAAAAAAAAAAAATACTTTCATCAGATTTTGTATAGAACTTTCCTAAATTATCTCTATCATTGAGAATAAACATTTGTATCCAAATACATAAAAGTAACTAATATTTGATTTTTTTTATTCTAAAGCTCATAAGGGGTTTTATCTAATTTGGACCTTAACATAACTCTATTTGTAACATAATATGCAGTACTTACCACTTCGACCCAAAAATAACTAGGTAAACTATTTTCATTAAGTATTGTTCTTTCTATTTCTTAAAGAGATCTATTCTTCCTCTATACTACCACATTTTATTGAGGAGTTCAGGGAGTAGATAATTTATGCACAAAATTATTTTCATCACAAAAAGTTTTAATATCTTTATTGACAAAATCTTTCTATCTGTCATTTCGGATGCTTGAAATAGTATAACCATTTTCATTTTGAATTATCTTGCATAATTTGGTAAAAATATTATGTACCTCATCTTTATGAGCGAGAAAGGTTACCCAAGTATATATAGAGAAATCATCAATAATAATAAATGCATAATATTTTCCTCTCAGACTCGCAACTCTGTTTGGTCTAAAAATGTCCATGTGTATTAATTGCAATGATCTAGTAGGGAAATATATTTCTTGGTTTTGAAAGAAGTTTTTGATTGTTTACCAAACTGGCATGCATCATAGATTTTGTCATTAAAAAAGTTTGCTTTTGGTAAACCTCTCACAATATCATGTTTTGAAAGTTTGGAAATAAGTTTCACGTTTGCATGACCTAACTTTTTATATCATAACCAACTATTTTCATGTTGAGCTGACAAACAAAAAGCATCTTGTGAGACAATTTCTTCAAATTTGATTGTATAAACATTATTGTTTCTAAGAGCAATAAAACAAACATTGCAATCATGATTATTCAAAATAATGCAGTTATCATTTTTGAAAGTAACTGTAAATCTTTTATCACATAATTGACATTTACTTAAAAAATTATACTTTAGATCATCAATAAGTAGAACACCTTCAATTATGAGAGAAGACTCCTTACCAATTTTATCAATTTCCATGATCTTCCCTTTTGAATTGTTTTCAAATGTCACGTGTCCTTCATCTTTAGAAATGAAGTTAAAGAATTTTTTTTTATCTCCTGTCATATGTCTTGAGCATCCGCTATGTAAAAATCATTTATTTTTATTTATGGAGGACTTCATGCATACCTACAAAAATAATTAAAATAATTATTCTTGGTACCTAAGTTTTTTGGGTCATTTATTTATTAGTATTTGAAGAAATAAGATTATTTGGTACCCATATGACCCTAATAGTCATTGTATCTTTCCTTCTAATAGGACAATATTATAGTTATGACAATTTTTATTGTAAAAATTACAAATAACATGTGACATATTTGAAAATTTTGAGTGATTGTAATAATATTTTTCTTTACAAAATTTATTTTTATGAAAAAAATTTTGAAAATCTGATTTTGATTTAGTGAGTTTATTGAAAAAAATTTTATATTGTTTGAGTTTTTCTTTTGACATGTATCTCAAACCTACATTATCAAAAACACATCTTTGACTACCAAAAAATTTTTCAAAGTTTCTTTTTTCATTTGTAAAATTTTCAACATTTTTGTTTAAATCAGCTACTTTCTTTTTTAGTTCATCATTTTCATCTTTTGAAACTATATTTTTTTTTCTTAAAACATCAATTTTATTTGATAAAGAAAAATTTTTCTTTTTCAAAACGGTATACTTGATACCCAATTTTTTAAGTTCCTTATATATTTCTTCCAAAATATTTTACAATTTTTCATAAGAGAATTTTCAATATTTTCAAAAATTGTTATTTCAAGACCATCTTTAGCTATAAGACAAAGATTTGCAGATTCTTCGTTGCTTGTGTCGTTATCTGAACTATTTGAATCATCATCTCACGTAATTTTCATTACTTTCTTGCTTTTGTATCGATCTTTTTTTAGCAAGGAACAATATGCTTTGATATGTCCAGGCTTTTTACATTTATAACAAATTAATGAATCATTTTTATCTGTATCTTTATTAGAAAACTTTTTGAAAGATGTCTTCAGATCAGTATTATTTTTTAAAAACCTCTTAAATCTTCTTGTGATCATTCTAATTTCTTCATCTTTGCTATCGTTTTCCTCATCTTTATCGTTTTCATTTTCTTGGGGAACAATTTTGAGTGTCAAACTCTTCTTTTACTTTCATTCTTCTTCTTTTCTTTTCAATGTGTACTCATAAGTAATAAGTGATCCTGTGAGTTCATTTACTTCGAGTTTTTTGAGATCTTTAACTTCAAAAATCACCGTCACTTTTGATTCCCGACGTTTTAGCAGAGAGTTGAGAATTTTTCTTACTATCTCCAAGCTGAAATAAATTTTATCAAGAGCTGTCAAGCTATTTATAATATTAGTGAAACGAGTATATATAGAAGAAATAGATTCATCATAATTCATTTTAAACATTTCATATTCATGCGTAATGATATAAATTTCTGATTTTTTTAACTTGCGAAATACCTTCATAAATTACTTTCGAGTTGTCCTAGATTTTCTTTATCGTCCTACAAGTCATTATTCTGTTAAATTCATTACTATTGAGAACATTATATAGAAAATTCATAACTATTACATTCAATATATAAAGTCTATCATTTTTCACGATCAAACTCTTCTTCTTTCTTATTGACCTTTACTCCAACAACAATGTTTGTTAAAATTTAAGGTTTATTTACAATACATTTCCAGATTTTTTGACTTTGAGATAGAAGAAATATTCTCATTTTAGTTTTCTAGAAAGTATAGTTATCTCCACAAAATAGTGGAGGCCGACTATTGGATTGACTTTCAACGAATGTAGCTCCAATGTTAGTCATATGATCTTAACTCAACTAATAATTAATTTTATAATAGAGCTTTTGCTCTAATACCAATTGTTGCCCAGATGACTAATGCAAGAAGGAGAGTGAATTGGGTTATATTAAAAAATTAACACTTATAAATCAAATACAAAATATAAAATATAAACAAAATACGAAACAGCAGAAAATATAAAGAGTAAAAGTAAGAAGAAACAAACTTAGTATTTTAACGAGGTTTAGCTCTACTGCCTACGTCCTCGCCTCAAGCTACCTCTTGAGGATCCCAAATTTACTATTCAATTTCTTTCAGGTAGAAATAGAAACCTATTACACTTTTGAGCAACACCACTACAAAAAATTCATGTAGAATACCCTTTACACTTGCATTCACCTCACACTTGGTAATTCAACTATTTCTTGTGTAAAACACTTTTTACACATACAAGGGTTATATGCACACTCTTACAAATACAAAAACTGATAGTTGGTAAATTATCAGAATACACTCTTTAATGGGTGAGATAAAACAATACAGCACAATCTATATTTCTCTCAAAATAAACAAGAATTAATAAACAAAACTTAGAGAAGAGATGATGAGAGCTTTGAAAGAATGATACAAAACTTAGTAATTGATGTGTAAGATCTTGTTGTTGTTTTTTACAAAACTCAAGTGAGCTAGTTATAGGTATACGAGTCTTCATATTCAAATTTAATATTGTTCACATATCAAATAAGAGTACTATTTACTTTTCAAAAAATTCAAATAAAAATATCTCATTTTTATATTTGTCAAAGACAACTCCATTCATTTTTCAAAAAATTCAAAATTAATGTTTTACTTTTCATACATGACAAAATGAGCATGATTTCTTTTTCAAACTAAATCATTTTCTTTTTGCATATGTCAAAAAAACACACAACCACCCTTCAAGATTTTTAAACAAAATTATCTATTTTTTGCATTTGTCAAAAGAAGCATAACTAACCTTCAAGATTTTCAAACAAAATACGCATATGTCAAAAATAATAATCAATCATCTAACAAATTCAAATCTTTATGCATATGTAAAAAAAAAAATGAAATTAAACATTTTAATAATGTCGTGCAAATGTAAAAAATGCAATTTGATACTTTATGAGAAAAGATTAATTTTGAGCATTAATCTAATTTCAAATTTTAAGATATGTACAAACTTACTCTATGAACTTTATTTGTAAACTTGTTCTTTTTCTTACTCATACTTGATTTCTTGATGTGCTTGACTCCCTTCATGTGTAGATAATTTGAACTTGAGTTTTGAATTTATTTGTTATCACCAAAATCTATAGGTAAATATGAGATTTGAAACCTTGAATTCAATACTATTAAATTAAAATTTTAAAACAAGTGGTGTTTTTACATAGTATCAATGACCTTCATCAAGACCACGATCTTTATTTCAAAGGCCTCTCCAAAACCATTTTTTTGTTAATTGTCTATACTTGTCACCATGTTCGTGCCTTGCTGACAAATATAAGGTTGGGTATGTGGAGCTAACATGGTTTAATTGTGGCAACCCGGTTTGATCATCTGTTCCAACAAGGATTCATTACCATTGATCTTGCATGCATGAATTTTCAATAAGGATTTAGCCAAGGAACGTAGACTTGGGTCGGTATACTTGAATCGCCACGTAGAGAATTCATTAAGAGCTTGCTCGAGCAAACTTCAGACAGAGAATTCACTTGAGTCTTGCTCGATTCTTCGCTCAATTGAATAATCCAAAAATCATATAATTAGGATTTCTACCATACAACCTCATATATATATATATAAAGTAGCTATCTGGTTTAACAGCAGACTGTTAATTTTTCAATCACAAGTCAAATTTTCTATCGTCGTATAGCTCAACAGCAGACCATTAATTACATCATGTTAACGTAAGAGATCAGGTTATCAAACAACGTGTAAGCTTAAATGTTGAATTAAATTGAATTAATTACATGTATTTAACGTCCTTGGCCCAAATGCATTTATTAAATCCGTTGTGACTGCTGCATTTTAATCTGTTATTAAAATGTATTGAATGAATCCATTTTAATTTAATTTCCGTTTAAATGTTTTTCCATAAATATTCCAGAAGTATTTTTTGTATATTCAAATTTAAATGTTTTTATATATTCAAATGTATTGTGTTGAACCCAAGATTTCAAGTTTCGTGTAAATCTACACATGAATTTTGATGATAACAAATGAATTCAAAAAATAAATGAGTCTCAAGCTCAAGTTGTCCACACAATAGAATCAAACACATCAAGGAAGCAAGCATGAGTAAGAAGGGAACAAGTTCACATTAAAATCATAGAGTAATGTTGTAAATCTGTTAAAAATTCAAAATTATAATTAAGACTCAAAAGTAATATTTTATCATAAAGCATTAAAATACATTTTCCACATGTGCATGAATATTTTGAAAATTAAATTTGAAAATTTTGAAAGATGATTGATTGTCATCTTTCACATGTGCATGACATGATTAAATGTTTGAACTTTGAAAATTTTGAAAGATAATTGATTGTCATCTTTCACATGTGCATGACATGATTAAAAGTTTAAATTTTGAAAATATTAAGATGCTTGATTGTCATCTTTCACATGTGCATGACATGATTAAATATTTGAACTTTGAAAATATTAAGATGATTGATTGTCATCTTTCACATGTGCATATTTTATTTGAATATTTTCAAAAGTGATGGATGCTTTTTTTGACTTATGCAAAAGGTAGATATCTTTGTTTGAAAATTTTGAAAAGTAAAGTGTGCTCATTTTGTCATATGCAAAAAGTAAAGATTAGATTTGAAATTTTTGAAAAGTGAATGATGATGTTTTTGACATGGGAATATTTTCAAATTTAAAATTGAAAACTCATTTGCCTATAAATAGCTCACTTGAGTTTTGCAAAACATATAACAAGAGCTTACACTTCTATTGCTAAGTTTTGCATCATTCTTTCAAAGCTATCATTCTCTCTTTTCTAAAGTTTTGAGCCTTAATTCTTATTCTTGTTGAGAGAGATATAGGTTGCGCTGTATTGTTTCTATCTCACTCATTGAGGAGTGTACTTTGATAGTCTACCTACTATCAACTCTTGTATTTGTAAGAGGGTGCGTATAACCCTTGGGTGTGTAGAAGGTGTTCTACACGGGGAATAGTTAAATCACCAAGTGTGAGGTGATTGGAAATGTAGAAGGTGTTCTACACGGGGAATAGTAAAATCACCAAGTGTGAGGTGATTGGAAGTGTAAAGGATGTTCTACACGGATTCTTTAGAGCGGTACTGCTCAAAGGTGTAATAGGTTTCTATCTCCACCTAAAGGAGATTGAATAGTGGATTTAGGGATCCTCAAGAGGTAGCTTGAGGCGAGGACGTAGGCAGTGGGGCCGAACCTCGTTAACATACTGAGTTTGCTTCTCTTTTATATTTACTCTTTATATTTATTACTATTTCATATTTTGTTTATATTTTATATTATATATTTGATTTATAATTGTTAATTTTTTAATACAACTCAATTCACCCCCCTCTTGTGTTAGTCATCTGGGCAACAATTGGTATCAGATCTAGTTGACCTGTATTGTTCATACAGGCAGATCACTCATGGGAACTCTCGCTTGTGATTGTGTCACCGAAGCAAGACTCTCCAACCATGGGTGACGGTGCACCGATAGAGACGGTGGCCGGCTAGTCTGATAGGTACAGTTGTTAGGTGACATAGGTGCGGCCTATGATCAGTAACAATTGGTATCAGAGTTAGAGCTCTGTTATAAGATTAACTATCTTTTGAATTAAGATCTTATGGCTAACATTGCAGCTTCATTTGGTGAAGGTCAATCTAGCAGTCGGCCTCCACTCTTTTGCGGAGACAATTACTCATTCTGAAAAGTTAGAATGAGAATATTCATTTAGGCTCAAGGTCGAGAAATCTGGAAATGCATTGTAAATGGACCTTATATTCCAACAAAAGTAGTTGATAAAGTAAAGGTCAAAAAGGAAGAAGAAGAGTTTGATCGTGAAGACGATAGACTTTATACTTTGAATTTAACTGCTATGAATTTATTATATAATGCTCTCAATGGTAATAAATTTAATAGAATAATGACTTGTGCTACAGCAAAGGAAATTTGGGATAATTTGGAAGTTACTTATGAAGAAACTTCTCAAGTCAAGGAATCAAAAATTTATATTCTTACTCATGAATATGAAATGTTTAAGATGAATGATGATGAATCTATTTCTAGTATGTACACTCGTTTTACTAACATCATAAACAGCTTGACAGCTCTTGGCAAAGTTTATTCAAAAGTGACAGCGATTCTTGAAGTTAAAAACCTCAAGAAACTCGAAGTGAATGAACTCATCGAGTCACTTATCACCCATGAGTACACATTGAAAAGAGGAGAAGAAGAAAGAAATTCAAAGAAGAGATTGGCACTTAAAGCTGTTCCACATGAAAGTGAAAGTGATGAAGATGAGGAAAATGACGACAAAGATGAAGAAGTTGCGACGATAACAAGAAGAATTCAGAGGTTCTTAAAGAAAAATAAAACTCCTCCAAGAAAATCCTTCAAAATGTTTTCCAAGAAAGATTCAGGTAAAAATGACACTTTAATATGTTATAAATGCAATAAACCTAGTCATATCAAGTCAGATTGTCCTCTACTAAAGAAAGATCGAAACAAAGGCAAAAACGCAATGAAAGCTACATGGGATGATGATTCAAGTAGCTCAGATAGTGAAGTAAATCTTTGTCTTATGGCTAAAAATGACATTGAGGTAACAAATCTTGATAATATTGAAGATCCTTCATATGAAGAATTGCAAAATGTTTTAGAAGAGCTATATGAGGAATTTGAAAAATTAGGTATCAAGTATACTGTTTTTAAAAAAACAAATCTTCTTTAACAAACGAAATTGATATTTTAAGAAAAGAAAGTATTATTTTGAAAGATGAAAATTTTGAGTTGAAGAAAAAGAAAACTGATTTAGAAAATATTATTGAAAACTTTACGAATGGAAAAAGAAATTTTGAAAAATTTCTTGGTAGTCAAAGATGTGTTTTTGACAAAGCAGGCTTGAGATATATGCCAAAACAAAAATACAAACCTTATAAAAACTTCTTTGATAATCCTTCTACATCAAAGTCCAATATTCAAAATTCTTTTCATAAAAATAATTTTGTTAAAAAAGGTTACTATTATAATTACTCAAGTTCTTCATATATGTCACATGCTATTTGCAATTTTTGTAATAGAAATAGTCATAATTATCTTGCTTGTCCTATTAGAAGAAAACATACAATGACTATTAGGGCCATATAGGTACCTAAGAATCTTGTTTCTTTTAATACTAATAAATAAAGAACCCAAAGAATTTGGGTACCAAGAATTTTTTTTAATTGTTTTTGTAGGTATGCATGAAGTCTTCTACAGGTAAAAGTAAATGATTTTTAGACAACGAATGCTCAAGATACGTGACATGAGACAAAACTAAATTTATTGACTTCATTTCTAAAGAAGAAGGATGCGTGATATTTGGAGACGATTCAAAAAGGAAGATCATGGAAATAGAAGGAAAAATCATCAAGACTTAGTACAAGATGCAATCAAACAGTGAAAACATGTGAAATATCATCCAATAGAACAAATTCTGGGAGAACCTTCACAAGGTGTAAGCACTCGATCATCTCTTAGAAATATTTACAATCATACTGCTTTTCTATCTCAGATTGAATCTAAAAATATTGATGAAGCATTTCTTAATGAATCTTGGATTCTATCTATGCAATAAGAGCTTAATCAATTTGAAAGAAATGATGTTTGGACACTTGTTCTTAGACCCAAAAATCATACTATTATTTCTTGTTTTTAGAAATAAGAAAGATGAGTCCGGAGTCATTACTAGAAATAAGACTCGACTTGTGGCCCAAGGTTTCAATCAAGAAAAATGAATCGATTATGATGAGACATATGCACCGGTCGCAAGATTAGAAGCTATTCGAATGCTACTTACATATGCTTGTTATAAAGATTTCAAACTTTTTCAAATGGATGTTAAAAGTGTTTTCTTAAATAGTTTTTTTTATTGAAAAATGTTTTTCAAGAGGAAAGATCGATATAACTCTTTTCATCAAGTATGAATAGAATGATACTCTTCTAATTCAAATTTATGTAGATGATATAATATTTGGTGCTACTAATGAAAATATGTGTCAAGATTTTGTTAAGAATATGCAGGAAGAATTTGAAATGAGCATGATGGGAGAACTTAATTTCTTTCTCGGATTGCAAATCAAGCAAGCAAAAAGTAGAACATTTATTAATCAGTCAAAATATATCAAAGAGTTACTCAAAATTTGAGATGGAACGTGCGAAGG
Organism: Platycarya strobilacea; assembly: GCA_036898215.1. Classification (NCBI taxonomy): domain Eukaryota; kingdom Viridiplantae; phylum Streptophyta; class Magnoliopsida; order Fagales; family Juglandaceae; genus Platycarya; species Platycarya strobilacea. The sequence goes on from CM072547.1 coordinate 36,496,602, forward strand.
TAATTGGAACATCAATGAGTCCAACCACTAAACTTAATAAAGATGAAAACGGTAAGCCAGTTGACTCAAATGTATATCAAGGTATGATTAGTAGTTTATTATATTTGATAACTAGTAGACCTGATATTATGTTCAGTGTATGTTTATGTGCACATTTTCAATCATTTCCAAAACAATCTCATTTGATTGCAGTCAAGCGGATTTTTAGATATTTTGCCAGTACCATTGACTTAGAGTTATGGCATCCTAAACACACTTCTTTCGATCTTATTAGCTATTCAGGTACCGATTATACTGATTGCAAAGATGATCGAAAAAGTTTTAGTAGAACATGTCATTTCTTAGGTCATGCACTTGTTTCATGATTTAGTAAAAAGAAAATTCTGTTGCATTATCTATTACTGAGGCAGAGTATGTTGCTGTAGGCAGTTGTTGTGCTCAAATTCTTTACATGAAGCAACAACTTGAAGATTTTAAACTTATATATAATCACATTCCAATCAAATGTGATAATATAAGTGCTATAAATCTTTAAAAAAAAACCAATACAACATTCTAGAATTAAGCATATTGAAATAAGATATCATTTTCTTCGAGATCATGTGCAGAAAGGCGATATAGTACTGGAGTTCACAAACACACACGATCAGTTAGCAGATATATTCACAAAACCTTTACCAGAAGATAGATTATGTATGATTAGAAGAGAAATAGGTATGATGCATGTTATGAATATCTCTTGAAAGATAGATCAGAGTTCATAAAAATAGAGAGATATTTTTTTAAATACTTTTACATAAACTTGAGGTTCTTAGTCTCATGTTTGAGACGCTCATTCTCTTCATACAATGTCATGTCATCCCTATCCATGGGAACTGGCAAGCGGAATGAAGAATCCAATAGAGATTTCAACTTTTTATTCTTCTGCCGAAGGATTCCTTCCCTTGTGTGAGACTCTTGAACAATTCGTTGAAGTACAACAATTTGTTCTTTAAGCTTTTCAACCTCATGATTTTTTACTTGTAGCCGCTGGGAAAAAGCAACAATAGAGGATGAGTAGCGAGTACCGAGACTCACCAAGTCGTAGATAGCAACGGAGTTTGGCTTATTAGCCAAACTATTATTCTCTTGCTGCAATATGGCATCAATGGTAGCTGCAGAAATGACATAAAATTGAGATGTAGAATACCTCATGGATGCATCTAGAGGAATGTTAAAAGAATGAGCCATTGAGAAAAGAATTGAAAACTTAAAGCGAGAAGATTGAAGGAATGCAGATGAGTTATAGAGATGAGAATAAGATTTCATGCAAATCGGATGAACTTTAAAACTAATTTTATAGAGATAGCATAAAGAACAAGACAAACTATTATCTCTTCAAATCTTATTAGTCAAAAGAAATATAAGATATGCTGGACACACATTGTCAAAAGTTTTCTTACTAGAAAAACGGTTCTCTGCTCCTATCATGGCATTGACGGCCTTAGGAGAGAAGATTGATGCTTGATGCGTCAAGAGTTCCTAATTCAAGTCTGGAACATTAGTGGAAAAGAATTGTTCGGCCATTCTATCGTTATGGAAAAACAGAACTTAGGTCAAAAAGCGATGTTTTTTTTTTTTTGGTATCCGATAGGTGAAAATGATTTTTTTTATAGAAACTCAGAGCCTTCAATCCCGTTTGTCAACAACATCAGGCGATTGTTTAAATCTTCAGCCGCACTAAATTCATAGAGTTAGGCCTCAAGGCTTTGCAGCACTTGTCGGGTCACGGACGGCTCCCTTTTTTTCAACTATCTATAGTGTCTATTAATGCACCGTTTTCTTCAGTCTATTTACTTGCTGTCGATCCTTTTTAATGATGCCAAAAGGGGGAGAAGTTTTAGAATAGAATATTAACATTGTTTAAATTGCTAAACTTGTTATATATGCTTGGAATTATATTTATATTTTTGCTTCAAAAACTAACGCACATTCTCAGGGGGAGTTTAAGTATTAATACAGGTTTCAGGTTCTATCAAGTATTTGTCATCATCAAAAAGGGAGAGATTGTTGAATCCAAAATTTCAAGTTTCGTGTAAATCTACACATGAATTTTGATGATAACAAATGAATTCAAAGAATAAAGGAGTCTCAAACTTAAATTGTCCACACAATAGAATCAAGCACATCAAGGAAGCAAGCATGAGCAAGAAGGGAACAAGTTCACATTAAAATCATAGAGTAATGTTGTAAATCTCTTAAAAATTTAAAATTAGAATTAAGGCTCAAAAGTAATATTTTATCATAAAGCATTAAAATACATTTTCCACATGTGCATAAATATTTTGAAAATTAAATTTGAAAATTTTGAAAGATGATTGATTGTCATCTTTCACATGTGCATGACATGATTAAATATTTGAATTTTGAAAATTTTGAAAGATGATTGATTGTCATCTTTCACATGTGCATGACATGATTAAAAGTTTGAATTTTGAAAATATTAAGATGCTTGATTGTCATCTTTCACATGTGCATGACATGATTAAATGTTTGAACTTTGAAAATATTAAGATGATTGATTGTCATCTTTCACATGTGCATGCTTTATTTGAATATTTTCAAAAGTGATGGATGCTTTTCTTGACTTATGCAAAAGGTAGATATCTTTGTTTGAAAATTTTGAAAAGTAAAATGTGCTCATTTTGTCATATGCAAAAAGTAAAGATTAGATTTGAAATTTTTGAAAAGTGAATGATGATGTTTTTGACATGGAAATCTTTTCAAATTTGAAATTGAAAACTCATTTGCCTATAAATAGCTCACTTGAGTTTTGCAAAACATATAACAAGAGCTTACACATCTATTGCTAAGTTTTGCATCATTTTTTCAAAACTCTCATTCTCTCTTTTCTAAAGTTTTGAGCCTTAATTCTTATTCTTGTTGAGAGAGATATAGGTTGCGCTGTATTGTTTCTATCTCACTCATTGAGGAGTGTACTTGATAGTCTACCTACTATCAACTCTTGTATTTGTAAGAGGGTGCGTATAACCATTGGGTGTGTAGAAAGTGTTCTACACGGGCAATAGTTAAATCACCAAGTGTGAGGTGATTGGAAGTGTAGAAGGTGTTCTACACGGAAAATAGTTAAATCATCAAGTGTGAGGTGATTGGAAGTGTAGAGGGTGTTCTACACGGATTCTTTGGAGTGGTGCTGCTCAAAGGTGTAATAGGTTTCTATCTCCACCTAAAGGAGATTGAATAGTGGATTTGGGGATCCTCAAGGGATAGCTTAAAGTGAGGACGTAGGCAGTGGGGCCGAACCTCGTTAACATACTGAGTTTGCTTCTCTCTTACCTTTACTCTTTATATTTATTACTGTTTCATATTTTGTTTATATTTTATATTATATATTTGATTTATAATTATTAATTTTTTAATACAACTCAATTCACCCCCCCTCTTGTGTTAGTCATCTGGGCAACATATTGAATAAATGCATTTTAATGCAATCTCTCATTCATTCATTGTATACTCATTCATTCATTGTATTCTCTCATTCATTCATAGTAAAGAAACGTGAAAAGACTAATCTCGGGTAACAAACGTGAAAAGACTACTCATTAAATTCACAATTACACATAATGAGTTTCCATTGTTTTCTATACATAAGAAAAGAATACACCAATCTTGGGTAGAAGGTATTATTCTCCTAGAATGCATAACAAAAGAAGAAGAGAAATACAAGAAAAAATGTGAAATTACTCTGTTTCACCTGTGTTCAGATTCAAAAGCAAGCAATTACTCTGATTC